>BSBK01001385.1:545000-621936 GCA_027943335.1 Chamaecyparis obtusa
CTCAATCTAAGCAACAACTTAAGAGACTATAGTCTACTAGTGAGAAGATTGACGAACAACTATATTATCAAAAACCATTCTATGACAAAACTAGTCTTGGATTTAACTCATCTAAAGTGAGTAAAGAGAGCAAGGAACCAAATCTGAAAGTTTCTGATTACATAGAAGAAAAGAAATCTGATGAAATTGACAAATCTGAAGATAAACCTAAAGAAGAAGAACCACCTAAACAAGAAGGGTCACCTAAAGGTACACAAAGAGAATTTAAAGGTAAATGTTTTTCATGTAATACTTTTGGTCATATGAAGAAAGATTGTACAGGTAAGAAATTTAAACCTCTTAATGGTTATTGTTATAATTGTCATGGTTTTGGACATAGAGCTATTGAATGTAGAAAACCTAAATTTTTTGAGAATAATAATAGTAGTAGAATGTTTAGAAATACTAACCATGTAGATAAGAGACCTACTAAAGATATAAATAGGAGAAATGGAGTAGTATGTTATAGATGCAACAAGGTTGGACACATTGCCAGAAATTAAAGATCACAAATCAGCTAGTCAAGACCAAGATATGGAAACAATGGAATAGTTTTCAATATATGTAACATGATTGGACATACAACAAGGTTTTTTGGAAGGAATAATAGGGTTTCTCATCATAACCCTAAACCTGGAAGTCATGCAAGGAGAAATGAAAATGCTAGTAATAGTCAAAGAGGATGTTGTAGTAATTCAGAAGAAGTGAAGTTTGTTGAAGCCATGGATCAAGGAGACATATTCAGCATTGAAGGTAATTAGAAAGGTGAATTATCTGATGGTAAGAGTGAGTCTCTACCTAACCCATCTCAAAGTACTTAATTCATGAAAATTACAGTAGAATAGGAACTTCAGATAGTATAGAAGTTAGTATAGGATGAATTGAGTCTTGTGCAGTTAATGCAAGGTAGTATATGATGTATTGATGCTATGGTTAAGAGTACATAGGATAATATTGTGTTATGCAAGATTGCAAGAAGTTTTAAGTTTTGTAGGTAAGTAGAAACAACTTTTTGGGAAGAAGTGACAAAGGAATTGAATGCGATGTCAGACTTTTGTGAGATTGGAAGGTTAAAAGGTTATGATTGGTATTATTTGATCATTAAGATGAATACAAGTGCTAAGGAGATCAAAGAGTAGTGATTGAAAGTAGTTTTGCAAGGATTTGGTGAAGGATTTTTGTTTCGAATCTACGCAAGCCCTAAATCATAGAATCGAGGTATTTTACTAAAAAGATCTCTAAATCAATTAAAGAATTTGTAGTAGTCATGGATGTTTCATTTATTCATAATGTAAGAGATAAGAATATACCTAAGATCAAAAGGGAACCAGTAGAACCCTTGGAGGAATATCCTAAATTAGCTTTATCATCTGTACCAGACGGAGTTCTACACTTAGAGAATGTTAGAAGTTATTTGGGATGCAAGCTTGAAACCCTTAGTGATAGTGTTTTTACTAAGGAATATGAAAAAAATTACAATCAAGATATGTCATTGAAAGTAGGGTTTGAACACTTGAAAGATAATGAAATCATAAAGTACTCTTTATAATATGAGTTTGATGATGAATAATGTACTAAGATAATCTTGAGCAAAATTCACAATGGAAAGTTTTGGTTAGATGACAGAGTGATAGATATCACATCTGACCTAATTCATGAAGTAACTGGTTTATCTAAAACTAGAGTCATATAATTGAATGAGAAGAACATGAGAAAAAAATTATTAAACAACACTAAATCATCTTACAATGGCATAGGTATAGTGATTAGTAAAGTTCAACATCATGATGTTAGGTATTTGTACAAGATCCTTACAACTAAGTTTTGTGCTAACTCAAGAGAAGATGACATGGCATCATGAATGATACATGTAGCCTACTTAATGTGTGTCGAAAAAGTTCAAGTTGACACATGTGAAATTTTGAGAATTCAATTATTTGAGAACTTGGAGAAGATAAAGAAGACTAAGAACTCTGAGTTTAAATTCTCATCATTGATCACTTATATGTTTTTTCATTTGTTAAGAAGATTTCCATTTAGAATTGGTGATGATTGGAATGATGGAAAGACCACAATGGAAATAATAAACATAGTATTAAGGATACATATTATTGACAAGGTTAATGAGAGTGCAGTATTGGTAATTAAAACATTTCAGAATTTAATGAAAAATAGATCAAGGATTCCATAGTCTTTAGTTGAGAAGTGTAAGAATGAGATATGTTTCATGGTTGATACTTACTTTACATTCATTGAAGTAGTAGAACCTAGAGTAGAATTCATAGACCCTCTTAGCTATGAAATTTTTGAAATTGAAGTAGAAGAGTATGTGAGAAGATTGCTTAAGAGCAAGTTGGATATTCACAGTAATAGATTTGGGACTTTTGAGGAGAACTTCAACTCCACAAATTCTATCTTAGAAGAAAAATAGTCTAAGAAGAGAGTGGATAGTACAATAAAGAAGATTTTGAAGGACACAGGGATGACATAACAAGAATTTATAATTGCTAAGCAGACAAAAAAAACCATTAGAGACATAGGACAAAAGGAAATTTTTTCTGTTCCACCCCTATCATTAGTTGCAGTACAACCAGCATACATTCAGATTAAGGTAAACATGGAGGAAGTTGAGAAAGATCAAGAAGTTAGAAAATCCACAAGATCATCCTCATCTACACCTAGTAAAAGAATAAAAGAAATTTATATTGGACTAGTCAAAAGGTAGAAAACATTAGTACCACTAGTTCAGAGGAAGATAGTAGAAATAAAAGATGATGAAGATATCCTAGTGAAAAAGAAAACATGGAAACCTAAGATTGAAAAAGTGAATGAACAAATTATACAAGATGGAGAATTTTCTAAGATGAACAAGTATTATGAGCTTTATGACTATTCAGATAGATTGAATCTTGAAAATGCAGTTGTGAAACACATGATACTATCTAATAGAAAGTTTGACACAATTCAGGACAAGATACTTGATGATTTATATGAGAAATTAGTGAACAAGAAGAAAAAAGCAACAGAAGAAGACAATAAAATTAGAGAAAACTTGTAAGAAAATTATGTGATGTTAAAGATGAAGACCATTTCAAGGAGATCATGAAAGAACTAAACACCCATTTGAGAACAAATAAAAGAACCATTCAGATTATGGTAGGAAATTATGAAGAGATCAACAGAGAAATAGAGCAAGCATTAGTCAAAGTAATGACATCTAGTGTTGAAAGACACTCTAGTGCAGGAGGACAAACTGAGCAAGATGAGGAAGCTGAACATCAGGGAATTCCCTCTCTAGCTATAAACATTGAAGATGAGTCAATGCATGTGGAAGGAACTAAGATCACTTTAGACAGTGATGATAACCCTTTAAAGAATCTTGAAAACATTATTGACAATTTGGCTTTTGAAGAGCAGGACAGTGCCAGAGAAGAAGAGAAGAGAGATTCAAGGATTGAAGAAGCAAAAGAAATAGAGAAACAAGTAGAAGCCCCTAGTCAAGAAGAAATCAGTCTTACACCTGAGACTACAAATAAATCACAGATTGGATCTATATTTGAAAGCTTTGGAAAAGAAGTTGATGATGATGATCAGATAGAATTGATCACATCTCTGAACAAAATAATTGGGAAGAATAAGAAGGTGAAAAGCCTTGAAGGATCATTGAAGGAAATAACAGAGAAGTTGCAAAGCATTGTGACTACATAGATAGCAGAGGCAGACCCACTTGAAAGAGCTAAGAAATTTATGAATGTATTTGATGATGATTTTACTAACTTATCTAACATAGCTAAAGTGAAGGCACAAGTAGCCTACGAGGCCAAATTACTTCTAGACATAAGTCAGAATATCAAGAATGACATTAACAGCCTGGATATCTGTATAAAAGACTTCAGAAGGAACTTGGATAGAGGTAAAACTTTGTACATTTAGTGTACAAAATCTGAGAATCTTGTATCAGAAGAAATTTAGAAGATTAAGGACAAAGTAGCAAAGATTTAGATAGAGGTAAATCTTCTAGCCAGCTCCAATGTGAAGATATTGGACATTGAGAAGAGAACTAGCAAGATTAACGATGAAATAAGGATTCTATATGATGAAAAGGATAGGAAACTGAGAGCATATTTCCATTAAGTTAAGCATTGTTGAAGGACAATTGGAAGAATGTCTTTCATCAAAGACATCTTTTCATAAGTTTAGTTTTGCAAACCTTCAAGCCTGTGAAATAGCATCTTATGGATTGTGTGCACTACTCACTATTGCAGATTCCACTAAGAAGGCATGGGAGAAGGAGATAGAGAACATCAAGATAAATTTTTCAGATTGTGTTGCAAGCCTACTGGCTCTACAATATTGAATCAAGGTATACACATTTTTTAACACATTTCTTTTTGTCATTGTTGTCAAAGGGGGAGAGATATCTAGCAAAAAAATGTTATATATAATAAGGATGTATATTATTAGGGGGAGTATAGGATATAGATAAGATTTATGGAGTTATAAGGAAGATAAGATTTATAGAGTTATAAGGATAGCAGATATATACTTTTGTTATGGCAATAATTTTGAGTTTTTGAAGTGTTATGACTTAGCCAATTTTCTCATATGTTTCCACCAATGAAAAAGGGGGAGATTTTTGAAAATTTGGCTGATTTAGATAATTATATGTTGTCATTATGGAAACATATGATTGATATGAAGATCGCATATGATAGAGAGCAAGTATGACAGAGTGCAAAGAAAAATTGTCCGAGATAATGTTTTTTCCAGTGTACCTAGAGATAGTTTTGATCAGCGATGTCGATTGGAGTAAGTTAAGTGATTGTGCACTTTGATTAGCGATTTCGATTGGAGTAAGTTAAGTGATTGCGCACTTGAACATAGATACCATGATGACTATAGAAGACTCACCTGAGAGTGCAAGTTAGTACGGCATGTACAAAAGAAGTTATGAAAGTTTTACCAAAGACAGTGTTAAGCTAACAGGATAAAATATGAAGATAGAATTGGTAAAGAGTTAAGGGATTATTTTGTTTATCAAAACAATATCTTAACCATATAAAGGGGTGACATCCTAGATGTTAACCCTTGGGTAAATATGTATTTTGTATAATTATTTTGTCAATCCAACTATAAGAGTTATTAGTCTTAATAACTTGTATAAATATGAGGCATTTGTAAATGTGAAAGATACAAGCAATTGTAATGATATAGATGGTATAGTGAACATATAGTGAAGAGATATTGATGCAAAGTTGTGAAAGCAAGAAAGAAGTATAAGGTTATGTACCTTGCCATATTTTTTAATTATTATTCATTGTACATTACTTGTTTGGGCAGTGGGCTCATCTAGTAATCATATTTTGTACCACCAACTCTTAGCAGGGTTGAGGCTTCTAACAAGGCCTAGAGTCCCTTAATCAAGACTAAGACACTATATGCATGTAATAGGCTACTAACAAGGTCAACATCCTTAACATGATACTTTTTATTAGTGGATCTTTGTGGGTACCATCCCCACCGAGGTTTTCCCTTCACTAGGTTTTCCTCGAGAACAAATAATGTGTTATGAGTTCATTTTCTTTAATGTTATGCATATTCTTTAGTTTACTATGTTATGCATGTATCAAGTTAATCTGTTATATCCATAATTAGGCAAAAGTAAAAGTTTGTAGAATACTAATTCACCCCCCCTCAGTATTCCCTATTTCTAACAAAAATACCAATGCATGAGAAGGGCATTTATTGTATCATGAATCCCTAGATCCAATCCCCATTCCATACATCGTGAAGCTTGGATCCTTGAGTTGTATATGCTCAAGTACATATGGAAGTATACACACATTGAATGTGTGTGTATACATTCATGTATACTTGAGAGTATACTTTTTTCTTACCCCATACTCTCAATCTTTGGCCAACTTGCAAACCCAAGACAACACAGAGGAAGAAAAATAAGAAAAAACTTGATATTAGGGTTCCGAACCATGTTTTATTTTGGCCCAAACCCTAATTTTGTTTTAGGGTTTGGTTGACCATTAGATTTCTATCTTTCTATTTTAGTTTATTTATTTCATTGAAATATAATCTTCACTGATGAAGTGAGTGGATTATTTATTTATGTGGATTTAATTCTTACCTTACTCTTTTAACTTTATAAGTTATGTAGTTCCTTTTATTAAATAATTGGCTTTTTTAATTTTTAGCATTTCCCTATTATTTGGGATTTCATTGATTTTTGGAACAAGGAGTTATTAGATATTTTATTTCCAAATAATTCATTTAGTGTGTAGATTTTGGGATCCTTTTAATTATTTATTTATTTATTTAATTTAGCTTGTGATAGTGAATTTTTATTAATGTATCTTCATTTTGTTAACTTAATTATTAAATTAATTGATCCATATTATTTTAACGTGCTATTATTTTCTCGTGGTCATTATATTCTTTTAGGAAGTTAATTAATCTATAATCCCTAGGTGGGACCTAGGTATGATAACAACCCTAACAATTATTATTAAATTAATAATTATGACTTTATTTTAATGTTCTAAAAAACTACATGATACACTTTATTCCTTTATAAATTAAACTAGGCAAATTCAATATTAATTTAATTAATTAGTATTATTGTCTTATTTGTGAAGTTAGTTAATTTTTTTTGGGTTTCTCCCTCATAATCTCATTACGATTAACCCTAGTCAAGCGTTTTAACAAACTAATGCACCTAATGTATAGGGAATGTTGGCAAGCCAATGTGTGCCACAATTTTTCCCTTATGAGTTAAGAGTGTTGGTTGTTGGAAATATAGTTGGGAAATGTGATATTGAGAGGTGGGGGGTGAATCAGATATCACCTACTTAACCATTTTAACATTTGTATAGCAACAACAAAACTTCATCAAAATAAAGTATCTAACATACGAAGTAGTATTCATGAAAGTGCTCATAACTCAGTAATTTTGGTTACCTAGAAACCCTTGAAAGGTAAAACTGTGGTGTGAATGATACCCACAAATCTTCACTATTGTAGTAAAAAATTTTCCTATTAGGGCTACAAAATTTGATCAAAATATGATCTACCCTACGAGGGGTCTACCTTGGTAAGAGCTCAAAGACTTATACAGTCTACCTTGCTAAAGGATTTAAAACTTACAATAAAGTAAGCACTCAATTAAGAGATTACAATATGTCTATTAAAAATAATTGGTTAAGAGATTTACCCTAATACACTTGTTAGAATGTCTTAGTAACTAATCCTTTGGTTTGCACTATATGTAGATTACAGATCTTCTCCTTATAGTATTATTTTGATCTCTTCAATCAAGTTTATCTATGTTTTTTCCTTCACTACTTAGCTCTATCACCAAACTTTGTCTGAATGCTTCATAGATCTAAATGTGCCTCTCTACTCATTCCTTCATACCCTTCGCATCCTCTCATTCATTCTCTCTCTTTTTAGGGTTTAGATCTTATACTTATATAAAAAAAAAAGCATCTTCATGATTCAAGATCTATAGTTCAAATTAACTCCTTTTGCCGCTTAAGCCTTACTAATTTCTAATTGGCTCTAAGTATTACATAGGGATCAATGATTACAAAATAGATGTGTAATAACCTCTGTAATTACCTCAACAAATAAAATACAAAATAGGAATGTTGGCTAAAATGATTTACCTCAATCACTATGCCATAACAAACTCATATGCCATTCCTGGCTAACTCGGCAAATGATGTTCCTGATACTCAGCATTCACTGTACTCGGCATATGTTGATATCTCTATTGCTCAGTAATCATTTCTTACATAGCTCAGCAAAAACATAACTCGGCTAATACAAAAATACATAGTAACCATTGATTTACTCGGCACTACTACTGCTTAGTAAGTATACATTACATAAATTGGCCTTTACATAATGACTCGGTCACAGTGATGGCCGATCATCATTTCCTAGATAATGACTAAGTGTGAGTCACTAATAGTCAACAAAACTATAGAGATCTATAATCTCCCCCTTTGACATTAGTGGCAAAAACACTTTGTCATGACATTACATTTGTAGTTACAAATTTACTTAGTATTAGCAGAGTAGTTCCCCTAAGATATATACATACAAAATTTTGTTACCTTCCCTTTGTCTCTGTGCCAGAATATGGCATGTCACTTAATTTCCCCCTTGTTTTTGGCACACTAGATTGATTTCTTTGGGAGTAGGGGACATAATGAATTTCTCTAGAAATGGTTTATGAAGCATCATAACCATGTGTAATGTAGTGTTCCACCCTACTGTAGCAATGTTCAAAATTTTTGACTGCACCTCTAGCTCGGCAGCTAGATTAACTAGGCTCTTGGCTGTAGATAGATTTGGATCCTTCTGTGTTAAGTCCTTAGCCTTGGCTAACTCTCTTTGAATGGCCTCTGGGTGAGGTGTCAAGATTTTTTGCATATAGAATAGATGAGCCCTTAACTTACCATCATTAGCCATCAGCTTGACTATTCATCCTTGTGTATGCATAAGCTTAGCATAATGTCTTGAACTTGTTTCTGCATCCAAGCTTAAGGATTGACCGGTGGACTTTACTTCTTGTTGTAGTTTATCTACCAACCCTTGGTTATCCTCAGTGAACTATTCTACATTGCATAGTTTGGTCAACAGATATTGTGCACTCACAACTACTTCTTTGGTCTCTGTTACCAAAGTAGAAAGTGCTACCTATTTCATTGCAATCTTGGCAGATACTTTTTCCATCATCTTGGTCTCAAACTTCCTTTTTGACCACTCTAGTAATTTACCACTAGCTCCACTTTCTTCATTAGTTACTTTTTGAACAATATGGACAAGTTGTTCTAGTATGGGAGAAAAATTATTTACATCAGACAACTAGAAAGCATCATTCAATATTTCTTTTATTTCGTACAAGACCTGCTTTTTTTGATGTTCCCTTCTCAGTTCTTCCTGCTTGCTTTTCCTCTTCAATAGATCTTGCGGTATTTTCATCTGCTCATAAGTTAAGTTATCAGAATTTCATTTTAGAATAACAATAACTTCATCAATAGTTACCTCTAGTGAAGAGACTTTCATTTTCCTTTTAAGTGCCTTCTTTGGTGTGCTCCCACTCAACACTTGTACAAGAGCTTGTATTGCTTCTTGTTCCTTTGGCTCTTGTGTGTCAATAGCTTTGTCCTTTTCTCCTTTTTCCTTTACCTCCATATGAGGACTTGAGTCTTTTAATGCAGACTTCTTTTCTTTATTTTCCTCTAACTCCTCAGCAGATGTAAGCTTATTTGTTATTGCTTACTGATCCTATTCCTCGATAGTGCTCATACCACCTAGTATGTCAACTATAACAACTTTAGATTTGACAGGAGTAGTGTTACTAGTTGTTTCATGATCAATGTTCGGATAAGCTTTCACTTGTAGGAGTACATGATTACTGCTCATAAAATATGTGTCTTTTTCTTTCTTGGCCTATATATCCACCTCGATCAATACCTGATTATCTAGTGAGGAATCCACTATTATATCAACAATACTTACTTCTGATACCTTCTGACATTCTTTGTCCTTAGGAGCTTCAGTCTCTCGAATGGGTACCTCCATTGCATTTTGTTCTATGTTAGGCTCAACATTCTTAGATGTACTTGCATCTTGATGTACATCCTTATCAATTAACAATCCAAACATGATCTTCCAATTCTTTAGACTTCCTTGTACAACATCCTCAACCTTGTGTTGAAGGATTAAATAAGCTCTAAGTTTAGGATCAAATTTTCCTTTGTATTGCTCCATAATTTTCCTAATATTTGTAGGGGTTAGACTCGATTCAACTTGTGCTAGGGTGCTCTCTCTTATCCTTTTCTCTATATTAAGAGCATATGCCCATTTTTGTGCTACTCTATTGTTCAACTCCTCAGGAATCCAATTCTCTAACTGTATAGGTAACATCTTGAAAATGCAAAGCATTTCAAGAATATCATCTTCAACTTTTTCTTTATCTCCTATACTCATTATTTCAAATTTTAATCCCTTTAAATCTTCTAATCCTATAGTGCACTTGATTGTGTGGCATATATCATCCACACTAGGTTTTTCATTCTGCAATGCTACTTTCTTCTTCACCTCTTCATCACTTTCAGTTTCCTCATCATCTTCTTGTTCCAAAACAAGTTTCCTTCTAGGCCCTTTATTAGCCTTGCTCGACACTACCTTAGGCTAAACAACTTTTCTTTTACCTGGTACAAGGGATTTCTTTGGTGTCTTAGTAGCTGATCCCCTTGTTCTAGGCCTAAGCACAGGTGTCAATGACACTTTAGGTTTCAGTATCCTTCTCTTGGTTGGGGGATTGACAAGTATTGTCTTCTTACCTTTCTTATTTTCTACTTGTACCTCTTCTTCTTCTTCACTATCACCAGAGTAACTTGCTTCATATTCTCCTAGTCCTTTGGTTAATTCAAGTGGTGCATTTTTCTCTACATCTTCCATATATTTTTCCAGATTCTTTACAATTTTCTTCCTCTTTCTCTCTACAATTTGTGAGGCCTCACCCCGACCCATCATACTATTTTTGATCATTCGCATTTTGATACTTCATGATTTGATACATTGATACACTTCTTGATTATCCTAATAGAGACTCAAGACATTATGTTTGATGATGATTATTATATTATGTGGATTACATTGGGATGTGGATTAGAATCTAGAGTATGTCGTGATTTTGATTATTCATGTTTAGTAATGTGAATTGATGAGAAGATTGGATCATGTTTAGATTTGATTACTTCACATATCACATGTCATGATGATTATGTAATTATGATGTTTAAACATTATTGAATGAAAAATTTGTAATTAGGATTGAATTCTGCATATTGATTTATGTTGTTAAATAATGAATTAGATATGTATATTTCATGTGATTTTACTACCTTGAAATACTAATGCTTGATGTTTAGTGTGCAGGTAAGAGAACCATGGAATTTTTTAGAGAATCAAGGCTAAACATATGTGAACTGAGTAAGCCAAGGTTTAATCTGATATGGGATTGAAAACCTTGTTGTAATGTGAACTCGTTGTAAATGTGAATTTGCATGTGTGTTATTAGTTAACTTCATGTTGTCGTTCAGGACATGACATTTTGTATGTGATGTGCAATTGTTAGTGTCACTTGACACTTGTTATGTGATTATTTAAATTCATTTTAAATAATTCAAGTCAACAAAAATCCTCTTGGAAGGGGAAACAAAATCATTCAGTAGGATCCTTTAAGAGTTAGCAGTCCCAACAACAAGGATCCCTCATCCCAGTAGGGTTCTAGACAAAGATATTCATAGGGTTATCAGGGCTCTAAGCTCAAATAGTGGTATTCGCAGGGCCCTAGATAGGATCAAAGGACACAAACCCCTTAGATAGAGTTAGCTAGGACTTAGCAGTCCTCTAGGAGTGGATACAGTGGTTCTAGTAGGATAGGAGGGTCATAACAGCCTAGGACATAGGGAGTACAGATTCAGACACGAGGGCCATGTTACAATTGTGGTGGTATGGGTCATAATGTAAGAGAGTTCTCTCAGGGATAGTCAGCCAGTGGTTAGAGAGGGGCTACCTCAAAGCCTAGAATCAGAGATATGGGTAGATCCCATAGAGTATTTACAGCGGTTGATAATCGCCAGGCTGAGCACAAGGCCATGGTCATAGAGGCCATAGGTTTGATTTAGGGTATCAGTGTATCTATCTTATTTGATTCAAGAGCCACAGACTCCTTTATATCTCCATATGTAGTTGAGCATTGTGGTCTAGTGGTAGTTAGATAGATATTAGCTGGGAGGTCAAGTTAGCTTTAGGAGCTAGGGTGTCTATTAGTTCCTTGGTCTACAGTTGTCAAATTCAAATTGGAGACTTGATCACGATGTCGGATCTCTACATTACCCCTCTAGGTTCTTATGATGTAGTTCTTGGCATGGATTGGCTATATGCCCATAGTACCAAAATGTATTGTCAACAAAAGAAGGTTGAGTGCATTGATGATCACAGTACTTCTATGGTGATATTTGGAGTACAGAGACCCATATCCCTTTGCATGATTTCTGCTATGCAGCTTAGGCAGTGCATGCGGAAGGGGTGTCAGTTATTTGCCATCACCATTAGTGATAGAGAGGAGGATTCAGAGGGGGAGCCTTCGCTTGAGGATTATCCCATTCTTTAGGAGTTTTTAGATGTATTTCCTACTGAGTTACCTAGTATGTCACAACCTAGGGCAGTTGATTTTCACATAGACCTTGTACTAGGAGTTGAGCCCATATCTAGAGCACCTTATAGGATGACCACACATGAGCTCAATGAGCTCAAGATTTAGTTGGAAGAGGTCTTGGAGAAGGGGCATATCTGACCTAGTGTATCACCTTGGGGTGCACCAATGATTTTTGTGAAGAAGGATGGATCACTTAGATTGTGCATTAATTATCAATCGCTAAATAAAGTAATAATTAAGAACCGATATCCACTCCCCAGGATCGATGAATTATTTCATTAGTTTCAGGGTGCCTGAGTATTCTCAAAGATAGATCTGAAGTTGGGGTACCATCAGTTATGGATAGTGGAGAGTGATATCCACAAGACTACTTTTTGCACAATGTATGGTCACTATGAGTTCATAGTGGTGCCATTTAGCCTCATGAATGCTCTAGTTGTGTTCATGAGCCTCATGAATGGAGTATTTTGTACATTCTTCCATAAGTTTGTGGTAGTGTTCCTTGATGATATTTTTATTTATTGCTATAATGAGGAGGAGCATGAGGAGCATCTAAGATAGGTTCTACAGTGTTTGAGAGAGAATTAGTTATATGACAGCTTGTCAAAGTGTGCCTTCTTTAGACCTGAGGTGCATTATCTTGGTCATGTTATATATGGTGATGGGATCTCTATAGACCCATCAAAGATTAGAGCCATTATGGATTGGCCAGCACCCACCAGTGTCACTGAGGTCAGGAGTTTTATGGGCTTAGCAGGGTATTACAAACACTTTATGGTGGGATTTTTTAGGATAGCTCATCCCATCACTTCCCTTCAGAGAAAGGGGAAGAATTATGAATGGATAGAGAAGTGTGAGAGAGCTTTCCAAGAGCTCAAGAGAGCCCTCACTAGTGCACCAATTTTAGCAGTGCCAGACCCTTAAGCAAACTTTATTGTGTGCACTGATGCTTCTTTGGATGGCTTAGGAGTAGTTCTTATGTAGGATGGTCATCCTATAGCTTTTGAGTCTAGGAAGCTAAAGACTAACGAGCTCAATTATCCTAATCATGACCTAGATCTTGTAGCGATAGTTCATGCCTTGGTGAGATGGTGACACTTTCATCTAGGTCACCAATTTGAGCTTCATTCAGATCACTAGAGCTTACAATATATCTTTACGCAGCCTAATCGTAATGCTAGGCAGAGGAGATGGATGGAGTTTTTGTGTGAGTATGATTTTGATGTTCATTACATCAAGGGGAAGGAGAATGTAGTTGCAGATGCCTTGAGTAGGAGGTGGCACAAGCTCTCCTCTTTGACTTCTAGTATAGATTTGAGGGAGTGCATTTTGCATCACTTACCAGAGGATGGATTCTATGTAGAGGTTTGTTAGATTTTCCATTCTCAGAGGCCCCTTGAGGGGAGATTTGAAGAGTATTCCTTAGATTCTGATGGACTCCTACATCATGGGGGATGCATCTATGTACCCTCTATAGGTGATTTGTGAGATTTTACTATGCTTGAGGCTCACAGAGAACCTTATGTAGCTCATCTGGGGGTTAAGAAGTTGCATGATGATCTAAGATAGTTGTATCATTGGCAAGGCATGAGATTATAGATTTCTAGTATAGTTTCTAGATGCCTAGAGTGTCAGAGAGTGAAGGTAGAGCACAGTCATCTAGGTGGGCTCCTGTAGCCACATGAGATTGCCAAGTGGAAGTGGATTACTATATCTATGGACTTCATTGTTGGTCTCCTTATGTCTTCTCACCACCATGATTCCATCTTGGTGATAGTCGACATGTTGACCAAGGTTGCCCACTTCTCACCTATGTGTACTACATTGACAACGCGAGACGTAGCTTAGGTTTTCTTACAAGATATTTTTAGACTTCATGGCATTCCCTATAAGATCATCTCTGATAGAGACTCCTTGTTCACATTAGCTTTTTGGAGAGAGTTACAGGTAGCGTTGGGCACTAGGATCAATTTCAGTACGACATATCACCCTCAGACAGATGGAATAGATAAAGAGGGTTAACCACATGTTAGAGGATATGTTACGTATGTATGTAATGGAGCATCAAGTCAAGTGGGAGGAATACCTACACCTGGTAGAGTTTTCCTATAATAATGGGCATCATTATTCTATTTCTATGCCACCATATTAGGCCTTGTATGGTAGACCATGCAGGACACCATTGAGTTGGGATAGGATCGAGGATAAAGTATCTATTGGACCTCAGTTGGTCAAGGATATGGAGCAACAGGTGGTCTTGATTAAACAACATCTTAGAGAGGCTCAGGATAGACAGAAGAAGTATGCAAATGCGAAGAGGGTTGACTATGAGTATATGGTTGGAGATAGGGTCTTCTTGAGACTACGCCCACATAAGAGTCCAATCCATTTTGGAAAGGGCTCAAAGTTAGCACCTCACTTTGTTGGACCTTTTGAGATATTGGAGAGGACAGGACCAGTTGCCTACCATTTAGCTTTTCCATCTAGCCTATCATGCATCCATGATGTGTTTTATGTATCTGTGTTATAAAAATATATTTATGATGAGTCTCACATTATAGATTGGGATGCCTTGCAGGTGGAGTCGGATGGACAGATAGCCTTGGAGCCCATTCACATTTTGGGTTGACAGACCCTGGCACTTCAAGGTAGAGAGCTGGACCAGGTTACGGTCCAGTGGGATTGTTATGATGAGGTCACCGCTTCATGGGAGGATGCAGCATAGATGAGAACACAATACCCATACCATTTTTATGAACTCCAGGAGGAAGTTCATGCCTAGGGGGGGAGGATGTGAGATCTCACCCTGACCCATCATAGCATTTTTGATCATTCACATTTTGATACTTCACGATTTGATACATTCATACACTTGTTGATAATCTTGATAGAGACTTGAGACATTATGTTTGATGATGATTATTATATTATGTGGATTACATTGGGAAGTGGATTAGAATCTAGAGTATGTCATGATTTTGATTATGCATGTTTAGTAATGTGAATTGATGAGAAGATTAGATCATGTTTAGATTTGATTACTTCATGGATGACATGTCATGATGATTAAACATTACTGAATAAAAAATTTGTAATTAGGATTGAATTCTGCATATTGATTTATGTTGTTAAATAATGAATTAGATATGTATATTTCATGTGATTTTACTACCTTGAACTACTGATGCTCGATGTTTAGTGTGCAAGTAAGAGAACCATGAATTTTTTGGAGAATCAAGGCTAAACATATGTGAACTGAGTAAGCCAAGGTTTAATCTGATATGGGATTGAAAACCTTGTTGTAATGTGAGCTCATTGTAAATGTGAATTTGCATGTGTTATTAGTTAACTTCATGTTGTCATTCAGGACATGACATTTTGTATGTGATGTGCAATTGTTAGTGTCACTTGACACTTGTTATGTGATTATTTAAATTCATTTTTTTAGCCACTCCTAGAGGCCAAAAAGAGGTTCTAAGGGTCATATTTGGCATAATTTAAGTACCTAAGTGATAGGGGTATGGATTAGGAAGGTTTTTAGCATGTCCATAACCCCCTAGTGGCCTTGGTGACCCATTTTATGACCCAATTACCATAAGCTACGAAATTGGATGAAGTCTTGACCTTTACCCAACTCCACACTCCTTTTCAATCATACATTTATAAAAGGGGACAAGGAAAAGCCAAAGGACCATAGGGTCAAGTTTGAATTTATTGATGGTGGGTGGGTAGAAGTTAGAGGTCTTTTTAGAGGCCCTTGGTAGAGTTAGTGGGTTTTCACCCACTCTCTACTTTTAGAGACATTAGGGTTTTGATTGAGGAAGGATAAGGGGATTTAGCTCTTCTAAAAATTCATTTTCCATAAAACTTGTGAAGGTTGGTTACTCATTTCCATGGAAGTTTTCTTATTTGTTCCATTAGATTAGCATGTTGTTCTTGCTCTCTCTTGCATATGTGAAATGTTGTTTGTATCATTGTTTTGTATGGGATGGGATTTGGGTTTTGAATTCATGTTTAGGGTTTTATTTTTCCTTGAATGAGGGAGTTCTTGTTCATGAGAGTGAGGCATTACTCATCCTTTGGGAAGGGAAGAAGTGGCCTTGGGTGAAGGGGTTATTTGGGCTCTCCATTGTGGTGAGAGTCTCTTCTCTTGGAGAAGAGGGATAAATTCATGGTGTATGGGCTCCATGAAGCCATTTGTAACCTTTCATCTTGAGGATGTTGATAAACAAAGTATGTGTATGGAGGTTTGATAATGTAGCCTTGAGAGGCATTGAAACACTCATGTTGAGAAAATTTGAATGCAATGGCATTCTCCTCTTTGGAAAAGCCCACCTTCACCCTCTTTCAATGAGCTTATAAAAATCATTTGTGTAGCCTTGGGAGGGAGTTAATTGTTGTTCATGCATATGTGTATTATTGTGAGCATTTTTGTTGAGCATACCCGTTTAGCCTTGGTTCTCCAAGCTCGAGGGTGGTCTCATAAATATCTAGGTTGGGAGGTGAGCATCCCATGGTTCTCCCCCTTTCATTGCAGGTATTGATGTCAAGACTCATGTGGATGAAGATTTGAAGGAGTTCACTCTTTGGTGTGATTGTGTGGAAACACCTTATGTTATTGTATTGTTGATCTTTGTAGTAAGATCCTCCTCTTGTTGCATATTGTAATGTATTGAAAACCATCTTCAAGTAACATGTGAAATGCTTTCTTCATTATGAGTTGGAATATTGTATGTTATGCATGTATATATGAAGTCTTCTCCATCATAAAGAATATGTATTTGTATTGAAAGAGGTTAGCATAATGAAAACAATGACTCATTACTTTCATGCTTAGAGTATTCTATTTCTTGTAATAGAAATATTATTCTTCTTTGTGAAATGATATCCAAGGTTGATAGAATAGACAATGAAATATTTTCATTAGATTACATAACTTGGTTGATGAATGAATTTGGTAATCTCTCTAAATGTTGGTTTTAAATTTTCATATTCATTATAAACAATCTCTATTTGAACAAAATCTCATTTTATTCCTCTAAATTGAAGCATGAAACAATGAACAAATGAACATGTTGGATTACTATGTTAAAATCTCATACAACTATTATTCAACCCATAGTTTTCCTTGTATAATACCCTAATTGGATAAATCAATGCCTTCATGTGGCTTTCAAAAAAAAACAAGCAAAGAAATTAAGGGAAAAAACATATATTTGCAATGACATCTTCCATTTTTTTAAGAGCAAAATGCTCTCTGAATTTTGTATGGGAAGGAAATTATTCTCTTACCATAGAGAATATTCCCTTCCCTTGCCATTATACTCTCCTAATTGGGATTAGTAACCTAAACCCCTATCTTACCCATACTATTATCAACTAATCCCTAATTAATGTAAGATTCATAAAACAAATGACATAATGACTTACTTTATCCTATGCATGCTAGTGGGACCCACTCCAAGATTAAGTATCCTTGCCTATGATATTATTTTCAAATCAAATCTAATCATAAACTTCCCCTACCTTTATCCCTATGTAGGACCTTGGGTTGCAAGTTGGAATGCAACATAAATAACTATCCTGCAACATGTCATAATACCAAGTAAAGTACCTGCCTACAAGGACCTGCACCTATGCCCATTCCCTCAGGTACCATGCTGGGAGTAAATGCTTGTCTTGATTGACAAGTCAACGCCCACATCCCTTGCCATGTGTACCACCCAAGACTTAACCTTCGGTAGGGCTTAGTACCTCCTTGCTGACATGTATTAACTTAAGCCCTTGACTTGCCACCTAATTCCCTTGAAGCATGCAAAATTTTCCTTGGGCTAAGTTTTGAAAAGGTTTGGTGGGCCCCAAACCTCATGTGGAGGAAATTTGCACTGGCTTAAGAGGGTTTCTTTGGGATTTTTTTTTATACATTTTTTTTGACAATATTGATGTGTAGTGGGGAATGGGACAACTAGTTTAGTAGGTTAATGAGAATGATAGACTAGGCTTATAGGTTAGAAAGTTAGGACTAATTCTTTTGGGTTGCTTTGATTGTTTTAGTTGTTAAATTTATTATTAATTATTAATCTCATTTGTGATCAAACTCATAGTTAATGAAATCACTTACTAATTAATAGTTATGGTTAATGTGCTTAGATTTAGCCTCTAATAACTTAACTTGCTAAGCTAATACTTTATTTTACTCATTTGATAATTAGTTTAAGTAAGATTAGCAATAATAATTATTTGGATTTATTTAAATTGTGAATTGTTATTAGCCATAACATACTTAAGATGATTTGTTAGTTTGATTATTATTTGTTTTTGGTAGAACATTTATTCAATAATTTTATTGGTTAGGCTCATTAATTAATCAATTGATATTAGTGGATTGATAGATTAGGGCTTAATTGGGTTTTCACATAAGCCCTATAAATGATAATTATAGTTATTAGTTATTAATTTTATTTTTGGAGATTAATGAAATAGGCTGTTAACTAGTAGGATGATTGATCTAAGTTGGATTGTTAACTTATTTTGGATAATAGAATTGTGCTCTAATGAACTGTTTAGGTTTCTTTAATCTAATTTCTATGAAGCTTATTAATATGGATCAACCAATGAACTATATGGATAGAATATCTTATATCGTTAGTAAACTTTAGTTAATTTACATCTACTAAAAGTAATTCAATATTATGATAATAACTTTGTCTAACTATTATTTAGATATGTAAATTCACATTAACATATGATCCTAGAGGATAATGTACACAACATTTGACATTAGGCTCAAATTAAGAATATTAGAATAACTAGTGTTCATCTATGATTTGATTTCCATAATGAAATTAAAGACTGAGATAGGTTAACCTTGGTTCAATCTCGATCTTTATGTTATACTCTTATGACCAAAATTCCAACTAAGTCCACCAATGTTATCATCGTTGGATTAATAATGCACGTAAACCCCTTAAGGGTCATTAGTCCACATGGTTAACAAACTATACCTTAAGGAACCCTATTTATGGGAGTTGTGTTGGCATTAAGCAGGATTGCCACTAGTGACAACACTTATTTGCATTCTGAGTGCAAATCGAGCAAAATAGTGCAAACTGAGCAAAACAGTGCAAACTGAGCAGAATAGTGCAAACCGAGCAGGATAGTACAAACTGAGTAGTACAGTGCAAACCAAGCAGTACAATGCAAACCGAGCAGGACAGTGCAAACAAAGCAGGACAGTGCAAACCGAGCAGGACAGTGTAAACCGAGTAACATTATGTCTACTGAGTCACAAGTATTTACCGAGTTCAAAACTTACCGAGTGGTTAGTATGAACCGTGCCTTCACTTCTACTGAGTGCATGATGATGCCGAGTAATGCAATGGATGCCAAGTATTAGAAAGTCACCGAGTTAGTTTGTAGGAACTGTGTAACCATACTTGGGCCAACTTAGTAGCACTTATGTTTATTTGTCAAGCCGACTTTGTAATTGTAATTTAATTATTTAGACTTGTATATAAACAATGTTGTAAAAATACCAAGATGTATGAGTATGAATATGAAAAAGAAAGAAAGGTAGAGATAAGCGAATTACAAAGGGCTACAGCAGTATAAGAAGCAGCAAAGACAAATTCAGCACAGAAGGTGATTAGTACATCATCGAATCTCATTCAGCAATTCAGTTGCAAAGCAAGAGATCTACTGTTTCATCCTAACAGGTGAATCAGCTTGAAATCCTTTAACCGGGTAGACTTAACAGTCTTTGTAAAATCTCTTTACCGAGTGCATACTTCATTGTATGTTTGTAAAACCTCTAACAAGGTGGACCTAGCAGTCCTTATTGCTCCTAGCAGGGCAGATCAACAGAAGTGATCAATTGTAAGCCTTAACCGGCCAAATTTATACTGCAGTACTAAAGCTTTGTGGGTTTCATCCCCACCCCAGTTTTACTTTCTTTTGGAAGGTTTCTGGGTAACCAAATCTATGTGTCATTGTTGTGAATGCTTTTATGTTTCATGCTTTCTATATGCAAAAGGATAAAGTGAACTATATGTTAATACATCTGTTATTGAAAGAAAATTTGAAGTTACTGATTCACCCCTCCCCTCTCAGTAACTTGGTTAATTCCTGAATATTTCCAACAATTGGTATCAGAGCTATATTGGTTCTCAAGATAAAGCTTAACTAGCTTGAGTAAAGATCCAGGACAATGGAGGTATTCAAACTGAACAAGGTGATTGAAAATGAAAAGCTAGATCTAGAAATGGCCATAGCTAAACTTAAATAAGCAAAAGAACATCTTTCCCAATCCCTAAGAAAAAGGAAGGAACTTGCAAATTAGATGAATGATCATAATTACATTGAAGAAAAGATTGAAGATATTTTTCCCTCAAATAGCTCAGATGAAGCAAACAATGTTGTCAAAGAACTCCTAGAAAAGAATGGGTCTCTGTAGGAAGAAGTGAGAAAATTAAAAAGAGAACAAGAGCTACACTCAATAAGATTTTGTGAGATCTTAGAACAAAGAAACAAGTTAAAAGATGAATTAGATGGAAGGAACAATGAAGTCCAAAATAAAACCCTTCAGCTAGAAAACCTAATTGATTAGATCTCCCATACAAATGAGGAAATTCTAACTCTAAGATCAGAAATAGAAAGCACAAGAGAAGAACTAAGATCTGAAAAGCAAATCAATCTAAGATCGATGGATGACCTAAACACTGAAAAAAAATCAATGAAAGAATGCTGAAGAGCCAAGAAGACTTAAATCAGCTGTATGATCAAAATCTTCATAGGCAAAAAGGAAAAGCAAGACTTGGATACAAAGGAGAAGGTGAATCTTCTAAGCAAGGTACTCAAAGAAATCAGAAACCTACTTGTAATCATTGTGGAAAAATAGGACATACTTCAAATAAATGTTGGAGCAATGAAAAAGCAGAATTCAATGGAAAATGCTACAACTACAATCAACATGGTCACAAAGCAAATGAATGCAGGGAAAAACCAAGACTCAAAGGTAATTGTCACAAATGCAACAAACAAGGTCACAAGGCATCCGAGTGTAGATCCAAAACATTCAATCCAGCAGAACAAATTATGAAAGCAATGTTTGGATGGGATTATAACACTTGGTGTAGATGTCATTACTATGGAGAATATGGACACATTGGCATGAACTGTATAAAACATCATCTAAGGAAAAGAGATACTGCCATAAGATGCTTCAAATGCACTAAACTCGGTCACATAGCCAGAAATTGCATGAATGCTAGTGAAGTTGAAGATGGAAAGAAGAATGAAGCAACTAAGGTCAGGAAACAGATGAGACAACAGTGGATTCCCAAATCTACCAAGCAATCCAGTCCAAGTAATGGAATGGGTTGCTCTACCGACTCAAACTAAATTCCCAAGAAAGCACTGGAACTGTATTCTCATAGACAAATTTCAAGCAGTTCCAGAACTGAATTAAAAGAAAGATCTAAATCGGCATACAAGATGCAATAAGATCACAGGAAGGTCGGTATCATTTTTCACCGAGCAAGGTTGGATGCGGTCTAATATGATTACCGAGTGAGGTCGGAGCAATATGAATTCTCAAGTTCACCGCGTTGCGAAGTCTTTACCGAGTAATTAATTCATAGTGGGTGACAGTCTGTCAGAATTCATACCCTAATTTCTACAAAGCATTAATGACAGAGTTGTAAACAAAAGGCAAGAAATCAAACTCATTCTTCACCGTGAACTTTAGCATTTTGAGAGCAGAAAATTTCCAGAGCAATCAAGGGATTCAAATACTTTTGCGAAAAGAATTCTCTGTGAGCGACCATGGCATCATCCAACGCTTCAGCGATGAAAGGAACATAAATGATAATCAAAGGGGAATGGAGAGTACCAGATTTCAAACTCGTGCCCACAATTGCAGTAGCCCTAGACCCGAATGGAGCTCAATCTTAGATTCCTCCTAAGGTACTATTTTTTAATGATATTCGCAATCATTTCAATTGTGCAATTCAAGAGATGGGAAACCTAGAGCTAGATATTGTGCGTGAGGAACTATGTGTGAATGGTGTTCTAAAATTGGAGCACAAACATCTGGAAGATAAGGGATTAGTTCACATTGCACATTTACCTTGAAACTTTTGAGAGAAGGATCAGGATCTGGAGTAAGTAATATAAAATCTTTAAAATATGAAACAAGATCAGAAACAAAACAAAAGGAGATTGAAGATGCTGTCATTGAAAAGATGGGATAGTGGAAATACTCTCCTGATGAAATAGCCCCATAGATTTCAGCAGCTTTATTAGATCCAATAAAAATGAGATGGGCCAATGCAAAGCAAACTGTAAAAGACATATTTGATCAAACCCTGAGACAGTTAATGCCCAGCTTGAAAAATGATGAAATAAAGAAGGCATTGAAGGAGAATGAAAATAAGATGACACTAAAGTTCAATACTTGTTTAATTCTGATTAACAATATTGAATCGGTTGTGAAGAGTGCAAATGTCACATGGAAAAACATATACCATCTTCACCAACTGAGTACTGAAACAGTTATAATAAAAGACATTGAAGATGACAGTGATGAACAGGAAGAAGCCACTGAGGTAGATGATACTGTGAGGATAGCGGCAGAAGTCATTGCATCACTTCCTACCTCTCCAGCAAAAGTTACTACATCTAGCCCGGAGACATCTTCAAGCATGGTTGTGACAACTTCAACATTTGTCCAATCACCTATAGCAACAACAGAAGTAACTACCATTTCTTCTACTAAGTTGCAGTCTCCTATTTCATCAAGTTTTCCAGTAGTAAGTATTCCAGTTTTTGATTCTACAAGTGTAAATACTTTAAGTTCTCCAGTAGACAGTATACCATTCTTTATAGCCAGTCCTACTATGTCTACTGTCACTACTACTAAGGCATTAAGTATAGATAAGCCTAAGGCTCAACCGAGTATAAGATTTTTGGGCAAGAATATAGTAGAGGATATAGACCTAGATGAGGAAATAGAGATTCCAACATTGGATTTTGCAAATCTATCAGCGGATCAAATGCAAAATATAGGTGAAATCCTCCAAAGGAAAGCAAAGCAAAAGAAGCTTAAAGAGGAGAGAGGCAAGGAATATAAAATCATTAAGGATGCTAAGGACATTTTGTCTGAAGCATTAGGTATTGAAGTAGACTCCTCTCAACATGTTTTGTTACAATTAGCAGAAGCGGTAAATAAGTACAATGAGGATTCATCTGGGATAGACAAGTTAGTTGAAAAAGCTGAGAAGAAATTCAACAATAAAGTGCTTGAGCACATTGCTCAGCACATAGCTATTAATCAAGCAGAATTGTTTTCAGTTTTGACAAACATTGAATCTTCCTATTCGAAAGTTACCTCTCTTTTGGCCAAACTATGCAATGTTGCCGAATTCACCAAGGATGTCAAGGATAAAATGAATAAAATTGATGAGGATTTGAAGATTATCATACAGAAGCTACAACTTGAACCAAGTTCAAACTCTACTCATCACATGAAAATCTCATTCCTATCAAATATGCAGTCAGAACTACTGAAAGAAGACCCAAGGATCCGATCCACACTGCTAGACATTCAGAACATGATCCTTCCCATCATGAATACAATGTATAAGCACATTGAACATTCCAAAACATTAATTCATGACAATCAGTTCTCAATAGCAGATCACATGATTACACTCTCTGCAGAAGTCCAAATTACAATCCAAACATGCAAGATTCTGTAAGAAAATTGGGATAGAACCCTGGCACTGATAATGAAGGTACATTCTATTTTTCTATCAAATTTTGGATTCTCCCTGTAAAACACTTGTATAAACACCTTTGGCATTATCGCCAAAAAGGGGGAGATATGTATAGAAGAAAAAGTTAGCACATTGAAAGGGGGAGATAATTTATAAAGCCCTATGACAAAGACAAATTTTGAAAAATCAAAATAAATCTCAGCATGATTCATGTATATAAGTTTTGGGCATTAAGTGTTTTTGTCACTAATGCCAAAGGGGGAGATTGTTGGCATTAAGCAGGATTGTCACTAGTGACAACACTTATTTGCATTCTAAGTGCAAACCGAGCAGAACAGTGCAAACTGAGAAAAATAGTGCAAACCGAGTAGAACAGTGCAAACCGAGCAGGACAGTGCAAATTGAGCAGTACAGTGCAAACTGAGCAGTACAATGCAAACTGAGCAGGATAGTGCAAACTGAGCAGGACAGTGCAAACTGAGCAGGATAGTGTAAACTGAGTAACATTATGTCTACTGAGTCACAAGTATCTACCGAGTTCAAAACTTACTGAGTGGTTAGTATGAACCATGCCTTCACTTCTACCGAGTGCATGACGATGCCGAGTAATGCAGTGGACGCCGAGTATCAGAAAGTCACCGAGTTAGTTTGCAGGAACCGTGTAACCATACTTGGGCCAACTTAGTAGCACTTATGTTTATTTGTCAAGCTGACTTTGTAATTGTAATTTAATTGTTTAGACTTGTATATAAACAATGTTGTAAAAATACCAAGATGTATGAGTATGAATATGAAAAAGAAAGAAAGGCAGAGATAAGCAAATTACAAAGGGCTGCAACAGTATAAGAAGCAGCAAAGACAAATTCATCACAGAAGGTGATTAGTACATCAGCAAATCTCATTCAGCAATTCAGTTGCAAAGCAAGAGATCTACTGTTTCATCCTAACAGGTGAATCAGCTTGAAATCCTTTAACCGGGTAGACTTAACAGTCTTTGTAAAATCTCTTTACCGAGTGCATACTTCATTGTATGTTTGTAAAACCTCTAACAAGGTGGACCTAGCAGTCCTTATTGCTCCTAGCAGGGCAGATCATCAGAAGTGATCAATTGTAAGCCTTAACCGGCCAACTTTATACTACAGTACTAAAGCTTTGTGGGTTTCATCCCCACCCCAGTTTTACTTTCTTTTGGAAGGTTTCTGGGTAACCAAATCTATGTGTCATTGTTGTGAATGCTTTTATGTTTCATGCTTTCTATATGCAAAAGGATAAAGTGAACTATATGTTAATACATCTGTTATTGAAAGAAAATTTGAAGTTACTGATTCACCCCTCCCCTCTCAGTAACTTGGTTAATTCCTGAATATTTCCAACAAGTTGATCATTCATTTGATTATGCACCTTGACTATGGCATTATCGTTACATTGAGGTACACCCTTATAGATTTTTGGGAGTTGTGAAACTAGAACATTTCCAGATTATTGATACCTTACCAAGTTAGTTTGCACCTCAGTTAAAACCTTAGCCAAAGGTGGATCCTGTAATACCCCAAAAATGGGCTATAAGTTCATTAATCTCCTACATCTTCAATTCGAACGAAATCGACATCAAAGTCCTAATCTAAGGCACATCTAAACATCATCGAATCATAATTGATTATCTTAAATTCTGCATCGGGAAATATTCCTAGTAATATTCCTAATCATCATAATTATCTTTAATTTTATAATTATTTAACAATAAATCACATTTATCCTAAAGTTTGATTAATTGAATATTTTCATATTTAATTAATTAGATTTAATATTTGCCACTTAATTTTCTAATTAAATTTAATTCTATCTATTATTAATTGTATTATTTAATTTTGACAATAAATCTAATATCATATGAATAATTGATTAAATTCTTATTTAATTAATTAAAGCAAGTTGTCATTATTTAATAATATAGTTTTTAATAAAAGTTTGATTAAATAATTGATTAACCCATAAATCAATTATTTTATTTTTAAAAGCAGTTAAGTTGGAAATAAATCACTTTATTATTTAATTAATTCATAAATAAAACATGCACAATCATAAAAGTAGACAACTATCAATTATCAATTAAAGCTAAACTCTATTTTGAGTTAAAACTTAGCTTTTGCATGTTTTTGTGAGTTAATTATCCTTTATTTAAAAATAACTCAAAAATCAACTGAGTTATTTAAGTGATTTATGGCTTTTTTTCCATGCACCTCCAAAGCCCTAGATTTCTATAAAAACAGGGCTCAGCTCTTCATAATTGATCTCTCAAATTTGCATCCACAGCATCTCATAATTTTGCAAGCTTACTTTGCCAAAGTCATATATGAATTGCACAACTATTTTGAAGAATTGGAATTTGGAGAATCAAAGCTTATTGCGAATCAAGACTATTGTGAGATCAATTTTTTTTTTTTTTTACATTCATTTAGATTCTTTTTCATATCATTGTTAGATCATTTTAGCATATCAATTTCTATATTAGCATAGATTCATATCATTTTTTATCATTCTTATTGCATAGAAAATTAAAAAATATAGATTAATTGCATTCAATTCATATCTAGATCAATTGCATTCAAATCCTTTGTTTAGGTGTCATCTAGGTCACTGATCTCGATAACAATCTGAGAACATTAATCTCGCACCTACTAGAAGGCTGTAAATCACTTGGTTAAATTAGATTTCAATTTTGCACGATTTTGATTATAGCTAACCTCTAATGTTTTACTGAAGTGTTGTGTTTACAGATCAAGTACAATTTTCACACACACATTTGTGGCGCCCACCGTGGGGCAACCCACCTTTGCACGCTGGTTTTAATTTTTTTTGGGAGTTAAAACCCCAAAGTTTCAAAGATTTAATTTTATCTCCCAAACGGCTAGGATTTTTGGTCTGAAATGTTTTTTACAAGTTGGTGACATATCAAGAAAGCTACAGTAAAAAATTTAGAATTTTTTGAGATGTTTTTAATTTTTAATATTTTTTTCTTGAAATTCCAAAAAAAATTAATATCTGACCCAAATGAGAATATTTTTTGGAAATTTTAATATTTTTGAAAAGCTACTTAAATTCTACAGGGGTTCCATTCTTTGTGTTTTAAATTTGGACATGATATCATAGCTTAAATAGTCAATTTACAAAAACTGGTATGTTTTGATAAAATGGGTCTCTAGGGCACAAATGAAGAGATTTTTCTAAAATTTTTGCATTTTTTGAAAGCTCTTTTTTTTTAGCAAGGGTCTTTATTCTAAATTTCTATTTTTGTGGCCAAAATCATATCAAAAAAATTAGATCTTGTTGACTAGGTCAAATGCAGCAAAAAGAAATAAAAAATTGTGATGGGTATCCACTTATTTTTCATATGATTCAATGCATGATATAAATTGTCATTTGGATTAATTTCTGGTTATTATTGCTCCTAACAATTGATTTTTAGATCTAACCCTAAGGTTTTCATAAGGTGAATATACCTTGCATATCGTGTTTGCTTGTTGGCTTGTTGGAGAGTTCGTAGCTTGCTTGCATAGTAAAGCTCAACAAAAATTGCTAAAAATTAGGTAAAATCTACTAAGCGCATTGCAAGGAACCTAGGTATTCTCCTTTATCTAATGACATTTTGATTTGGGACTTAAAATAAATCTCTTGTGTGTCTAGCTTGGGTGATTCTTTTCATGCTTTTGTTTTACACACTTGCATAATTGATACTAGGTTGTGACCCCTTAAAGATTCATTAAGTAGTCTTAGATACTTGTGATTGATCTTGATTGCTATCTTGGGTTATTGGACTTGCTAATCCATCGGCCCTTCATTTCTGCCCCGTGGTTGCAATCTCAGCGCCATAAAGGTGAGGGGTCAACAGGATAGAAGCGTTAAGTGTTCCACTTGGCAACCCTTTTGTGCTTTTAGGAACTCACTTGTTTTCTAAGTTGGGGACTCATTTTCAGGTTGTGTGAGGTGTTAAGTGTTACACCTTGTGGACTCATCTCATATTTTCTTTAAGCGTTAAGTGTTCCTCTTTTTGCTTTTTGGGTACTTTTGGTAGATTTGCTTTCGAGAATATATCTGTGCTCACAGTAATTAGGCCCTATGAACACTATTCATGATTCTTGAGAGATTGGATTCCTAGTGAAATATTTCTTGACGAAAGAATCCTTGTAGGTAGGGAGGATACTTAGTGCATTTCACATTCAACTTGGTTAGTGTGTCTTCTCTTATTGATCGATACATTCTCTCCCAGGAGAGGTTGATAGATCATGTGGGGTTGACATCATGACCTTTGGTGAATCAAAACCGGTTAGTGTGCCTTCTCTTATTGATTGATACATTCTCTCCCCAGAGAGGTTGATAGATCACGTGGAGTTGGCATCATAGACCTTGGTGAAGAAAAAATTTGTCTTAGGGTGTCAGATTAATCTATTTTCTTTGTTTGGGTTAAAAGTGAAAAGGTGTCAAAAACATTGGATCTGGAGCCAAGTCCCCTTGTGGTATACTATTGTGAGTCATTTTTAGAGAGGGTTAACCATAGCGGACAATCCCTTCGCAGGGCAAACTACGTTGACAGAACCTCAAGCGGTCATAGCCATTTTCACCATGGTAGTGATAGCCGCTATATAAATATCCTTGTGGAAGAAATCTCCACAGGTATGGTTCATTGTTGGGTTGTCAGATCTCCCTAGCAGCTCCTAAAGATTAAGTTCTCAGATTGTGTCAAAACCCTGGTGCACCGGGATTGGAGTTCACCCCTTTGGATCATAAAAGTTGTAGAGTCAAACCATTACTAAAAACCCTAGCGAGGCCAAATTTTCATTTATAGGGTATATGTGCATTATTGCAAAACATTTTTGGAACATACACAATTAGCACTTCTGAGGATTAGAACGAATAAGTCACTTGATTGTTCATGCGCAAGGTTGCTTTTTCCCTTGTTCATTATTTTTAGACATGCTTGAAATCATGTGCTTGTTGTTTTATGTGCTTGTTTATCTATTTGGTTATTGAAAATGGACAAATCTGTTACAATCCTCAAATCTGGACATTGAAATTTGCAAATAATTCAAATCTGAAAACTCAAAATTTGCAAAATCTGAAGTAAAATTCTTTTCTGGAGTCAAAAGTCATCTCAGGAAGTCAAAAAGTCATACAAGTTTCTATCAAGTGTCGTTTCATTACAACCCATCTATCGTATGATTAAGTACCCAGTGTCGTACAAGTTTCCATGCCAGCAAATTCTCAAAGTCAAAATCTTGCAACTATCGTATGAGATTTTCAACTATCATTTCATTGCTACCCAACTATCGTATGAGTTTTGCAACTATTGTTTCATAGCGTACCCACTGTCGTACGAGTCTATAGAGTGTCATTTGGGAAATTTTTGAAAGTTGTCAAAAAATTGTCAGAATTGCCAGATACTTAGCTTTTTTAGCCTAATTCTAGAATCTATCGAACAAATCACTGTGTCAAGAACAGAGCAGTAGCCATTGAGAATCAGTACACATGTCTCAAAGAATCAGTACACATGAGGAAGAAGCTCTAATCACCGCTATGATGAAGCAGCTGCAAGCTATGCAAGTTGAACTTAACAAACTTGAGAAAGAAAAGGAACCCAAAGAGTTCTCCATGGAATCTCTATACTCTTTTCCATTTGATAAAGACTTGTACATGTCACCATGCCCTTGGACATAATTTGAGCAATGTGACAACCCTTATGATACTTCTTCCATGGAGAGTGACACATCCAGCTTTGGAGACTATGATGACTATGATGATAGACAATGTAATGATACCTATGACACCTTTGTTCCTAAGAATCTTCCTCATCATTCATTCTTGCTTACTACAAATGGGCCATCACATTGGATAGATCATGATGGTGATCCATATGATTCTAATTTTGATGGCTTTTGTGGACAATACCTTGATTGTGATCCATCTACTACTGCTAAGGACTATAAAATGCATCATGCTAGCTTGAAGCATCAATATTATAAGAATCCTTCTCCTAAGGACTTTCCTACTGAAAATAAAGATTATCTTCTCAAGAAAGGTCATGTTAATGTTGAACCTTTGTCTAGTGATGGTTCCCTTCCATCCCCTACTTCCTCCAATACCCATACATTTCCTAAAGCTTCCGAGTCTTTTAAATCTTTCACAGAACCTTCATCTAACACAAGCCCTGATACTTTTCATGTGGTTCCCTATAGTTATCCTCTAGGGCTACCTCTTAAAGAAACTCAAGCTAGCCTTCACTTGGCTGCAAATACTTTCAATAATGATAAACCTAAAGAGCCTAAGCCTTCATATTCTATAATTCCTACTTCAGCTAGTCCTCCACCATCTCTTCCAAAGTCTTCCATACAATCCCAACATGCTTCCTTGTCCTTAGAAGTCACTCCATGTCAAGAGGACTCTAAAAATGATAAAGAAAAGAACATAAAGAAAGATCAAGATCAAGAACCCTCCATGTCGTCCACTCCTTTTCACAATGTCTCTTATCCACTTCATGGTTCTTTTGATCCTATAGACCCTTTTTCATGCATTCCACCATGTCTTAAGTCTTCTCCTAAGCAAGATCAGGCTACTACTTACAGTGTTGAACTTATTGACAATCAAAATGACCTTACTACACTTGTGCTTTCCAAAGATGATACTTCCATTAAGTTTGGTAAAAATAGTGTTGTTACTTCCAATGTTAAGCCTATTGAAAATCAAGAGACAAATTATGCGCTTATGCTATCCAAAGATCCTTGTCAAGATCAAAGTTTTCCATCTTCTTATTCTACCATTCCATGTTCACTTCTACTTTCTACTCTTCCTAAGTCTTCGCAAACTTTGAATGATCCTATCAAAGAAAATGTTCTTATTCAAGATGTTCATGATTCTATTGAAAATCCTAATGCTCACTCTAAAGATGTTGATATCCTTGGTTGTCATATAGATGTCGATGAACTTATTAATTATCCTTTTGCATCTTCCACTTCCATCCTTGGACCTCTTCCACCACTACTAAGGGCTTCATGCCTTCCTTCCATCTTGGGTCCTTATGTCCCTTCACTTTCCTCTCCTAACTCTCCTAATTCACCATCCATCTTGGGTCCTTACATCCCTCCATCTCCCATCTTTCCTCAAAATAAACATAGATGCATACCCTTGAATCCTTTTCATCCACCCACCCATCTAAACTAGTTATATCCTCCTCCTTCTTCCACAAGTCCCAAGTCCTTTGGAAGTAACTTGAATGTTCAATACAAGAAAAAGAAGCAATACAAGAATCCATAAAAAAAAGATCACCATGTCTCCTCTAATAGACATGGAAACATAAAGTCAAAAGAGATATCTAAGAAAAAAACTACAAGACAAGTATGGGTTCCAAAATCCATCATTGAAGATATTCTCTCTAGATCATCAAAAGGAAATAAAAAGTCTATGGCTATATGGATTCCAAAGTCTCTCTTGAAAGAGTCTGGTGTTGAGCAAAAAGTAAAATTGACATTCAAGCTTCTAAAGGCTTCCACTTCATTTCCCTCCAAAAATATTCTTTCATTCCATGCGCCTAAACCTCAACCTCTGCTATCCATTTGCCATATTCCTTCACGTATTCCTTCATTCATGTTTCCTCCACCCTCTTGCCACCCTTCAAGGTGTGTGTTTATGTTGATCTTGCCTTCTTTTCCATCTACCCTTTCACAATCCTTTCATTCATTAACCTTCTACCTTCTATCCTTTTTCCTCATTTCCCTATTCCTCCTATCTTCCAACCTCACTCGATTTACATAAAACCCTATCCTCCATTTTTCTCTTCCATATTCCTTTCCCTATCAGCATCTTTGAGAATATCATTTTGAATCCTTGGCATATTATGGTTTATCCTTTCAAGGAGCATTATCTAAAAAGCTTGCCTTCTTTCAAAAAAAGAAAAAAATTTAAAAAAATTGAAAATGTGCCTTGGTGAAAACTTGGAAACAGGCACCTTGGTAGCAAAAGTAAAGAGAAATAAATTCATCCTATGGTGAAAACCACTCCCTTGTGGCACCTTGGATAAGTACCATGATGAAAACCTAGCAATCAGGCATCATGCATAGTTCTTCTACATATTTCATCCATTTCATCTTCTCTCTTTGATCTTGACAATGTTAATCTATACACAAACATTTGGCTATCTTGTGAGCTATCTTACGATGATCTTGCTTTCATTCCTTCCTTGTTTAGCCTTCATATCCATCTTCCTCCATTCATTTTCACCTATCGCTATCCTTTTTCCCTTTAGTCTTGATCTAAAAAAATAAAAAAAGAAAGAAAGAGTAAAACACAATGCTATGAAGCCCCTTGACATGTCTACTCCTTTGGTCTGCATCCTATCCTGCTTTGGCATTACACTTTTGTGACTTATCCTATGCTAGCCTTTCATTGCTTGTCCAAATGCGCTTTACATGACAATTTTTCCTTAGCTTGGGTATTCTTGAGGTGTTTTCCCTTGAGGATTTCTTCCCTTCATTCGCCTTCATTCTCTTGTCTTCCATCTCATCCACCAACTTGCTAATCCCTCTTGTTCTCCACCTTGCTAGACATTGAGACTGCACGATATGATCTTGCTTGGGATTTTGCAATGGAAAAAGATGCTATCAAGTATACCAAGTATCAGAATAAGTATCAGAACAAGTATCAGAACCAGTATCAGAACTAGTATCAGAACAAGTATTAGAATCAGTATCAGAACTAGTATCAGAACACCTACTAAGGTTACACCTTTCACTTTAGTTTATGGGTCTGAAGTGGTACTACCTATTGAGGTTGAAATCCCATCACTCATAATCAAAATGCATGGTCTAGTAACTGATGATGACTACAGAGTAACTAGGTTGCAAGAACTTGAACTACTAGATGAGCACAGAAAAGAAGCATATGATCATCTCAGAGTATATCAAAAGAGAATGTCTAGAGGCTACAACAAGAAAGTCAGACACAAAGAATTTCAGGTTAGTGATCTAGTCTTGAGAGAAAATCAAAAAAATCAATCCCATCGATAACGCAAGGGGAAGTTCAAACCCAATTGGCTGGGTCCCTTTGTCATCACTACTACTTTTGGCTCTGGTGCCTATCAACTCTCAATGACTGAAGGAGAACAGCTCCGAGAACCAATCAATGTTCTACATCTAAAGAAATTCTATGCCTAAGGCATTCAGTCTATTGGTAAATGTCCTGAAAAAAATCTTAAAAATTGGAAAATGTCCTAAAAAAATGAACATCTTGGTGAAAACCTAGCAATAGGTGCCTTGATGATTCACAAAAAAATTGAAAATATATCAAAAATTCAAAAAAAATCAAAACATATTAAAAATTCAAAAAAATTGAAAAAAAAAAAAAAAAAGGAAAAGAAAAGAAAAAGTGCCTTGGTGAAAACCTGGAAATAGGCGCCTTGGTAGCAAAAATAGAATCTTTGCCAAGATGGTGAAAACTCAAAAAATGGGTGCCACTTGTTCCAAATGCTCCATCTATTAGTGCAATCTTGGTCTTTCCTAGCTTTCAGTCTTGCTTTAGTTTGTACATATCTCCCGGTTTGTTTCTGCATTTCCAGTTTTCAATAAGTCAGCCTATACACCAATCAGCTCAAGCGTCTGTATCCTATCAATGTTTAACACTTGGGGGAAATCAATGTCATATCCTATGGTCTCCCATGTATCTTAGACAGATCATATCTAGTCAGAGTCATTTGAAGCTTCATGTGAGTCAGTCAGTCTGTCTTGTCTCCAGAAAGGATTTTGCATCTACAACAATGCAATCAAACATTAAAACTCAACTGAAAAAAATCTATGCTTTTATCTCCTTGTATGCTTACTGATTCGCATTGAGATTTTTGCATATTGTGTCCCTTCGAGCTCTTCGATGATGTCCTTTATAGGATTTAGAGAGTGATGACTGGGGGCATAATCTTTTCTTTGTCTTCTGCTTGTATGTGAAAATCTAACAACTTTGGAAATTCCAAATTGAAATGGTGTCCGACTATAAGAGCCTCTATCTCGAATTGGATGGCCATGCGTACCTCGACCATTGATACCCAGACAATTCTAGGAAGTTTGATCTAACTATTATCTTTTTGAGTAAGTTCTTTCTCCTACCGTGGAACGCAATCTTGCCTAAGGATGTGAATGATAAAGGGTCACTATAGGTAATTCACATTGGATTTAGAATTATCTCTTGACTGTTTGATGTGTTTGCAATGTAAGGAGTATTCTAGTCATCATGACATTTATGTTTTGATGCTTATACAAATTGCTCTATCAAAATGGACATGATATCCAGGTCATCCTGGTGTTTATGCCTTGGTACTTATATCTAATTTGACATTCCAAAAATAAAATCAATATTCATATGTCCATGGTTGTTTGACCAGTGGGGGTTGTATTGATTCTTGCGCATACAAATCAATATTCATATGTCTATGGTTTTTTTTTAGCTAGTGGGCATTGTATTGATTTAGTCGGTTACCTAAAAGTTCAATGATGATAAAAAATCGACATATGATCAGTGACTAGGTCCTAGGTCTTAGGTTGCATTTCATATTGCATGCTTCTTTGCATTTTTCATCTTTGCATGATCTCACAATGACTAAACGAACTTCAAAACTTAAACAATTATTCATATCAATTCTTCAAATCTAACAAGAGTTGAATCTCACATGAAGGTTCCTCCAATGAAGCAGCAAGTAGAATCCTTTTTCAAGATCAAAATTCAAATCTGAGATCATTCATATTATTAACTACTTGCATAATCGACCTTCAATCATCACAGAAATCCAATATTCAACTTAACTGATTATCTAAACATCAAACTATCAAAATTTCAACTTGGTCAACCATGGTCAACTCATGGTCAAACCTAGTCAAACTTAGTCTCCAAGACCTCTAAATGATGCAGAATGCATTCACCAGATGTGTTTGATCACTTCTCAAATCAATTAACATGCTTCTAAACTCTCAACGCTGACTTTTCTTGTCAGATTTCAATTTTAATCCTGAAGGGGGCATGGTATTGCATATCATTCAAAGTCTATAATCAAATTTGAAATCATATCTTTTTTTCTATCAATATCTTTCATTAGTGATCAAGACAAACAATCACATCTAGTTACTAATTCATCAAAAGACCTCATCACTTGGGGCAAATCTATCATCACTTGGGGCATATCAGATTCATCAAGATCCATATCAATCTGGTATTCTCCTAATCTTGTAAACTGTATCAGTTTTTGCAACCATCGGATCATAGTGTTCTTTCCTTGGTTCTTCGGCAACTAAGGATTCAGATGTGATACCTGCTAGTTCTGCTAAGACAATTGAGTCTAGAACCAGTCACTCATTTCTTTGCAATCCTAAGGTTTGGAATCAAGCATTTTGACACTTTTTTGCGATCCTTGGTTCATCGCTGCTACAATGAACATTATCTTTGGTCATTCAGGACCTATTATCTCCATATCAAATCAATATCAATTAGCTTCTGTCTCATATCAATTATCAATTTTGAATCAGTTTCATTTTTTTATCAAACACAAAATTTCTTTGAACCACTGCGCTTCACACAGTAATTCAAAGAGGGGCAAAATGTAATACCCCAAAAATGGGCTATAAGTTCATTAATCTCCTACATCTTCAATTCGAATGAAATCGACATCAAAGTCCTAATCTAAGGCACATCTAAACATCATCGAATCATAATTGATTATCTTAAATTCTGCATCGGGGAATATTCCTAATCATCATAATTATCTTTAATTTTATAATTATTTGGCAATAAATCACATTTATCCTAAAGTTTGATTAATTGAATATTTTCATATTTAATTAATTAGATTTAATAATTGCCACTTAATTGTGTAATTAAATTTAATTCTATCTATTATTAATTGTATTATTTAATTTTGACAATAAATCTAATATCATATGAATAATTGATTAAATTCTTATTTAATTAATTAAAGCAAGTTGTCATTATTTAATAATATAATTTTTAATAAAAGTTTGATTAAATAATTGATTAACCCATAAATCAGTTGTTTTATTTTTAAAAGCAGTTAAGTTGGAAATAAATCACTTTATTATTAAATTAATTCATAAATAAAATATGCACAATCATAAAAGCAGACAACTATCAATTATCAATTAAAGCTAAACTCTATTTTGAGTTAAAACTTAGCTTTTGCATGTTTTTGTGAGTTAATTATCCTTTATTTAAAAATAACTTAAAAATCAACCTGAGTTATTTAAGTGATTTATGGCTTTTTTCCCATGCACCTCCAAAGCCCTGGATTTCTATAAAAACAAGGCTCAGCTCTTCATAATTGATCTCTCAAATTTGCATCCACAGCATCTCATAATTTTGCAAGCTTACTTTGCCAAAGTCATCTACAAATTGCACAACTATTTTGAAGAATTGGAATTTGGAGAATCAAAGCTTATTGCGAATCAAGGCTATTGTGAGATCAATTTGTTTTTTTTTTACATTCATTTAGATTCTTTTTCATATCATTGTTATATCATTTTAGCATATCAATTTCTATATTAGCATAGATTCATATCAATTTTTATCATTCTTATTGCATAGAAAATTCAAAAATATAGATTAATTGCATTCAATTCATATCTAGATCAATTGCATTCAAATCCTTCATTTAGGTGTCGTCTAGGTCACTAATCTCGATAACAATCTGAGAATATTAATCTCGCACCTGCTAGAAGGCAGTAAATCACTTGGTTAAATTAGATTTCAATTTTGCACGATTTCGATTATAGCTAACCTCTAATATTTTACTGAAGTGTTGTGTTTACAGATCAGGTACAATTTTCACACACACAAATCCAGTAGACTGAACTTGAGATTTAGTTCTCAATTGACTTGACTCTAGCTTTTGACCGATTAATCTATTGTCAACTTACATTTAACCTTTGAACGTCACTCCTTAACTTTTCACTTAAAAAAAAATTTGTTGTATTTTTGGTTGATTAAATTTTGGGCATGACACAATTGCAACCATCAATCCCATAGTGATTTTGGATTTGGCTTCTTCATATGTTCCAAAATAAGGTGCTTTGTCATCAATTTCTTCAGCTAGAAGGGCATTAATAGCAACTATGGTTTCATCTATATTTACCTCATAGGATAGTGGCATTAGCCATGAAACCATGGGAAAAAATGCTTGTGCATAAGTGAATTCTATGTCAACTAGAAAACATATGTCCTTGGTATACTTCTCAACTAATGACATAGAGAATCTACTCCTCTTCCTCATTTTCTTCTTGAACTCAACAAAATAGTTCTCCATAACACCATTAAAATTTTATCCTATCTGACCTATGAACTTACTTATTTGAATAGTAATGGGTTCTTTCTTATCCCATATCACACCACCAATAGTAGGAAAACACTTTTGTATGTAAAAGAATAGAAAGACTAACAAAGAACCAAACTTAAACATAGAATTCTTTGCAATCTAGATTGAGTTAAGGTTCTCAGGAAGATGAGTCAGCTAGATCTCAGAAAGATCATATGTGTGTCCCTTCTTGATGATTTTCCATGCCTGGTCCATTGCCATATAGGGGATGCTATCCAATTGACTGGATTGGTAGAATTTGTGCAAGATAACCCTAATTGCAAAGTCAATCTTTGGATCTATGATGGTGGAAATCATCATTCCACGCTTGTTCCAAACTGCCTGTGTATTTGCCTGAATTTCTTCTTTACTTGAACACTTCATTGTTCTTTTTCCCTGAATTGTAGGGTATCCAATTACCCGATGGATCATTTCCTTTGTTATCTTCACTAGTCCATCTTCCAGCCATAATTGCATATCATGCACTCAACTCAACACTATTTTTATCCATTCAACCTTGAAATTATATAGGAAATATAGGGCATGCACTAACCCTTGTTCGGCAACAGATTTATACTCCGGCTTCAATACTCCATTATCACACAATTTTTCATATGCCTCCCTAATCTTGTAATCTCTGATTTTGCACATATAACAAGACCTAATATCATTCATTATCAACACATTCTTTGGATTCAAGGATAGAGCACCAATAATATCTCCTTTGATTGCGGTTTCGGGAATTGCCTTAAATTTCTACGGCTTGCAAATTTCATTCCTTACCAATTATGCATTGATAATGTCCATCCCTTGCTTCTTCATTGTAGTAGATGATGATGATGCCATTTTAATTTGAAACTTTTGAAAAGAAATATTTTCTTGGTAGTGTACCTTTCTCGTAAGTGTCCTGTAGATGATTCTGCTGACGACACGCTGAAAAGATTTGAAATCACCTTTGACAAACTAGTTGCAGGCACTCTGAATCACTCAAAGAAATCTCAGTTCTCTTGGTGAAATGAAATGGGCAGCAACTTTCTAATTTATAGATTCCAAAAAGTAGAATTAGGGCCTCATAAATGCTCCGTACAAAATACTTAAGTGGAATATAGCTATCTCGACAAACTTATGTTAGCCTCGGCTAACACAAACTCAGTGTACATGGCATCTTAGCTACAATAGGTGCTTGGAATACATTGAAAACTTGGTCAAAACACTGATGCTCAACATCAAAAATGAAATTCTCTATTTTTCTCAAATATGTCCTAATGCATCTTTATCTATGTAGATATGGACTTTTACTCAACTTTATGTTAGGAACTAGTGTAAGATACAACATTGTAAGATTCAGTTCCAAACATACCTACTTTGCTTAGTTAGAAGAAGTGTGATCACCTGATCCATTAGATTGGGTGACCTCAGATGTGCTAGCTTCACTTGTGCTTTCTTCTTCTTTCTTCTTCCATGTCTTATTCATCTAATTTCTCAAATTTTCACAGATATCTTCATTTTGATTCTGATCATTTCTCGGCATAGGTGATCTACAATCTTTCTTTAGGTGACCTATCTTATTACACTTATAACATACCATGCTTCCATTCATCCATCTTTTGGATTTACCTCTAAAATGAGTCTTCATATAGTTTTCTCCAATGTGTCCATATTTTCCATAGTAATGACAATTGTACCAAGTGTTATAATCCCAATTGTATGAGTTATTCTTCACAGGTGACTTAGTCTTTTCATTCGATGACCAGCTAGGTTTAAATCTACATTCAAATCCTCTATGCCCATACTTCTGATAGTTCAAACATTGACCTTGAAACTTAGGTGAGGTAGGTGGATTACTGACCTTAGACCTGCATTCATGTGTCTGATGTCCATGTTTCTTATAGTTAAAGAAATGCCCATTGAATTTAGGCTTAAGATCAAACTTACCATGTTTGCTCCTGCATATGTTAGCTATATGTCCTGGCTTTCCACAATGATGGCATGTGGGCTTGTTGTTCTTTGGTTTTGCATTATTTTACTCTCTATTCTTTGATGATTCTCCTTCTTCAGTAGATGATGAATGCTTATTTAGTGCAAGTCTAGATCTATCACCAAATCTTCTAGGTGTCCTTAACAACTCTTCAAATTATTTTGTAGCTTCATTGGGTTTGTTCATCCTTTCATTGATTTCCTTTTCAAATCTTAGTTGATTTCTCAGTTGATCATTTCCAGATCTCAGATTATTGATTTCCATGTCTTTCCTACCCAACTCTTGATTAACCAGCAACAATTGATTTACCATGTCTAGTTGATTATTGGTTAACTTTTTCATGTCACTTGTCCTTTCATCTAATCTCATTGCTATTTGACTTTTATCTTCTTGAGCCATTGTCTTGTCTTCTTCAGCTTTCTTTTTTTGTTCAACTACTTTGCAGAGTCTAATAGATTGAATTTCTTGTTCTCTCCTTAGATTTCTAATATCATTATTTAGTAGGGTATTTTTATCTAGTAGCTCTTTTATGGCTTTGTCACTTTCTGCAGAGTTTCCTTTATCAGATAATCTAGTGGTATCTTCTTCTTGATATTGTGAATCATTTTGCTAAATAGAAATTTCTCTCCTTCTACTTAAGGATTTCTTCAATTCACCTCTAGCTGCTTCCAGTTGTTGTAATGCCAGTTGCACATCTATCTTCTAATTTTCTATAACCTTTCCCAGCTTGGAGAATTCCATCTCAAGATCTTTTTCTTCAAGTGGTTAGACTTTCTATGAGAAACCTTGTAGCTCTGATACCAATTGTTGGAAATATAGTTGGAAAATGTGATACTAAGAGGGGGGGTGAATCAGATATCACCTACTTAACCATTTTAACATTTGTATAGCAACAACAAAACCTCATCAAAATAAAGTATCTAACATACTAAGCAGTATCATGAAAGTACTCATAACTCAGTAATTTTGGTTACCTAGAAACCCTTGAAAGGTAAAATTGGGGTGAGAATGATACCCACAAATCTTCACTACTACAGTAATAAGTTTTCTTGTTAGGGATACAAAATTTGATCAAAATATGATGTACCCTATTAAGAGCTCAAATACTTATATAGTCTACCTTTCTAAAGGATTTAAAACTTACAATAAAGTAAGCACTCAGTTAAGAGATTACAATAGGTTTGTTAAAACCACTTGGTTAAGAGATTTACCCTGATACACTTGTTAGAATGTCTCACTACCTAATCCTTCAGTTTGCACTATATGCAGATTACAGATCTTCTCCTTACAGTATTGTTTTGATCTCTTTAATCAAGTTTATCTCTATTTTTTCCTTCACTGCTTAACTCTGTCACTGAACTCTATTTGAATCCTTCACAAATATGAATATGCCTCTCTACTCATTCCTTCATACCCTTCACATCCTCTCATCCATTCTCTCTCTTTTTAGGGTTTAGATCTTATACTTATATAAACAAAAAAACATCTTCATGATTCAAGATCTACAGTTCAGATTAACTCCTTTTGCTGCTTAAGCCTTACTAACTTCTGATTGGCTCTAAGTATTACATAGGGATCAATGATTACAAAATAGATGCGTAATCACCTCCGTAATTACCTCAAAAAAAAATACAAAACATGAATGTTGGCCAAAATGATTTACCTTGATCACTGTGCCATAACAAACTCATATGTTGTTCTTGGCTAACTAGGCAAATGATGTTCCTAATACTTGGCATTCACTGTACTTGGCATATGTTGATCTCTCTATTGCTCGGTAATCATTTCTAACATAGCTCGACAAAAATGTTACTCAGCTAATACAAAAATACATAGTGACCATTGATTTACTTGGTAGTACTACTGCTCGCTAAGTATACATTACATAACTTAGTCTTTACATAATGACTCAGTCATAGTGATGACTGACCATCATTTCCTAGATAATGACTAAGTGTGAGTCACTAATAGTAAAAAAAACTATAGAGATCTACATTGGTTGGTATATTTCTCTTCTCAAATATAGTGCACCCTTAGTATGCAACCCATTTGTTAGTGTCCTTTTAAAAAAAATTGTTGTGTGTGTTTTGCCTAATTTTGGGCATGACATTTTGGTATCAGAGTGTAGTTTTAACTCTAGGAACCTTAACCGATCATGTTTTCAACTCATGTCTTATTTTCACTTGTGTACGATGCCTCTAGTTATACGTAGGGGTCATCATCATGGGTGAAGTGCTAGTGTTTCTTGTGAGGCTTCAGTGGATGCTAAGCAGCTAGTAGAGGGTGTTGGTGACAAGCCAAAACCACCTCTTGGACCACCACCAAACCCTAATTAGGATATTCTAAATTCCCTTCGGAATCTCACTGGTATCATTATGGACAGATTGCCATTAGGAGGTTAGTAGAGTGAGGTCTGAGAGAGGAGTAGGAGTCCTCCTTCCAGGTAGGTTGAGGGATAGGAATATTTAGAGGATGAGTCAGTACACATGCCAGAGCCACCACATGAGATAGTACATAGAGAACCTCATGATATAGGAGATCATATCAGAGAGCTCCTACACCTTCAGCCACTGCCCTTTTCAAGATCTACAAATGGGATAGAGGAAGAGGCATGGCTTTTGAGCCTTGAGTGCTACTTTGGGTTGCATCCTTATGAGAGAAACTTGAAGGCACGTTTGACAATGCATATGCTTAGAGGTAATACCTCTACTTGGTGGAGACAAGAGGAATATAAGCACCACTTGACTTTGGACACCCTCATATGGGAGGTTTTTCTTGAGAGATTTAGAGCTCGATACATGTCAAAGCATTTCAGACAGCATCACATTGATGAGTTCCATGACCTCTAGTAGAGAGGTATGACTGTGGCACAATATGAGAGCAAGTTTTTCAATCTCCTTCCCTACATGGATTATATGAAGGATGAGAAAATTCATGTCAAACACTTTATTAAAGGGTTGAACCATGCTATATCAGATAGAGTATAGTTTGTACCTCCAGGAGATTTGCTTTATACCATTGACAAAGCCATGGTTGTAGAGGAGATCCATAATAGGCCTCATGATGCTCAGGATCGGTCACAAAATCATAATTCCATGCCATGGGCTTCTAGTTTCTAGAGATCCTAATGGAAATGGAATCAAAGGAACTCATCAAGATCATTTAGAGCACCTTAGCAGTAGCAGCAATAGCAATCTCAGCATAGTCAGAGAGAGATGTCTCTATAGGGATAGCAGGGCTCTAAGCCCAAGTAGTGGCATTCACAGGGACCTCGACATGATTAGAAATCTTAGTCATAGTACGTGCCACTAGCTAGGACTCATCAGTCTTCTAGAGGTAGATTCAGTGGGTCTATTATGATAGGTGGACAACAACAGTCTAGATCTCAGGGGATCCAGATTCAGCCTAGAGGCCCATGTTACACTTATGGTGCTATGGGGCACATTGCTAGGGATTTTCCATTAGGGCATATAGTAGGTAGTTAGAGGGTAGCAACTTTAGAGCCTATGGTGGGAGACATGGGTAGATCTCATCAAGTGTTTGCAGCGGTTGATAAACACTAGGCTGAGAATCAAGCCATGGTTATTGAGGCCGCAGGTAGGATTGGAGGTATTAGTATTACTATTTTGTTTGATTTTGGAGCTACTAATTCTTTCATTACTCCATTTGTAGTGGAGTGTTGCAGGCTAGTGGTAGCTAGGTAGGATGTGAGTTGGGAAGTTGAGTTAGCTTTGAGTGCTAGGGTGTCAGTTAGTTCCTTGGTGAGAGGATGTCAAATTCAGATTGGAGACATGACCACCATAGCTGACCTACATATCACACCACTAGGATCCTACGATGTTGTCCTTAGCATGAATTGGCTTTATGCCCATAGTGCCAAGATGGATTATAGGTAGAAGATGATTGAGTGTGTAGATGATTTTGGTGTGCCTTCGATTATCTCAAGAGTTCATAGAACTATATATCTATGTATGATTTCTGCTATGCAACTTAAGCAGTGCATGTGAAAGGGTTGTCAGTTATTTGCCATCACTATTAGTGACTAAGAGGAGGAGGTTGAGAAGAAGCCTTCTCTTGATGACCATCCTATCTTGTATGAATTTGCAGATGTATTCCCTTCAGAGCTACTTGGTATGCCACCACCTAGAGTGGTGGATTTTTATATTTATCTTATTTTAGGAGCAGAGCCTGTATCTTGAGAACCATACCGAATGACTACCCATGAGCTTAATGAGCTCAAGATTTAGTTAGAAGATCTCTTGGAGAAAGGGAATATTCATCCTAGTGTATTGCCTTGGGCTGCACCTGTTATCTTCATTAAGAAGAAGGATGGATCTCTTAGGTTGTGTATGAATTACCAATAGTTGAATAAGGTGACCATAAAAAATTAGTATCCACTCCCTAGAATAGATGACTTGTTTGATGAGCTCCAGGGTGCCCATGTGTTCTCTAAGATTGACTTAAAGTTAGGGTACCATTAGTTGAGGATTGTGGAGAGTGGTATCCACAAGACCACATTCCACACACACTATGGCCATTATGAGTTCAATGTGGTTCCTTTTGGACTCACGAATGCTCTAGCTATGTTCATGAGTCTCATGAATGGAGTGTTCCACTCTTTCTTGGATAAATTTGTGGTAGTATTCCTGGATGATATTTTGATCTACTCTCGAGATGAGCATGAGCATGAGGAACATTTGAGGTAGGTTTTGTAGTGCTTGAGGGAGAATCAGTTGTTCGGCAATTTGTTGAAGTGTGCCTTCTTCAGATTAGAGGTTCATTATCTTGGTCATGTGATATCAAGAGATGGGATTGCTTCTTGTTGGTAAACAGATTGTTCTTTTTGAATTTAACTCTATATTTTCCCAAAATCTTCTTAAGAAACAATGTGAATACAAACAATTGGAAAGTTGTTAACTATTCAACTAACTTCCCTTTGAATTTTAATAGGTACAAATCCCTTATGTAAAGATATGCAATGAATTTTGTTTTTCTAAAACCTAATGGGGTATATTCTTGTTAGGAATAAGGTGTCTCAACCTTGGATAATTCCTATTCCTATTATTTGTTTTGTAAAATGTATTTCTTGCAAATAATGTAATTAAGTGTGAGTGTACATGTCCAATTGACATGTTGATTTGTCACTCCACTTGATGTGTCGACATCTTGAATTGTGTGTAAGAAGATCATGGCTGAAATGGTTATGATGGATTCCTATGACATGTAAGAGCTATGTCTAGAAGATTCAATGATGGGTGAAGACATGTGGCAACTGATAAAGTTGAGTATTGTACACTCTTCCCCAATCATGGGGTGAAAAATTTTTTTGGGTTCCTATTTTCTCAGAGAATGGTAAAACCCTAATATGGCTATCTTTGGAAGTTGCCCTAAAAAGGGAAGCACATGATATAAGCATTTTTTAGGGTTGTGAAGAAAGGAGAAGTTAGTGTATTGTTGGAATGTTTTATGCTGTTGTGATTTATCTTCAAGAGTTGGAAAATCTTCTAAAAGAACTTTCATTGCAAGTGTATTGTAAACTATAATAGTTTTGATTAATACACTGTGTAGGTTTTGGAGTGCTAGGGTTTTTACCGAAAGGTTTTCCCCAGGGTAAATCATTATGTCATTCTCTATTTTTTGTATGCATGGTATATGGCTGCAATATCATTGTTAAAGTAGTTAACAAATCTGAAATTGTAAGGATTTTAAAGAATTTGCACAATACTTTCCTTTAGAGATTAGTGTAGGAAGCTATTTCCACACTTGAGTTTCCTTACAAGTGGTATCAAAGCCTGATCAACTTTTGATCCTAGTTGTTGGGTAGGGTTTTTTGAGCTAATCTCAAGTTGAGTGGGAGTTATGCGTAGAGCATTCTAAATATTATTTGCAGATTGAGATGGAAAGTTCCTCATAGTAGAATGGAGGTGGAGAAATTTCATGGAACTAATTCAAGTTGTGGAAACTCAAGATGGAATACATGCTTGAAGACCATGATCTATGGGAGGCTACTTCACTTGATGTGAAACCTACAATGATATCTCAAGCAGATTGGGAGATCAAGGATCAGAAGGCTAAGGGTCTCATCAGACTCTGTCTAGTAGATGACATAATTCTAAATGTTCTTGATGAGACTACTATAAATTCTTTGTGGAAATGGCTTGGGTCTGTGTATCAGGCCAAATCTCTAGTGAATAAGTTGTTCTTGAGAAAGAATTTGTAATCTTTAAGAATGGAGGAAGGTGGATCTATAACTGATCATCTCAACACATTCAATTTATTGATTACATAGTTGGCATCAACCAGTGCCAAGATCACTAAGGAGGATCATTGTATGACCGTGCTTTGTTCCTTGCCAGATTCATGGGACCATCTTGTGATGGCTCTTGGAAGTAATATAGTCACATTCTGTATGGATGATGTGGTGTCTTTCTTGCTATCTAAGGAGATGTGAAGAAAGACTTTAGATTCATCTAAGGAAGCCCTTGTTGTTCATGGGAGATCCAATGACAGAGGAAAGTAGAATGACAAGTCAAAGAAGGGCAGATCTAAATCCTGTGGGAGTTCTAAGACTCTTGGAAAGTCCAAGGTGAAATGTTGGAATTGTGATAAATCTGGGAACTTCCAAAGGGATTGCAAAGAACCGAAGAAGAAGAAGAAAGGCTTAGATTCAACTTCTAAAAAATCTCAAGAAAATAGAGAAGCTTTTATTGCAACTTTGGCAGCCCATGCATATGATGATGTGTGGTTGGTAGAATCAAGTGCTTCTTTTCACATGACCTCTCATCAACATTATTTCTCAAAATATGAAGAGTTCGATGGTGGAAAGGTGTACTTGGGTGATGATTCTCACCTAAAGATAGTTGGATGCGGAAGGGTCACTATCAAATTTCTTGATGGACAAGTAAAGGGAATCAACAGAGTTATGCACATTCTGGGTTTGGCATGAAACCTATTATCTATAAGTATGTTGAATGATGTAGGTGTGCAAGTTGTCTTTTTGAAAGATGGATGAAAGATGATGAGAGGTTCTATGGTACTCGCTAGAGGTACTTTGTTTCAGCTTGATGCATGCATTACTCAGTGCAATAGTTATTCTATTTCAAAGAAGAGAGTGACTATCACTTTATTCCCACCATCTAAATGAGCAAATGGCAAGCAGTGGCAAGTAGTGGCATAATAAGAAAGGAGTAGTGGAAAGAAGTGGCATAACAAGAAAAGTAAGCTACATTATCCATGACTAGTTTAATAGGCACACCAAATCTTACCATGATGTAGGAGATCTATTAACTAGATAGCAAGAAGTGGCATAAGAAGAAAGGAGAAGTTTGCCCAATAATCTTTGAGTTCGGGGATGTGCTTGACCATAGTGCCAATCTATAGGTGATTCTTGGCATAACCTACTGGATCAAATTGAGGCCTCAAAAATTCATACACTTCTAGCTTATATATGCTCTTGAATGCCTTCATCATGTTCTTAGCATTGGATCTTGATGCACAGCTGTATGCTCCAATGGTGATAGGGAATTCGTACCCTTTCTTCTTAATTCTTATGCTAATTAGATTCACTTGCAACATCTACCGAGTCACCTCTATGAGCACATTCATGTCATTAGGGTACCTTTGTAGCTTCATGGGAAAATCATCAAAACCTGCAAGACGAAGGTATGAGAAACTAGCAAATTGAATGAAGAAGCTCACAAATTGGGTGATGAATTCCATGGCCTCTAGTGAGAACCTCTGCTCTGGGCATCCTTGTAATTTTCTATACAGCCTCATTGTAAATGAGTCATTAACTTTAATGAACTTAGCATAGCTATTTTGTAACTTCAAACAAGGGAAGAAATCATAAATTTTCAAATCATCTTCATATTCTTCTAACCTAGGGAGTCCTGGCCATACATGCAATGTAGCTAAAACATAGATCAAACAAGAAGACATATAAAATTTGTTCTGGTACCTGGCAAGACTCAAGGCATTGGATAGATTTTCACTTACCACTTGAGCCCAATCTATATAATGATGCTCAACACATATTACCTAGACCAAGAAGTAGTGTTCTATGAAATTCAATGCGTCACTTTCACCTTTTATATTTGTTGTTTGAATTTTAGTCACTCATTTTTGTTGGCAATATTAGAGTCATATGGTCATGTCAAGTTAGTTTGGTCAGTCTGGTGTCTAGGTCTAAGTCTTCCCTAGGATAGGAAGTCTTGGTCGGGTTTCCTTGCATTTTCTCCTTGCCTCAAGCCGAGTGGGTTGTGTTTAAATGTCTTCATTTTTGGATAGGTTGTAGATCCCAATCTGGAAAAGATTATGGTGCTCCAAATGATTTTCTTTTCAAAATAGGATGGTGCTTGAAAGCCGTGATCTCAAGATGTTTACAGCATATCAAAGGAAAGATTCTTCATGTAACGAAAGCAATGACAGAGCCAGTATTGAAATATCTGGACTTCATTCTAACAATGTCCAACTCTGATCAGAAAGATCTATTTTGTTTCTCGGTTGATTAGAAGGTTAACATTTAGCGTGGTTGATGGTTGGTCAGAATCTACGACTGTCATTATTTCACATAAAAAAGTTACATGATGTTTATTTCATGTGAAATAATGACAAGGTGCCACCTGTCCCAACAGGCCCGTCTTTGGTATCACTTTATAACTAAGGTGATGAGTGTGACTGGTCAAATTAATTGATGTGGTAGCTCTTGATTCATTGTAGTATTTCATGTAGTAAGGTGGGGTCATATTTTTATGACATTGGCTAAGATTCCAAATTAACGGATGGCATCTGATCTCGTAGAATCTTGTGAGCCCATCAGGTCACACGCCATCCGTCTGATTCTCCAGGTGTAAATTCAGTAAAAGCAGTGTGTCTGAAATGTTTCACAAACATATATGGTAGTTTGTGATTAGTCCACTAAGTACTGAGTTGGTGGGTTGTCAGAAGGGTCCTATCATCTGTAGAGAATCGACGGTGAGCATGATTTCATGTAGGATATGTTAGATGTATAAGATCTTAAGGTAATCATTGATTTTACCTTTTCAAAAGTGGCAAAGCATAGGGGGTCCACTGCCAGGAGATTTATGGCTGGTGTATGATCATGAGGAATATTTCTTCCTATCGTGATCATACGATCACCATCCGATGAGAATTTGTCAGGTGGGGCCGATGTTCTAAGTTTTTAGACATGATAAAGTGCAAAAGGATTATGACCGATTGCCATCTGTCCTGTGGACCCTGCTAGTGTTGAGTTCTAACAAATGCGGGAGATCTATGGCTATCATATGATCATGAGGAATATTCTTTGCTCTCATGATCATACGACCACCATTTGATGAGAAACTTGTCAGGTGGGACCGGAGACTTAAGGAAAATAAAGAGATTGAAAGATGACGTAAATTTTCAACTATCGTAAATGAATAAGTCGAAAGTGACAAAGAACCGAGGCAGATATGGATGATAGATCTTTTGACTGAGGTCATGGGTAGGAAAAGAATGAAGAATATAATCCTAACAATGTTGTATGCTGTAGCTTGTGGTGGTAATGATAAAAGCTATAAGATCGTGCCAGATATTTCTGAGATATTTAAAGAAGGTTGAATACAGTTGTAGATCGGATTGGTTATTGTTTGGAAGATAGTTTGACTCCGAGAAGCCCAATGGATTTGACTTGATAGATGCTATTAAAAGGAAGATGGACTCAAATTGAAGTGTCATAATTATAATGTCTTTTCTTATTCTCATGTCAGTAATTGGCTTTTCAAATTCTATCATTGAGATGTTCTCTCTTTCTATCTTGTCTTTTTGAATTCTAGAAGATGAATCATTTCCTATAAGCATTGTATAAATACTATGAAGAAAATGAATGAAAGGGTCGGCAAACTTGCAATTGAAGAAAGGGTGATTCCATTTACTTAGCTATTTTCATGTTTGTTGTACTAGTAGTTTTCATTTCCATGTGAATAGATAGAACAATTATATATGAAGTTGTAGTTGCATGCTGGATTCTATTTCATGTCTGTGATTGCAGTGAAAGTAATTCTATTTACCCATCATGTATGATTCTTCTCCTATTCATTCAGTAATTTAGGTGCATCAGAATAGAAAGTACAATTGTATGTGGAATTGTAATTCCTTCTTGGATTCTATTTCATGTTAGAAGTTGCAGCATAAGAAATTCTATTTGTTCTCCATGTATGATTCTGCTTCTGTTCTCCTCAGTAGAATATGCATTTTTAGAATAGGTAGATTAGATTTGAATATAGATTAAACATTATCCTTTCCTGAATTGTTTGTGTCTACAAGCAATTTGGTTAAAACCCATAAGAGATAATCTGATGATCAGTAAGAAAAACATATTCATTGAAGATTAAACACAATCAAGGAGTTGTACCTATCAATTTAGAGGGCAGTGATAGAAGACTTACACTAACCCATTTTTTGGTGACATCCTTTTGTTCTCTCACCTTGGGTGTTAAGAGAGTTAGAGATTACAAATCTAATGGGAGGACAAACTGTTAATCAACAATATTGTGAAGGAGCACTAGGATGTCAATGATCTCCATGTTCAGATTTGTCCCAAAAAGTGTCTTTGGTAGTTTTCCCTTTATGCTTCTGGCCTTCTGAAACCACGAGTTCATGATCTCTTTCCTCTACCTCATCTTCTTCTCATTATATTCTGAAATTGCAATCAAGAAGTTCATATTTGAAAATTCCACTCACTCTAGGATACAAAGACTATTCTACACAAACTCTCTATCAATGGAGATGAGTACTCTATCATCTGGTAGAAAAATTTGTTTTGTATCTAGGTTGAATCTGGTTATACATTCCTGGATTATTTTAGGAGCTTGCACTAGAATAGGAAATCCAGCAACTTCAACCAAACCGCTACCTTTGAGCTTCTGTGTCATGGGGTGGATATTTTCTTCATTCAATCTTCTCTGTAAATTTCCCATATCATAGATTCTGAGGGATGTATCTGTCAAATTTTTCCATTCAGATGTAATCCCGTTCAACCCATCAAAACCCATGAATCTAGTGGCCATAGATTTTGATTGTGCTTTTGATTTACTATTAAGAAGCTTTGGAGAATGTAGTAAGATGATTTGTGATATGGTGGGAAATCAAAGGCGTATGAAAAATATGTGAACAAATGGTAATATTTTCTTGATAGTTTGAGTCTTTTATAAACAACCATCTTCCTTACCATTACTTTCCATATCTCATGCCACACGAGTGAGAGATTTTAAAAAATATCTGTTAAAGTTCTAATGTTAATATTTGAATTAAATGCATCTTTTTAATAGCCCTAAAAATAAATTTTACCCATTTGGAGTAGTTGTAATGGTAACTTAATTGATGTAGTAGATTTTTACTTTTCTGCTTCCTTAGATTGGCCCCTTTGTCAGAAAACTCACTTTGAAGGTAGAAACTTGGCTATGGAGAAGCTGGGGAGTGATTTTCTAAAATTCTTCAACTGACCTATCTCTTTAGCAATTCTCTTTAAATATCAAAGTGGACTATCTTCATCATAACAGATCATTTAATCCCCATGATTTCTTATCTTATTTCTTCACAAGTTGTCACTTCTCAGAAACTGACATTCTCAAGTGATTTTCTGATAAGGGAGAAGCTAAAAACCAATTCTTTGAAAAGGTCTCCTGCTCACTTTCTCATATTCTGAGACCATTTTATCCACTACAAGGACTCCATCTTATTTCCTTAAAATCTAGATGTTTAGCTTTTTGGGAATCTCTAATACACTTTCTACTGTCCTTCAGAAAACAACCTTTGTAGGAAAAACTCCACAAGTGGGGAAGTTCATTACAGCTTCTCCGCCAAGTGACTTTTCTAGACCCAACTCACTCTTAACCAGAGAATCTCGATGTCTAGGCCTTTTCTATGTACTTGATGATTCCAGTGTTCTCTCCCCGTAGGAAAATTTCCTTCATGGGTCGAAACCCACCGAGGAGAAGGCAATTTTCAATTTTTTGATAAAGGGGGAAAATGTCATTTTAGAGCTTCACATTCATATGAATACCATTGATCAAAACTCAAAGAAATAGATTCTTTATCGAATTAGGAACTATAACTTACCCATTCCTAGAATGAAAATAAAAACCAAGCCAGCTTAAAAAGAAGAAAGAAGGCATGAAGGGATTATTCGATAAAGACCACCTATCCTAGGGGAATTCTAGAATTAGACTCCAATTTATTACCTCAAAATTCATGACTCAATCTAACACAAGGTATTCAATTTTGTTTTAAAGTGCGAAGAACAAAAGTGGGGCAATAGCTAGCTCTATCTGGGGACTTGGATATGATCATATCTAAGCAAGGATTGCAAATCTCTGGTTTCACAAAGTTAAATGAAAAGGTGGCTAACGACAAAACTAAAGCAAAGGAAAGAAATAGGAAAGGAAAGACAAAGCGAGGGAACCTAAACTAAGGAAAATAGAAACAGGAACTAAATGTAACTATCAACAATACAGGGGTTACCTTCTTTCAATTTGTAATTTGATATAATTTCAAATTTTGACCATTATAGGTCAAGGGTAGTACCTCACCATTTGGATTGCCAATTTGAAATAATTTATGTCAAAGGCCTGATGGATGATGAGTGGTCCTTTCCAGAGTGTATCAAATTTTCCATGCATTCCTTTAGGTTCCCTTCATTTGTCCCATAATAGAACTGAATCTCCAACCATGAACTTCCTTTGTCTGGTTTTCTTGTCAAAGAGATTCTTTACCTGCATCTAATGTTTTGTGATATGATCAACAATCTTCTCTCATTCTTCCTCAAGTTTAATCACGTAAAAAATTCATTTTTCCAACCCATCCTTATAGATGCCATCTTCTACCACTATTCTCAACTTCTTAGTAGCCAATTCTAGAGGTAGGGGAAGGCTTTCCTCAACTCCATATACCAGATCAAAAGGTGAAATACTGATTGCACTCTTTAGAGTTACTCTGTCAGCCGAAGGTGCTTCATGAATTTTCTTATGTCAGGTCCTTTGGTTATCTAATACAAGTTTTCTCACTATATTTATCAAGTTCTTATTACTTGACTCAGCTTGACCATTCCCTTATGGGAAATAGTTAGATGAATGACTAGCAGTTATGCCATACTCAAAATAGAATTTAGTAATTTTAGCTGAAGAAAAGTAAGTTGCATTATCCATGACTATTTTAATAGGCACACCAAATCTTACCATGATGTTCTCCTTGATGAATTCGCACACTACTTTGGAAGTAGTTCTCTTTGTGGCCTTTTCCTACACCCATTTCATAAAATAATCAAATGCAATGATTATATAAGTGTGACTAGCACTTGATGCAGGATTGATAGGCCCAATAAAATTGAGGCCCAATTTCTGAAAGGGACCTTCTATTATTACTAGTCTGAGAGGAAGGGTTACTAGTTGAGGTCGGCCCATGAACATCTTACATTTTTTACACTTGGACACCTAATGATATGTTTCCTTGAACATTCCTGGCCAATAATAGCATTGCCTCAATATCTTGAATGCAGTTACAGAAGATGAAAAATACCCACCACAAGCTTTGTCATGGAATTTTTTTAACAATCTCTCTTGTTGTTTATTGTCCACACATCTAAGAAAAGTTCCATCTACAGATCTTTTGTATAACGCCCCTTCCTAAATGACATATTTAGTATATTTCAACCTCAAGTCTCTCCTTTGTTTAGCTGTCAAAATTTCAGGGCATTCACCATAAGTCAAGAAATATACAATGTCTTCAAACCATGGGTCTTGTAAACTAACTACTAAAACTAGTTGTTATGTTTTAGGCTGATTATCTTCTTCACCTTCTACCATAGCTTTGCACAATGCATTGCCTCATACTAGTTTAGTTGACTTAATCTCTATGTCATATTCTTGTGTTTTGGCTACCCAAGCTCCTCTAATATCACATCCAACATCTTACTAGGTCAATATGCTTTTTACTACAATGTCATGAACAAAAATAGTGGAGTGAGAATGTAAGATATAAAATCTGAATTTCTTCAAGGATTTCACCACTGAGAAGGCATGCTTCTTGGTCTAAGAATATCTTAGCTCATGATTTTTCAGTGGCATGCTCATAAAAGAAATAGGAGCTTGAACTCCTCTATTTTCTTCCATAAGAATAGTTGATAATGTATGCTTAGATGCGTAACAATAAATCATGAAATCCTTCTTATAATTTAGGTGGCATAAGATAGGGGCATTGGCTATAGCATCCTTTATATCTTGGAAGGCTCTTTTATCAGGGTCATTTCATTTGAAATTTTGATTACATTTCATCATGTCCACAATACACTTGGCGATCTCTGAAAAGTAAGGGATGAATCTTCTGAAAAAATTTACTTGACCGAAGAATGAATTCACTCCAGTTTTACTTACAGGTAAGCTTAGCCTTTGAATGGCTTTGACTCATTCTAGAAAAATCCTAATACCTTCTTGTGATACAATATGACCCAGTAGTTTTCCTTCGGTGACACATAAAACTGACTTCTTAGGATTTAGAGAGATCTCATGTTCTCTACACCTTCGCAACACTCTTTCCAAATCCTTAACATGATCTCTTCTTTTCTTAGAGAACATTTTTAAGTCATCCAAATATATGACAATGATCTTATCTTTCATATCAGCAAAAGACAAATCCATACCTCATTGAAATGTTACACTGGCATTGATAAGGCAAAATGACATCCTGTGGTATGCAAATATGCCCCAGGGAGTGGTAAATGTGGTCTTGTGTTGATCTTTCTCTTCTACCTATACTTGGTTACATCTTGAAAAGCCATCAAGCATAGACATCATTTCAGTCCTTTTGATTGTCTGCAACAAGTGATCCATGTTGGGGAGTGCGTAGTTGTCTTTTAAAGAAGTTTGATTTAAAATTTTGAAGTCTATGTATATCCTTATTTCTCCAATCTTTTTCCTCATAGGAATGATGTTTTCTATCCATGTAGAGTGATGGATAGGGTAGATAATCCTTGCTTTGATTATTTTATCAACCTCTCTAAAGATGGCATCTGCCACTTTAGGATTCTACTTTCTTTGTTTCTATCTGAATGGGGTAGCATTAGATTTTAGGGGAATCTGATGTTTGAAATTTCCTCTCATTAAGCTTTTTAAATCTTCATAACTCCAAGAAAAGACACCTTGATATTCTAGAAAAATCCTTCTAGCTTCTTCTTTCTCTTTAGGTGTGCAACACTTCCCTATGTTTATCATTTTGGGATTTAACTCATTCCCAATGTTCATCCATTCATATTCCTTAGTCATAAGACCTTTCTCTATCCTTTTCCTCTTAACATAGGTATCATGATGATTGAACTATTTCTCTAATGATATAAAATATGGGGGAATGACATTACCTTGTAACTCAGTCATGCTTGGTTCATCTTTCTTTTGTTTCTTGGGATGATCTTGTGAGGGATCGTTTGGATTTTCTTTAGGGGGACTATCATTACCTTCAAGGAAGAGCTATAATAATTTTTCATCATCAAACACTTGCCAATCATCTATGTTATCAGGTACTGATGGCCTGTACATCACCTCTACCTGGTACTTCTCTTTAAATTCTAGATGAGGTAGTAGTAAGGAAGTGGAGACTGCTAGTGAATCTACCTTGGAATTTAATTCTCTAGGGACATATTCAATTGCAAAGGCATCCAACCCTTCAATCTCATCCCATACTCTATTTCTATAACTCTTCAACTTCCTATTTTTTATAAAGTATTGACCTTTGATCTGGCACATGATCAACTCAGCATCACCTTGAGCTTTTAGAACTTTTACACCCTTTTCCTTCATAGCAATTATTCCAAGTAACAATGCCTCATACTCATCCATATTATTGGTATTTGCAAACTCTAGTTTGAAAGCCATTGGCTCAGGTTCACCTATGGGTGGAATTAATACAACTCCGGCACCAGACCTAGAGGAAGAAAAACTACCATCAAATTCCATTGTCTAGAATTCTAGAGTCTTATCCTTCTCAGAGGCCTCAATTTCTTCTTGTTCACTTTCAAGTTCATCAAAAACGCCTTGGGTAAACATCATATAGTTTCCAAACTCCAATTATTGGTATAGGATCTGAGATTTTAGATCATCAAATTTTAGAACCATGAACTTTGACTTCTCCACAGGCTCTAGTTTAACCTTTTTATTTCCCATAGGAATTACCATTTGGGACCAATCCAATTTAATTTCCCCACCCATGTCTCTGCAAAAAATCCTGCTTAGCAATAACCCATAACTTGTTGGTATATTTGCAACAAGATTGTCAGTAGCATCTTCTTTTCAGAATCGGTAGCTAGAGCTACTTGGGCATCTTTGATTTGGCCAAGCAGAGGGACTTGCTTAGTGTCCATAGAATAGCATTTACCATGGACCTTTGTCATGGTGAGCCCTAAGGCTTTGGCCATGGGAGAAGACATCACATTGTCAGAGGCACCTAATCTATGATACAATTGCTAATTTTACAACCATTGATATATAATGAGACATAAAACGGTTCGGGTTTTTGACCTGGGAAGGTAGCTAGCATAGTGGTTTCCCCTTGTTCAAATAATTTTGTTGGTGAGGAATCATCCTCATTGGAAGAGGTGACATTATGATTCAATTTAATACTATCTCCCTTTAAGTAATCTATGAATATTTTTAGTTCAACGGGATTCAACCTTAAATAATCTATGGGAGAAATTTGGATCTTGGAATTTTTACAGAACTAAAAAAAATCAAAGGAATCATTTTCCTTACCCGGCTGTGAGATTTTCATTTCCCAACTACTTTCTTTCATAACAAAAGTAGATGCATCATTGGTTCCCATTGAAGGAATGACAATGGGAGCTTTATCTTTTTGGCTCTGAGTTAGGACTACACATGTGGTGCCATCTATGGTAGCATAACACTCTCTTTTCTTCTCAGAATCAAATTCATACTTAAAAAAATAAATTTATAGAGTCGCCATGCGAGGATGAATCAGGTTCATTATTTGGTGTTTTAGTGTCTAACTTGTTAGTAGATAATAACTACATCATGCATGCTATTTTAGGATAGCTCTCACCATTATGGTCTGTCATTAAATGAAATACACACATATTTCCTTTCTTAGGGGAAGCCTCAATTGTTAGCCTCTGTTGTGGAGTAGGTATTTGTAGTGTCCTACTATTAGCATTTCTAGTATTCTAATCTTGAAATGATTTCTGGTATGGATTGTTAAACTTAGGGAGTTGCCTTTAAAAAGTGATGATTCCATTGGACATTTTCTACATCATCTCATTAGTTGATGTAGTACCACTTGAACTAGCACCTATCTACATTTCTCTTTTCCATCTGCTAGTAGAGATCATGTCATCTTCTAACTCAATGGTTGTCTTCTAAGCAGCATCCAAATCCATAGGTCGTGCTCTTATCAGATCATAATATATATCTGGTGGCATGGCACTCATAAAGAATATCTTCAGATTTACAAGGGTGGGTCTATCAACCATGGGGATTCTATTAGCAATCTTATTAAATTTAGCAACAAACTCCCTCATACTTATAGAGGCTTGTTTCTTGATAGAGGTCAATTGCGTCAACAACGCATGTTCATCTTCAGTAGTTTTGAATCTGGCTTCAAAAGTCATTCTCATAGTATCCCAACTCATGATTGAAGCTTCATCCAAATGATAAAACTAGTCAACCACTGCTTCAACTAGAGTTTCAACAAATAGCCTACCAACAACATCTTCATAACCAACTCCTAGGATATGGGTTATTGTGAAGAATGCTTTAATGTGTTCATCTGTAGTAACTTTCCCATCTCCTAAGAACTTAGGAAATTTCTTTCTAGATCTTGAAGGGAGTGGGTGATATGCTGTGAATTGCAATAGACTAGTTGCAGTGGCCCATGGAGCTACCATGACCGTATGAGAAGAACATTGCAAAAAATTAATAATAGGGGGAGAAACTACCTGTGTAAGGTTAGTACCTCGCAAGCCATAGGAAATGAAGTTTGTGTCTTAGGAGGTGAAGGTGGTCTACTCCTACTTTTTCTATCACCTCTCTAGCAAGGTAATTCTATTATGGGAAAACTGAGCTCAGCGAGCCTTTCAAATGTAGTGTCTTTTCCACCTTGCTCTTTGGCACTTCTGAGAAATCTTCTTTGATCTAGAGCTCCAAATTAGTTTTTCCACCTAGCTTCATGCTCGGCTCTGCATTGATTTCTTCTCTGGATTTCTCTTTCAAGTGCTTCTGCTCTCACTTCTTCTTGTTCAAGCACTTGACTCACGTTCCTATAATGCTCTGCATTTATTTTGTATCTCCAAGAAAAAGTATTCAAAGATGAGACTTTATCTTCTTGGTCATCTTGAAAATGAAGATTGGATTGAACCATAAGAAACACGTTCTCATGAGGTAACAGCATTTTTCTTGATGATAAATATTCTGGTCTAGTGACTATTTCTCTCCCTAGTAGAGTCACCAAAAATCTATTGGTAAACAGATTGTTCTTTTTGAATTTAACTCTTTATTTACCCAAAATCTTCTTAAGAAACAATGTGAATATGAATAGTTGGAAAGTTGTTAACTGTTCAACTAACTTCCCTCTGAATTTTAACAAGTACAGCTCCCTTATGTAAAGATATGCAATGAATTTTGTTTTTTCTAAAACCTAATGGGGTATGTTCTTTACCAGAGAATAGTAGAGGTAACCAAATTAGCCCTCAGTGAGAAACTAATCCGGGCAGTGAATTGATTCTAAACTCTAACCAACTTTGAGATTTCACAATACTTATGAATTCATACTAGTGGGAATGCAATAATGAATCCTACTTGAATGAATTAAATGTAGTAAAAAAACATTGAAGAAATTAATCTAAAATAGGAAATATGTGTATTCTCCCAACCTCTAAGTAATGCTCCGATTACTGTCGATTAGCTGCACTAACAAAGAGAAACATAACTTCATCTATTTGCAAATTTCAATCTCGCTTAAGGAAAACAAACATTCAAACTTACAAATGCATGGAATAGTAAATAAATGGCACAAAACACATTCTAGATTGACTCTACAACAAGATGTATTTCACACCAATAATTTGTCGACCCCTTTTCATTAATTTTCAAAGTATTACATATAGGCTTCAAGAATTAAGCTGTTACAAAATCAACTGAATCGATTCATATTCTAAAAATTTGGTAAATGACAAGTGGCCATTTACCGATTATACAATGTATTGTTAGGAATAGTCCCAAGAGATAACTGAGAGGGGTGGGTGGGGTTGAATCAGTTATCTACAAGTTTCAATTCTTTATCCAATTAAGTATACTTAAACATAAAGCATAAACAAAATGAAAGAACACTTGAACTCAACACAATATTTTGGTTATGGAGAAACCCAAATAGGTAAAAACCCCGGTGGGAATTGACACCCACTAATATTTTGCACTAGTGTATTATGATCCTTGTTATAAGATCTTTAACCTTGTTAGAAGTTTCTTTACAATATATTTAGTATAGTAGACCTAGTCAATGGTCGGACCCTGTTAGGAGTCTTTTACAATAGTCCTTGTTAGGGGAGAGGATGCACTATCTAAGAGCACACTACTCAAATGAGTGAAGGCTACAACCTTCTATTTAATAGATACACACTATATCTAGATCTTGGTGAACTGTGCTTTGACCTGCTATCTGCATCAGTTCCAATGTATAGCATAAATACTTTACTTGTTCACATAGACCTTCTTCTGATGGCTCAACACTTCACACACTCTGCTCTACTCTACCTAATCAACTATGAACCACACTCAAGCAATCACAAATGACTACCTATAAATATCTTTTCTCTAAATGATATAATCAAGTCAACCTATTATAACCACCTTGAAATCATATTAAAGAAGCAATAACAAACTCCAATAATAATTCAGTTGGCTCTACTAAGAATACAACACATTCTAGGACCTATCCAATAAGATAATTGTAGATGCATGCTACATACTGTCGACTCTACCAAAACAACTAGATCTTTCTCCTCAAGCTGAATTAATTCATGCACTCTTAATTGAACATCATTAATTCTCCTCTAAGCTTAAATCCAAGGGTGCATACCCAAATTATAGGTGCAACTCCATAACCAATATAATCTTTGTTGGCTCTTCTGAACAAACACATGAAACTGGTACTTGTGAATAACAACTACATAACTTCACTTCTATTGATCATTGGACTCTATGTCCATGAATGTAACATTACTAATATGTCTTCAATATATATCCAAGTGTGCAAGACTCAATGATAACTATATGGACAACCATACATAGAACACTGCCTATTACTCTCTTAGGAACATTGCTGACACAAGTTGCTATATAATTGTATGTACTAACAGTTAACCTTTGTGCCCATGATATCATGCTCATATCATGTCCATGCTATATATACTTAAATATTACTACATAAGACTTCTACACATGCTACTTTCCATATGTTGTCATCAATGACAAACATAGAGTCATTACTAGTCTACTAGCAAATCTCCAACAATCTCCCCCTTTGGCATTGATGGCAACATGTGGAATGAAAAACTCCACCAATCCAAATGAATATTTCTTTTATAACATTCTCTATTTCCTCTTTAAAAATCCCCCAAGGATGAATACTCCAACTACTGTAATATTCTTCAACATTCTCCATTTCCTCAACTGGACTTTTGTCATAGCTAAATACTACTCCCCCTTAGTATATTAATCCTCCTTTTTACTTCTATTTTTCATGACTATATATTACTCCCCCTTTGGCATCAATGGCAAAGGTCACCATACACTTTAAGCACTAGTACTACTCCTAAGGTAGAGTAGTCAACCTTCCATTAGTCCTAGAGGACTGATGCCTTTTCTTATTTCTTTTAAGCAGAATCAGGGAAATGAATTACTCCCAACTTCTCCTTGAGATACTCAAAAGTATCCTTAGGAAAGGGCTTTGTGAATATATCTTCCAGCTGATCTTTAGTACTCACATAGTCCAACTTGACTTCTTTCTCTGCCACTTTCTCTCTTAGGAAGTGATACTTGATCTCAATGTGCTTTGTCTTTGCATGCATCACATGGTTCTTAGAAATATTGATAGTGCTAGTGTTATCACAATGAATAAAATAGGATAATCAATCTGAATACCAAAATCTTTTATCATTTGTTTGATCCAAACAATTGTAGAACAATTCAAGGCTCCTACAACATACTCTACTTTTGTTATTGACTGAGAAATACAATTATGTTTCTTGCTTGTCCAAGTGACAAGTCTATCACCAAGAAACACTGCTCCACCTGATGTACTCTTTTTGTCATCAATGCAACCTTCCCAATCTACATTAGTGTACACATGAAGCTCAACATTTTCTGAATTAAGATAACATAGACCATAGTCTATAGTCCCTTGCAAATATTTGAATATCCTTTTTACTGCCATGAGGTGACTTTTTTTTATGATGTGCTGCAAATCTTCCAACTATGTCAACTGCATTAGAAATGTTAGGTCTGGTCTAAGTAAGATAAATAAGTTTCCCAATCATAGACTTATACAATGTTATATCTAATACTGGTGAGTCATCTTCTTTTGTAATTTGCATCCAATTATCGTAGGAGTCCCTACTCGCTTACAATCATCCATCTTGAATTTCTTTAATATTTCTTTCACATACATGGACTGATTATCAAAAATACCTTTCTCTATCTGCTGCACATTTAATCCCAAAAATTATTTGATAGGATCGATCATACTCATATCAAATTCATTTTGCATCTCCTTAGAAAATTTAGCACTAAGTTTGTCATTACCTCCAAAGGTAATGTCATCAACAAATATAGCTACAAGTAGTAAGCCTTCAGATGTCTCTCTTATGAATAGATTATAGTCTGCTACTCCTTTCTTGAATCCAATCTTTGTTAGATATCCATCTAGTCTCTCATACCATGCTCTAGGGGCTTGCTTAAGTCCATAGAGGGCCTTCTTTAATCTGCATATCATATCAAGTCTGTCTGATAAGGTGAATCCTTCTGGCTGCTCAATGTATACTTCTTCTTTCAAGTCACCATTTAAAAATGCTGACCTAACATCCATATGATAAACTTTGAAGTTTTTGACTATGGCATAAGCTAGAAACAACTTAATAGCTTCTAATATGCTCACAGGTGCAAATGTGTCTGAATAATCAATGCCTTCTCTTTGTGCATATCCCTTACATACTAACCTTGCTTGATTTTTTACTACTGTATCATCTTCATTCATCTTGTTTTTGAATATCCACTTTGTTCCAATCACATTCTTATCACTAGGTATTGGGACCAGTTCCCAAGTGTCATTCTTAATAATTTGATCAAGTTCTTCTTTCATAGCATCATGCCAATCTGAATCATTACAAGCATCTTCAACAGTTAAGGGTTCAATCTAAGATAGTAAACATACCACTTCACTGCTAGTTGAGTTCTTTGCTTGTGATCTTGTTAAGACTTTGCCGCTCTGACCTTCAATGATGTCTTTCATGGAATGATTTCTAGATGTAAACTTTGGAACTTTAGGTGATGTTGACTCATCAACCATAGGATTATCTTCTTCACTTGTCTTAGGGTCATTGAATAACACATCAATACTATCAAACATTTCTTCAATAACTATTTCACTAGTGGAGGGTCTAGGTTCTTCTTCAATCATGGGTGAGTAATCATGATATCTTTCTTGAATCATAAACTTTTCATCAATCTTAACATGAGAACTTTCAATGATCTTTTTTAATCCTAAATTGAAACATCTATAAGCTTTACTTTAGTAGAGTAACCAAGGAAAATACCTTCATCACTTCTTGCATCAAACTTGCCTACCGCTTCATCCCTCTTGATGTAGCACTTGCTTCCAAAGATTATGGAGTATTTTACTCTGGGAACATTACCAAACCATAGCTCATATGATTTTTTTTCAGTGCCAGGCCTTAATTGAATTCTATTGATGGTGTAGATTGTTGTATTGACCACATCTCTCCAATAGGTGTGTGCAACTTTTTCTTCAATCATGATGGTGCGTGCCATATCAAGGATGGTCCTATTCCTTATTTGTACAATTCCATTCTACTGAGGGGTTCTAGGTGCACTCAACTATCTCTTTATGCCATGTTCTTCGTAGTACTCATAGAATATGTTAGAGGTGAATTCTCCTCCTCTATCCGATCTCAAACATTTTATCTTTAGTCCAGATTCATTCTCAACCTTAGCTTTGAATATTTTGAACTTATCAAATGCTTCTAAGTTATCTTTCAAGAACACAACCCACATCATCCTAGTATAATCATCAACAAAAAAAATGAAATAACTTTCACTATAGTATGATCTTGTTTGAGTTGGACCACATAGGTCTGTATGAATCAGATCCAACTTGTTCTTTGCTGAATTTTGCTTGCTCTTGAATGAATTTCTCACATGCTTTCCCATCACACATTTTGTGCATATAGTATCAACTGGCTTTGCTATCCTAGGTAGATCTCTTACTTCCTTTACATTTCTTATCTTTACTATGTTATCGAAATTGATATGACATAGTCTTTTATGCTGCAACCAACTGTCATCAACTTTAGCAACAAAACAACTTGCTTCTGAATTGAGTTGGAAAACATTACCTTTAGTCTTCAAGCCTGATCCAATCATAACACCATCCTTGTTGTTAATGATGCATTTGTCATATTTGAACTCTGATTGATAACCTTTTCCAAGTAACTATCCAACACTAAGAAGGTTATGTTTCAAACCATCTACATAGAGAACATCATCAGTACTATTCTTTCCATCCAAGGTGATGGCTCCTCTACCAACTATGGGTTTAGGAGTGTTGTCTCCAAAGCTAACCATGCCACCATTGTATTTTTCTAGATGAACAAACCTCCCTTTATCACCTATCATGTGATGTGAACATCCACTATCTATAATCTAGTCTATCCTTATATCAACTTGTGAAATCAATGCTAGCTCTTGATTCTCTTTCTTATCTTCATGATATATCTTATTGTTCATTTTCTCTATGATATAAATGAATCTTATTTCTTCTTTAGCTAAATCATCATCTGAAACTCCATCTCCATCATAGTAACATTCCTTAGAGAATTTAGGCTTGTAGTCATTTTTTAACTTTCTAGTTCTTAGGGGACATTTAGATGCAAAGTGACCAATCTTATTACATGACAAGCATTTAAATGGAAATTGACATTCATACTTTCCTTTTCCTTTCTTTTCTCTCTTGGAAATCATAGCAATGAAATCATCTAATGTTTTCTCTTCATCATCATCATCAAAATTACCGTAAGTGTTTGCAAATTTCTTACCATGAACTATTTCTTTGAAGGTTGTCTCACTTTTAGGTTCTGTCTTCAATCTTGAAATCTCAAAGGCTAACATTTTGCTGATCAAGGTCTCTCTCTTGAAATTTGATGTAAGTTGCATGGTTTCATCAAGGATGTTGATCTTGCTTTCATATTTTGGAGTGAGAGTGGTCATTAACTTGTCTATAATGTCCTCCAAAATCTCTCCACCATTGTTTCTGATTCCAACAACTGCTTCATTTATCCTTTGATTGTAAGCTATGATATTTTCTTCAGGAAACATTTCTAATGCACTGTATCTTTTCTTCCATATATTTTTGTGCACAACCTTTGCTTGTTTGTCTCCTTCAAATATGCCTTCTAGGTGCTTCCATATTTTGTGGGCTGTATCTACCTTTTTTATTTTTGAAAACTCACCATCAAATAGGGCACTGATAAGAGCTTCTTGGGCTATTGCATTCTAATGAAATAATTAATTTTTCATATTAGTAGCATCATCCTTTGCAAGGTCTTCTAAAGTAGGGATCTTGACTGCTTTGATAGTTACATTAAAAACTTCAAAAGCAATCTACTGCAAATGGGTCACCATCTAGTTCTTCCAATCAAGATAATTCTCTCCATCAAACTTAGGACTTTCTTTTCTAAATTATGCCATCTGATCAACCTTGAGCTATTAAAATTTCTCTTTGAGGAACTTGGCTCTGATACCAATTGTTAGTAATAGTCCCATGAGATAACTGAGGTTGGGGGGGGGGCGGGGGGGGTGTGAATCAGTTATCTAAAAGTTTCAATTCTTTATCCAATTAAGGATACCTAAACATAAAGCATGAACACAATGAAATAAAACTTGAACTCAACAAAATATTTTGGTTACGGAGAAACCCAAAAAAACACTAGTGGAAATTGACACCCACTAATATTCTGCACTAGTTTATTATGATCCTTTTTAGAAGATCCTTAACCCTATTAGGAGTTTCTTTATAATATATTTAGTATAGTAGACCTAGTCAAGGGTCAGACCCTATTAGGAGTCTTTTACAATAGTCCTTGTTAGGGGAGAGGATGCACTGTCCGAGAGCACACTGCTCAAATGAGTGAAGGCTACAACCTTCTGTTTAACAGATACATGCTATATCTAGATCTTAGTGAACTGTGCTTTGACCTTCTTCTGGATCAGTTCCAATGTATAGCACAAATACTTTACTTGGTCACATAGACCTTCTTCTGATGGCTCAACACTTCGCACACTCTGCTTTGCTTTGCTTAATCAACTATGAACCACACTCAAGCAATCACAAATGACTGCCTATAAATATCTTTTCTCTAAATGATATAATCAAGTTGGCCTATTAGAACCACCTTGAAATCATATTATAGAAGCCATAAAAAACTCCAATAACAATTCAGTCGACTCTACTAAGAATGCAACACATTCTGGGACCTGTCCAATAAGATAATTAAAGACACATGCTACATACTGTCAGCTCTACCAAAACAACTAGATCTTTCTCCTCAAGAAGAATTACTTCATGTGCTCTTAACTAAACATCACTAATTCTCCTCTAAGTTTAAATCCAAGGGCACATGCCCAAATGATGGGTGCAACTCCATAACCAATATAATCATTGTCGACTCTTTTGAACAAACACAGGAAACTACTACTTGTTAATAGCGACTACATAACTTCACTTCTACTGATCATCAGACTCTGCATCCATGAATGTAACATCACTAATATGTCTTCAACATATATCCAAGTGCACAAGACTCCATGATAACTATATGGACAACCATACATAGAGCACTGCCTATTACTCTCTCAAGAACACTACTAACACAAGTTGTTGTATAACTATCTGTACAAATAGTTAACCTCTGCACCCATGATATCATGTCCATGCTATATATACTTAAAGCTTACTACATAATACTTCCATGCATGCTACTTTCCATATGTTGTCATCAATGACAAATGTATAGTCAGTACTGGTCTGCTAGCAAATCTCCAACATGTATATCAAAAAGGAGAGGGGAATGCTATTTTCTCTTTGCTAGATTCTTCACCTTCTCCAACTTAGCCTTTTGAGCTTTGGCAGTCACAAGAATCAAAATCATCCTTTCAGAATCTAGGATGTACATGTTTTTTAATCTTATGAGCCAATGGGCATGATTTTTCTTTATGAATTTTGTAGTGTCCTTTCAGGGTTGCATCTTCTCCATGGCTTTGTGTATACATCCAACAAGTTGTTGAAGATCAGGTATTCTATTGAGGTTAGACCTAGATAACTCTGGGAGTTGGTCCAAGTAGTCAGAGAATGACTTCTACATATTGGTTATACCAATTGGGCTCTTTCCATCTCTACTGGCTTGAGACTCGGAGTGAAGACCTATCAAATATACAAAGATTTTACTTTGCTCTTTGGTGACTTCCTCTTTGGTTGCCTTCATTCCTGCCTCTACCTTGATTATCATCTCCATTTTGAGGTCAACCCCTTGGAGCCATTTGATTAAATGTTCATCCCCTTTATACAATATGTTGGCCTTGATTGGGTCTTTAGTCTTCATCACGACCAACCAATGTAGTAGCACCATGAACTATTCACATCTCAACATCTATGTTGTGAGTGTCTGCATGTGTCCTTTGAGAGAATCTTTCTCTGCCTCTAATTGTAAAAAGACACTCCCAAGCTACTCAATGGCTACCAGACCTTTAGACTTAAGTCATTCAATCCACCTCCTACCAATGTGCCCAAAATGTCTATCTTCTTGAAATTTGGAAAGTATAGCTTGGTTCTCAGCTACAACAGGATCAAATGTCATTATGGAACTAGGTAGGCTTGCTACAAGAGTGACCAACTATGTAATGAAGTTAGTCATTTCTTTAATCTCTTCCTTGAGTTGATTCTTGGTGACTTTGAGTTCTTCAAGCTCTTCCACGATCAAGACAATACTAGACTTCCACAAATCTACCTTGGTATCATGGCAGGCAAGCCCCATGTCTAAGGACTGGAGTGCAAAGTCTAAGGTAGTAAGGTCTTCAATTCTATCATCCTTAAACTTCAACAACATTAAACCATATAATCAATGTAGTAACCAATCATAGAAAGATAATCATACACAATGACACAGTAACACAAGATATGTTAACTAGGGAACCTCTTGATCAAAGAGTAAACCCCGGTGGGAATGATGCCCACAAAATGATGTACTAATATGAAAGTTCCTTGTGAAAGGGTGGACCCTATTAGGAGTCTTATGAAATACATTTAGTACATATTAATCTCTATTAGGAGATTTTGAATCCCTGTTAAAAGATTCTAACCCTATTAGGAGTTATGGAAGACAGAAGGACCCACTACCCAAACAGCTTCAAGGCAAGATCTCTGAACTCACTGTCCAATAGATCTTAAGATTATTGAATAGAATAATATTAAATATGTTACCTCCTTCATAGTGTGCCAAAACTTCACTCTCTACTACACAAGATCACAAATCCAGATCTCTGTACTTCACAAGTCTTCCTTCACCACTAAATTAGCTCTTTTCTTCACTTCATGCATACATTCGCATCACAACTTTCACAATTTCATATCACAACTATTACAATACCTTCACAACAAGGAAAAAATTCCTTCCTTTATACCACACTCAAATAATTACAAATGATTCGGCATGCAAATACAAAATAATAATTTCAACACGCTACATCAAAATTACATAAAAACTATCAGCTTCCAGATACAATAACTTTCCAATCATGTGACCTCAAAGTTTGCACTATGAACCATGTCATCACCACCAAGTCTCAAAATTCCCTTTAACTATGTAGAATTAAATTCCATCCCAATTAGGAGATATCCTCTGATTACCAAAAATTGCTACTCAGGAATACTGCCAGAATACTGCTTCCAGCAAAATGCTTATAACTTTCATGAATAAATGAATTTATTTTTGTGCTCTTAACCATAGACTAATAACACACCAAAGAACATACCATCAATTTTGCATAACTCAATCTATAATATAACATGTGCGCAAAAGAAAACTGTTCCTGCTTCTCTGCTAAACTCCAAAATAACACTGTGTTGACATCAATGACAATCATATTCATGAATGCAACAACCACTACTACAGAATGACTACCAAAGGCTTCAGCATTCATTCCTAACACTAGCTAGCTCAACTGTAGGAGCTTGTTGAGGAGTAGGCTTCCCATCATCCACTGAACCCACTTATTGGTTCTCTTGATGACTTTAGTCGTTAAGGTCTCTAAATCTTCTATAGCTTGACCTTGAACTGGTTTAGAGCTCACAGGATAGGGCTTGATCTAATATCGATATGTGTCAGTATACATATGCTCTCCATCATCAACAATGCCTTCAACATTAATGTTGACATTGAACAACTTGATTTGTTCAATAGTCAATCTAGAGTAAAACCTCTCTCGGCTTTCTAACTCATCCTTGTAATTTTCCCAATAATCTTTGAGTTCAAGGATGTGCTTGACCATAGTACCAATCTATAGGTGATTCTTGGCATAACCTACTAGATCAAATTGAGGCCTCAAAACTTCATATACTTTTGGCTTATATTTTCTCTCAAACACCTTCATCACATTCTTAGCATTGGATCTTGATGCACAACTATATGCTCCAATGGTGACAGGGAATTCATAGCCTTTATTCTTAATTCCCATGCTAATTAGATTCACTTGCATTATCTATTGGATCACATCTATGAGCATGATCATGTCATCGGGGTACCTTGGAAGCTTCATGGGAAAATCATCAAAACCTGCAAGACGAAGGTATGAGAAACTAGCAAATTGAATGAAGAAGCTCCCAAATTGGGTGATGAATTGCATGGCCTTTGGTGAGAACCTCCACTCTGGGCATCCTTTTAATTCTCTACACAACTTCATTGTAAATGATTTATTAACTATAATGAACTTGGCATAGCTATTTTGTAACTTCAAATGAGGGAAGAAATCATACATTTTCACATCATCTTCATATTCTTCTAGCCTAGGGAGTCCTAGCCATACATTCAATGTAGCTAAAACATAGATCAAACAGGAAGACATATAAAAAAAAATTGGTACTTGGTGAGACTCAAGCTATTGGATAGATTTTCACTTACCACTTGAGACCAATCTATATAATGATGCTTAGCACATAATACCTGGACCAAGAAGAAGCAGTGTTCTATGAAATTCAATGCGTTACTTTCACCTTTTATCCTATGAAGGAGCACTAGGATGTTGATGATCTCATCCTTTAGATGTATCCTAAAAATGTCTTTGGAACTTTTCCCTTTATTCTTCTAGCCTTCTGAAACCACAAGTTCATGATCTCTTTCCTCCACCTCATCTTCTTCTCATTATATTCTGAAATTACAATCAAGAAGTTCATATTTGAAAATTCTGCTCACTCTGGGATACAAAGACTATTCTATGCAGACTCTCTGTCAATGGATATGAGTACTGTGTCATCTGACAGAAAAATCTATTTTGTATCTGGGTTGAATCTGGTTATACGTTCCTAGATTAGTTCGTGAGCTTGCAATGCAATAGGAAATCTAGTAGCTTCGACCAAACTGCTACCTTTGAGCTTCTGTGTCATGGGGTGGATATTTTCTTCATTCAATTCTCTGTGTAGATTTCCTAGATCGTAGAATCTAAGGGATGTATCTGTCAAATTTTTCCATTCAGATGTAATCCCATTCAACCCATCAAACCCCATGAATCTAGTGGCCATAGCTTCTAATTGTGCTTTTGATTTACTGTTAAGAAGCTTTGGAGAATGTTGTAAGATGATTTGTGAAATGGTGGGAAATCAAAGGCATATGAAAAAGATGTGAACAAATGGTAATTTTTGCTTGATAGTTTGAGTCTTTTATAAACAGCCAACTTCTTTACTATTACTTTCCATATCTCGTGCCACATGAGTGAGAGATTTTTAAAAATATCCGTTAAAGTTCTAACGTTAAGATTTGAATTAAATGCATCTTATTAACAGCCTTAAGAAATCACTTTTACGCATTTGGAGTAGCTGTAATGGTAACTTAATTGATGCAAAAAAATTTTACTTTTCTACTTCCTTAGATTGGCGCCTTTGTCAAAAAACACACTTCAAAGGTAGAAACCCGATAGTGGAGAAGCTAGGGAGCGATTTTCTAAAATTTTGCAACTGACCCATTTCTTTAGCAATTCTCTTTAAATATCAAATCAAACTATCTTCATCATAACAGATCATTTAATCCTCATGATTTCTTATGCTTATTTCTTCACAAGTTTTCGCTTCTCAGAAACTGACCTTCTTAGGTGATTTTTCGATAAGGGAGAAGCTAAAAACCAATTCTCTGAAAAAGGTCTCTTGCTCACTTTCTCATATTCTGAGACCATTTTATCCACTACAAGGAATCCATCTTATTTCCTTAAAATCTAGATGTTTGGCTTTTTGGGAATCTTTGATACACTTTCTACTATCCTTCAGAAAACAACCTCTGTAGGAAAAACTCCGCAAGCGGGGGAGTTCATTACAACTTCTTCACCAAGTTACTTTTCTAGACCCAACTCACTCTTAACCTGAGAATATCAATCTCTAGGCATTGTCTATGTACTTGATGCTTCCAGTGTTCTCTCCCCATGGGAAAATTACCTTCATGGGTCAAAACCCATCGAGGAGAAGGTTATTTTCAATTTTGCGACAAAGGGGGAAAAATGTCATTTTAGAGCTTAACATTCATATGAATACCATTGATCAGAACTAAAATAAATAGAGTCTTTATCAAATTAGTAACTATAACTTACCCATTCCTAGGATGAAAATAAAACCCAACCTGGCTTAAAAAGTAGAAAGAAGGCATGAAGGGATTATTCGATAAAGACCACCTATCCTAGGGGAATTCTAGACTTAGACTCCAACTTATTACCTCAAAATTCATGACTCAATCTAACACAAGGTATTCACTTTTGTTTTAAAGTGTGAAGAACAAAAGTGGGGCAACATTGTTGACCCATGTAAGATTAGAGTGATTATGGATTGGCCAGCACTTACTAGTGTGACCAAGGTCCAGAGTTTCATGGGAATTGTAGGCTACTATAGACATTTTGTTGAGGGATTCTCTAGAGTGGCTCATCCTATCACTTCCCTCCAGAGAAAGGGGAAGAAGTTTGAGTGGATAGAGAAGTATGAGAGAGATTTTTAGGAGCTCAAGAGAGCACTCACTAGTGCACCTATTCTTGCAGTGCTAGATCCTTCAACAAAGTTTGTGGTTTGTACAGATGCATCTTTGGATGGTGTATGAGTAGTCCTTATGTAGAGAGGTTGAGTTATTCCCTATGAGTCTAGGAAACTCAAGACTCATGAGCTTAACAATCCTACCCATGACCTTGAGCTTGCAGCAGTGGTGCATGCTTTGGTGAGATGAAAATTTTTTATTTTGGGTCATAGATTTGAGCTTCACTCAGACCATTAGAGTTTGTAGTACATTTTCACTCAACTGAATCTCAATACTAGATAGAGGAGATGGATAGAGTTCCTTTGTAAGTATGACTTCGATGTTCACTACATCAAGGGTAAGGAGAATGTAGTTGCAAATGCCTTGAGTAGGAGACATCATGAGATTTCATCTATGTCTTCTAGCACAAATTTGAGAGGATGTATCTTGCAACACTTACTTGAGGATGGATTCTATTTTGAGGTTTGTTAGATGGTTTAGTTGTAGAGACCCCTTGAAGGGAAGTTCTCAAATTATACTCTAGAGATAGATGGCCTTCTTTGTCATAGAGGACATATTTATGTACCTTCTTCTGGTGGGTTTCTTGACTTCATTGTTCTTGAGGCTTACATAGCTCCTTATGCAGCACACCCTAAAGTCAAGAAGTTACATGAAGATTTGAGGTAGCTTTTCAATTGGCCAGGTATGAGATTTCACATTGCAGAGATTATGGCTAGATGCTTGGAGTGCCAGAGAGTTAAGGTAGAGCACCGCCATCCAGGTGGGCTTCTTTAGCCACATGAGGTACCTGAGTGGAAGTGGGATATTATATCCATGGACTTTGTTGTTGGTCTTCCTATGTCTTCTCATCACCATGATGCTATTATGGTGATAGTGAATAGGTTGACTAAGGTAGCCCACTTATCACCTATTTGTACTACTTTCACAACACCTATAGTGGCATAGGTATTCTTGCAGGATATCATTAGACTTAATGGCATTCCTCATAAGATTATATCTAACAAAGATTCTTTTTTCACATCATTCTTTTGGAGAGAGTTATAGTTAGCATTGGGCACCAGGCTCAATTTTAGCATAGCTTATCACCCTAACACAGATGGTCAGACACAGAGGGTTAATCTAGTTTTGGAGGATATGCTTCATATGTATGTGATGGATCACCAAACTAGATGGGAGGAGTGTGGTGGAGTTTGCCTATAATTATGAACATCATTCATCCTTGGATATGCCACCTTATCAGGCCTTGTATGGTAGACCTTGCAGGACTCCCTTGAGTTGGGATAGGATTGAGGATTGAGGATAGAGTGGCTGTGGGACCACAGTTAGTCAGGGAAATGGAGCAGCAGGTAGGCTTGATCAGGCAGTGTCTTAGAGAGGCTCAGGATAGGTAGAAGAAGTATGTGGATACGAAGATGACTGATCATGTCTATATGATTGGAGATAGAGTCTTCTTGAGAGTGCAGCTGCATAAGAGCCCAATCCAATTTGGAAAGGGTTCTAAGCTCGCACATCATTTTGTTGGACCTTTTGAGATCTTAGATAGGATAGGCCTAGTTTCATATCGACTAGCTCTGCCACCTAACCTGTTGCGTATCCACGATGTATTTAATGTTTTTTCTTTGACAAAGTATATCTATGATGAGTCTCACATTATTTATTAGAGTAATTAGTTAGTTTCATTACTCTTTTCTACTTAAGCTATCTCTTAGGTACATTATAATTAATATCTTTATTAATTATAATGTGCAACCTAGCTTTTCTAGTTTTAGGGTTTTGTTCACCTTTATAGGTTGAACCTTGTAATTCTTTTTTCATTATCTTGGAATACAATTTTCTCTCACTTCGCTGAGATTTTCCAAGCCTTTACTTTTGTATCTTTGGTTTCCTTTCAGCAATAGGTTATTTGCATGCAGGTGTTCTTGGTGATTTGTGAAGTTGGATTTCTCAACATCTACATGGTATCAGAGCTTCCCTACTGCTGCCTGCTCTAAGCTTTTGGAGTTGTGATTCAAAGATGAAAGCCATAGCTCTTCTGGTTTTTTTTTTTTGTTATTTTTTATTCGATCTGGGGGGTCTCATTTTTTTGGAGCACTTTGGGCAAAAACTGAACTCACGGTTGCGTTCGGAAGGCTAAAAACCCCTATTTTGATATAAAACTCGACCTATTTGGCCTCTAGGGCATCTGGGAGAATTTTTTTGGCCTATTAGGGCTGTACGGCTCAAAAATTGAAAAAAAATAAAATAAAAATCTTGAAAAACATGTCATTTTTGGTTTTTTTTTTGGGTGTTGCTAACACATAGCCAACGTGCTGTCACCGCGCAGCCAGCACACCACCGTGGTCCGGCCCACACTTAGCCCCCACCTCCACTACCACCGTACCACCACAGTGCTACCCAGGAGCTACCCAACCGCCACCTCCACTGACGGTTTGCCACCTACATAGTGGTGATGTCATTATTGATGTCACCTACCAAAAAAATATTTTCCAGCAGTTTTGAAAATTTTTGGCAATTTTTGAAATTTTCCAGCGACCGAAATTTTTTTTCGGTGAGACAGTCCCATGACGTCCAGATGACCGTCAAAATTTTTCCAGTGACTGGTTTTTTCTAGAGAGCTCTTCTTTGGAGGTGTAGTTGGTTTTTTGGTTGTAACTTGTGCATACGATGTTTGTTTTCGAAAAACAAAATATCATCAGAAAGGTCTTTCTGAGCTAGACGTGATGATGTTGGTTTTGTTTTCTGATTCATCCATTTGAGTTCTCATTTTTGGCATTGAATTAGAGGCTTCAGTTTCCTCCCTCTCTGCATTTGGCGTCCAAGTTTTCTTCTCATTTTTTGTGCTTTCAATAATTGATTACTTGCTGTACGAGGGTTAGATTTATACATTGTGGGGGGTGTTCTTTCTTTCTATCATTTATTTCAAAGAGACCCTTCTACTTCTATCTTCTTTCTCTCAATGGCGGACTCTTCTATTGCCCACCTTACACCTCACAACTATCACACTTGGAAAGGAAAGATGACCAGATTGCTTATGAAAAAAGGGCTATGGTCATGCCTCGATGAAGCTCAGCTAGTTCTATAGAGGCCTTATGAGGCTCTTATGCAGAGAAATAGGATGGATGAGGCAATGGGCCTGATCATAATAAATATTTTAGATGGGTTGTTGTTCCACCTAGATGGTTTGACCACACCCAGGGATATGTGGAACAAGGTTTCCACCTTTTCTGGCACAATGAATTAGTTTAGGGTTCTCCAAATAGATGCAGAGTTCACCTCCTTGGTACCTGAACCATTCACCAACATTGAGGACTTCTTGATGAAGTTTAAGTATCTTCAATCTATTTTATAGGTTGCTGGAAAGATGAAGTCAGATGATGAGTGTATCTTTCTAATAATCTCAAAGCTTCGCAGCCCTTATCAGATTTTCACTTCTACCTTCTACTCCACTATAAATGCACTGGGTGCATGACATGTTATGCCCTCTTTTGAGACCTTCTGTGATAGGTTTACTTGTGAGTAGTCCAAGCTCAATTAGATGGATTCACTTATAGGTTCACAGTCATAGGCATTGTTTTCCAAGACACCTTAGGATACACAAGCAGAAGCTGAAGTAGACATCTCATTCCTCTTCTCAGCACTCTACTGGCCCACCATATTCTTCTAAGAAGGAGAAACAAAAGACTAAGAGCCCTAAATGTTCCTATTGTTAGAAGGGGCCTCATGATGAGTCACATTATTTTGAGAAGATATTTGATGGCTATGAGAAACAAATTTTAGATTTGCAAGCTCTTCTTCAGAAGAGCACTGTTTCCTCTCCATCCTCTTCTACCTCACAAGGGTCTACTTTTCAATCTTCTACCACATCTTCGACATCTAGACAAGATTTTGGACATGGTCATGCATTACTGCATCTGTTGCATCCCCTTCATAGGTCCCTTGGATATTGGATTCAGGTGCTTCTCACCATATGGCATCTTCTTCAGAGATCTCTTCTTTTGAGGCTTCTCCTATTCCTCACATTCTCATGGGGAATAACATTGTTATGGCAGTTTGCAGGAAAGGTTCTATTAACATTCAGGATGGCACATTCAATGATGTATTGTATGTTCCATCTCTATCTATAAACCTTCTCTCAATTTATCAGATTATACTTAGTGGGTCAGGGAAGACAGTTGAGTTCACAGTAGATTCAGTCTTCATCTAGGATAGTACGATAGGAGGCATTGTTGCTACAAGGATAGTTGATCATTCCACCCATCTCTAAACCTTTTCACACTTTGGTCCACCATCTCCATTATCAAAGCATAGCTCTCCTCTTCCATGAGAGCATCATGTGGGGTGGGTAGGTCACTTGAACCTCTGTGTTTCTCCTCAGACCACTTATGTGACTGCCTCACCACATCTTGTTGAGGTTTCCTCTCTTAAGCAGGACTCTATTTCAGCACTGCTAGACCCTCCAACTCCATTCATTGAGCCACCAGGTGTAGTTGTTGAGGATTATATAGAGGACATTCATCTCCTCTTTCATGACAGTGTTAGTACACTTGTCGCACCACCTACATTGGGGATTCCCTTTCAGGATCCTCATGTCTACTCCTTTGAGCATCAGCTCAGCCTTCCAGTGACACCTCATCTTTTGAGGTTACCTCTTCAGTGTTCACTTCCTTTCACTCCTTTGTATTGGAGTCATGGTGTTTTTCTCATTGATCCAGGGGTTCTTTCATTTCGGGGGGGCTTTGGAGCCTTGACCCTCTCTCACGGGGGGGGGGGGGGGGGGGGTTGGCAGCATGCATTGTACTTATGGCCTTGAGAGAGTCTCTTGAAGTCAATTTTTTGTCTTTTACTTTCTTTTATATCTTTTTTTGGAGAGGATTTTTTCCCACTGGATTTTCTCCCTTGTCTCTGATTTACAGAGATTTCCTTGTATTGGGTACTTGATTAGGCCTTGTTGCCGGGACCCATTTCTTACTTTCATAGCTGTGCTAGGTTAGCTTACCTCCTAAGCTTTGCTTAAGGGGGAGTGTTAGAGTAATTATTTAGTTTCATTACTCTTTTTTAGTTAAGCTATCTCTTAGGTACAGTATAATTAATATCTTTATTAATTATAATGTGCAACCTACTTTTTCTAGTTTTAGGGTTCTGTTCACCTTTATAGGTTGAACCTTGTAATTATTTTTTCATTATCTTGGAATACAATTTTCTCTCACTCCATTGAGATTTTCCAAGCCTTTTCTTTTATCTCTTTGGTTTCCTTTTAGCAACAGGTTATTTTCATGCAGGTGTTCTTGGTGATCTGTGAAGTTGGATTTCTCAACTTCTACATTATTGACTGGGATGCTTTATACATGGCATTGGAGCCCATACTTATTTTGGCTCACAAGATGCTATCCCTTCAAGGTTGATAATTATACCAGGTTAGGGTCTAGTGGGACTGCTATGATGAGGTTATGACATCATGGGAAGACGCACCACAGATGAGAGTACAATATCACCATCTTTTCTATGAACTCCTGGAGGAAGTTCATGCCTAGGGGGGGAGGATGTGAGGCCTCACCCCGTGCCATCATTTTATAGCAATTTATTTTCCATCTTATGACTCTTTTTGACACTCTATTTTATCATATTAGACTATTTGGACAGAGACATTATATTTTGATACTATGTGATGACCCATGGTTATGTGATGATGATTTAGGACCTTACTATTGTGCTTAATTATTAGTTCTTGAGCATAGAATTTGATGAATCTTTGATTTAAGTATGATACTTTAATGTTATAATTATGTTACAAAAATTTATGAGGAATGATTATGATTATTATGTTAGGTAAATTAACATATATCATGGTATTCTTGATTTTATATGCTTTAGAAATGCAATGATGAAAATTATGAGAATTATC
>BSBK01001386.1:0-95000 GCA_027943335.1 Chamaecyparis obtusa
TATATATATATATATATACATATGTATATTATATATTATATATATATATTATACATATACATGTATATGTATATATATATATATATATATATATATATACATATACATGTATATATACATATACATGTATATATATATATATATATATATATATATATATATATATATATATATATATACATATACATGTATATATATATATATATATATATATATATATATATATATATATATATATATATAATATATATATATATATATATATATATATATATATATACATGTGTGTGTGTGTGTGTGTGTGTGTATCTTTCCATGAAGTTGTGAACTTTAGCCTACAAGTCATTTTTGTATTTGTGGGCTAGGAAAATAGAATTAGTAACAAACATGATCAATACCAACCTCAAAAGCCACAAAATCATGTAAGCTATCCCAATCCTACCAATAATACCATCAAAACAAATTAGATAACATGATAAATCAAATAAAACCAATAATAATCATTTGATGAAGCCTCATTGTTCCTTCTAAATATTCTCTAATTACATGTTGCTCAAATGTACTAAAGTGCACAAATGAGAAAGAAAGTATGGACAACAAAGTGATTGCAAGAATTAATCGAAGAACTTGTGGTTGCAAGAATAAGGACAAAGCAAAGAGGGTAATTTATAGAGCTTCAGATATGAATAGACAAACAAGATCAAAGGCCACCAATGGTCATGACCAAATGTAAGGCCAAGCTATGTGATGAGAAATGGGCAAATGTTAAATTTCTAAGTGGAGCACAAAACGGAAGGTAAGTAGAGTCAATTGGATAAAAAGAAGGAAGGTGTACAAGTGAAATAGAGTTAAAAGTGGAGAGTGAAATAGAAGAGAATGGGAAAAGTGGAGTTATAAATGGGGGAATTTAATAATTAAAAATTATTAATTCCCTCACATTTGAAAATTAAATAATTAAATAAATAAATTTATTTAATTAAGGAAAAATAATGAAAAAGGTTAAATAAATATATTTTATTCACCAAAGTGATGAGACATTAGGATAAGGGGACACATTACTGATTATTCACCCTTGAGAGGTAGATTAAATAACTAACATAATTATTTAATTAGACAAGTGGATGTTACAAGTTTGGTTGACGTTGCACCAAAAGATTGACTTGTTAATGCTTGATACACCCATTAGACTTATAGAATCCATAGGAGGCAGTTAGTCCCTTATCACTAATCCCAAGGGGAGCATTGACCATTTTTCCAACAATCTCCCCCTCAGCAAATTACCCGAGGAGATTCAAACCTGTGACCAAGCTCTAATACCACTTGTTAGAAGTGTGGTTGTCGTTGCACCAAAAGATCGACTTGTCAATGCTTGATACAACCATTAGACTTATAGAATCCAAAGGATGTAGTTAGTCCCTTGTCAAAAATCCTGAGGTGGGAACTGACCATTTTGCCAACAACGATTGAGGACATATTGACAAGACGTGATGAAGTTAGAGGGCAAAAAATAGTAATTAATTAAATATTTATAATTATTTAATTGCATGATGCTAACAAATAATCAAAATCAAACATGCAACATAGAGGAATAATTAGAAAATGATGCAAACCCATTAAAGAGTGGCACAAACATGTTTAAAAGTGTCACTACAAGTATTGACCTTTTTTCAATGTCTATATTTTGCCCCTCCTTGAGACAATGCAATTTTGAGCATTGTTTCAAAAAAAAATTGAGAAATATCCCTTAAAATTTGTCACATCAATGACAAGTTACAAGGGCGCCCCCTCAAAAAATTGGGGTGAAAATTTTGGACATTAGGATAGTTTTTTGAAATTTGATTGTAAGAACTGTTAGAAGAAAATTTAAATGGAAAAAGAAATCAATAAGAAAGTGAAGAATAATTAGTAGTGATAAAAACTTTCTTTCATAAGTGCACTTTATCTTTAGAAAGACTTATTTAATATGGAAAATGGATGCATAACACCATGACACATAAATATAGGGAAATGATGCAATATCTTTACAAAAAAATTGACACATTGTAGATAAGGAATGTTTCCATCCATCGTGAAGCATTGGACATACTTGCCCCAAAACTTCGTGAAAAATACCCCACAAACAAAAGACAAAAACAAAAGACCCTAAACCATCTTGACCACTCTCATCACTTGTAGACATCCTTGAGTAGCATAGGAACATGACCAAAGATAAATCAATAAAATATAAGACTCATTGAACCAAGAAATTCAACAACCATTCTAACCTTGTTTTCAAAGTTGATAGTTGACCTCGTATAAGACAAATACGGTCTAGTTTTGAGTGCACTACACCCTATATAAGACATATGATAATTAATAAAGGATTGATGTTGTTGATTGATTGATGGGACAATTTTGATCAATATAATTATTGACATGATTGGATAGTTTGTTTGTTGATGTATGATTTGTTAAGCACAATGTTTGACATATTTTCAAATTTTGTGTCTACTCCAACATATGTCTTGTTGCAAAGGAATAATTTATCAATAAAATGAAAATGACTTATTGCTTTTCGATTTTAAGTTTTTTTCAATATTTTTAAGTTTTTTTGGGATATTTGATTTTTTGTGTTTTCGTTAAGACATCTTATGTTTTTGAATTTTTTAAGGACATTATTTAGTTCTTACAATTTTTTTCAAGACATTATATGATTTTTAGGGATTCTTTAGGACTTTTACAATTTTCATGACTTTTTAAAGACTTTATGCAATTTTAAAGAATTTTTGTACTTTTTAGGATCTTTTGACAACTTTGTGCAATTATAAAGACTTTTTTTAGTAAGACATTTATTTGCCCCCAAATTCTAGCAAGGCATAGACATTATGAATGGAAAAAAGGATTAGTGGCATGGAAATGGATACATGAAGGATAGTGGTATCATATTATGGTATTAGAGCTTCTTTGGTTTCCAAGGACTATCCAGATGATGGGATAACATGTTTTTGTCAAGCTAATATCTTGGCCATGACAAGATAGGGTAATTATTAGAGTTTTAGGTGACTCTACAACACCCGCATGATCAAATGAAAGACCGAGATAGCTTCCACAAAAGAATGATAAGACAATTACAACAAGATGCAAGAATGATGATATTGCTAATAGACATGATCAAATCACTACAATGATACCCTATTATTTGCTCCATTTTTTGTTTCCACACACTGTTTTAATGTATTTCTCCTCCATTTTTTGGAAACATAGCCGCTATTCATCATGCTAACATTACTCATGGTGTATTTTGCACTGACTAGAACATCCCAACATAATTTTGGGTTCTATTCTATGTTGATATTGGCACCCGCATTGGTGCCTAAATTAATGCTTGTTGAATGAAGAGGCACAAAATTGGGTCAAGTGTTAAAGTATCCATTTCTCAGCCTGTCATATTTGATTTTCCTATATTGTTGATTTAATGTTAAAATATTTTGGTCATTGTTTTATGCACCTATGTACTAGCCTAACACTTTATTGTTTATTTTGCATGTGTGTCATGCCCCAAAGAAAGAATTAGTAGCTCATGAAATGTTAATAACATCTATATATGTAAGTAGAATACATCTCAATAATCACATTCCTATCATCATAAATTTCCAACTGCAACTCATGATAATTCTCATAATTTTCAACATTGCATTTCTAAATTTCATAGCAAATTAAATCAAGAATACAATGATATATGTTAATTCACCTAACATAATAATCATGATCATTCCTCATTAATTTTCATAACATACGTGTAAAATTAAAGTATCATTTTCAAATAAAAAATTCATCAAATTCTATAATTAGAATCTAATAATCAAGTATGGAAGTAAAGTCCTAAATCATCGTCACATAATCATAGGTCATCTCATAGTATCAAAATATAATGTCTCTATCCAAATAGTCTAACATGATAAAATAAAGTATCAACATGAGTCATAACATGGAAAATAAACTGCTATGAATGATGGCATGGGGTGAGGCTTCACATCCTCCCCCCCTAGGCATGAACTTCCTCCTGGAGTTCATCAAAAAGATGGGGATACTGTGCTCTCATCTATGATGAATCCTCCCATGATGTCATAACCTCATCATAGCAATCCCACTAGACCCTAACTTGGTCCAGCTCTCGGCCTCGAAGGGCAAGCATCCTACAAGCCTAAATACGTATGGGCTCCAACACTATCTGTCTGTCTGACTCCACCTGTAAAGCATCCCAATCAATAATGTGAGATTCATCATAGATATAATTCCTAAAAATAGAAACATGAAATACATCGTGGATACGCGACAGGCTAGGTGGTAGAGCTAGTCGATATGCAACTGGTCCTATCCCTCTAAGATCTCAAAAGGTCCAACAAAATGAGGTGTGAGCTTAGAACCCTACCTGATCAAGTCTATATTGTTGATTTAATGTTAAAATATTTTGGTCATTTTTTCATGAACCTATGTACTAGCCTAACACTTTATTGTTTATTTTGCATGTGATTTAAGTTGTGCTTTAAGTATTTATCCCACCCTCATAGAGGTTAAGATAGATGACAACTAGGGATTGCGAGGCTACATGGTGATTTGTAGGTGGTGATAAAAGTGTTTTCGTGTCTTCACAACTTATTGAGATAGTTAATACCTTTACCCTGTGGGGAAGCGATGGTGTGCCATGTGTCAATAATTGAAGTTCCTAGCGAAAATCTTTTAAGACTATTAGTTGGACCTGTGGCCCTACGAGTGGATTTTTTTATTACTGTAATGGTTTGTTGCATCCTATGGTAGTCAATGGAGGAAATATTTAAGGGTCGCAAGCTTGAGAGGAAGAATAAGATTCTATGGTGGTCCCTTATTTCCACCTTGTGGCTTCTTATGTGGGACCTAGATTTGAACTACGAGGAAGCAAAGATGTTACACATGGCACTTGATGGGTTTTCTTCATCACATCACTATGGGGTTAACAAATGGGTATGGTTACATACCATGATTGAATGAGGTACTAACACCTTTTGAAGACCTTTGGCCTTGCATCCTCACAGACCTAAATTGTAGTTAAGGAAAATGGTTGCAAGCTTGTGATGAAATGAATTGATAACCCAATTTGGGTAAGTCACAACCTCACGACACTTTATGTGGGTTACTTAAAACTATTTGATAATATATTAAAGAAATAAGTTGTGGTACGAATAAACTAAGAAGAGATGCCATGACTAATGGAATGTTGCAGCTTCTAATATAAAAATCATTACCTTGGTATAAAATCATTCCCTTATTGCACAACCTTTTTGAGTGTCACGTTAAAGTTTCTATAACCAAGGGAAAATGCCACAATGATAGGTCTTGCAGCTGTTGGGATAGGTGCAAATATTGGGATAGTTTTTGCTTCCTTTTTTCTAGTTTGAAAGTGTGAGCCATAGCTTAAATACAGGAAGGGATAAATGCATAATGAGTTACGTGTGTTGTCTAAATTTGGGTTGTTCATGATTGGAATAGAGTGTTTCTTTGTCTAAGTGCTAATAATGAGGCTTAGTGAGGCTATAAAGGGATTTCACTACAAGAAGAAGGGAGATTTTCTTTATTCTACATGGGGATTTTACTGTAACAAGAAGGGGTTTTGTGAAGCCATGTTGTAGGAGATATAAAGATTGTGGTGGTGAACCAGTTGATAATCCATTTTTTAATTATAGAGATACTAAAATTTTCTTTGGTAATTGCAGAGGTATTGAAAGCTCTGTAGTTTTCTAAAAACTCTACCCACAACTTGCAAATGCCTCCTATCTCTTAGATTACTACTTTGGTTCCATTTTATAGGATGGAGGAAAAAAAATTATGGGGGTAGACACAAAAGATGGGAGTTTGGAGTCATTTTTTTTTCCTTGTGTTGTATTTTCAAATCCATCTCCCATGAGAGAAGATGGTGAGAATTTTGACTTCTAGCATTTTTTGCCTTAAAAACCACCCATGGGTGATAATGGCATAGCTCAAAAGCTTGGTTGGATCACAAGCCTTGTGATAATAAGCACTCCATGGCCTTTTTTGGATTCAGTCAAGGACATAAACAAAGTTAAAAAAATTCATCAGGATAATATCTTCTACGATCGATTAGTGACAATTGGTAATAGAATATAAAAGGAATATTCTAGCCTATAGCTTGTTGCATTCATTGTATCTATAAAAGGAATACCAAGGCCAATCTTACGAGTTCTAAAAAAAATTTGTACAAGGACAAGTAGAATAGGTATAGGCTTGTTACATTCCTTGTATCTATAAAAGGAATACCAAGGCCAATCTTATGGGTTCTAAAAAAATTTTGTACAGGGACAAGTAGAATAGTTTATGTAATAGGTCTTTCTACCAAAATTGGAATGAAAAAGTCTTCTATTAAATGAAATGTATGAATAGTTATGAAGAAATTAACTGAAGATATGATTTGAATATTGTCTCATACTCTATTTTATTTTTGTTACATAAGTTTCTTTATTCATAATATCCAAATTTCTCTTCATGATAATTTCATGAATGCATAATGTGTTTACTAGTTTTCTTCAAAGAAGAGATTAAATCATTTTAGATGCATTATAGTGATTTGGGGAAAATAGTAGTGATTGCATGAGTGAAATATGAGGTGATAAGTGTGAGAAGTGTATGTATGGTATAAATCTGATGATAATATTGGCTATGTGGGATTACATATATGTTAGGCATATTCATTAATCTTAATCTTGTGCCTCTGTGAGAAGTTAAACATAAAGTTGGATGTGTCTTATATTTTTTGACTATGTTTCACTATAGGTTAAGAAAAGGTCTAAGTCATGTTAGAATACTGTTTGGATGGAACAATAATCCATAAATATGAAATCATTTTAATTTTTTTTACTATTTTCATGGTAAACTATTTACATTATTGGTAGGAAAATAGAAGCTTTGTCGATAACTCTATTCTATGACTATTCCTACAGCCATTGAAACTTAGTTCTTTGACTGTTCCTGTAGCTATTAGACCTGTGATCCCGCGAGTGGATGTTTGTGATGACTATAATGGTTTTTTGCATCCTTGTGATGGTTAGAAGAAGAATAATATAATAGAAACATGAATCCATAAGTAAATATGAGTGAAATAGATAACATAAGCGTAGTTCTTAGAAAAAAATAGGGAGTTACTCTATTCTTCCTTGGGTGTATGAATTGTTAGTATTATAAGGAACTAAGAGGGTGGGGGTGAATCAGTGCATCCAAAAGTCTAAAACTTTTAACAATAATCTTCCATAAGATCCTAAATGAAAATGATAATATAACATAGAAGCATAACAAATAAAATATTCACACGCATTGAACACAAGACACAAGATTTTTCCCATGGAAATCCTTGTTAGAGGGAGAAAACCACATGTTGGAATGATGCCCACAAACTTCACTAGTGCACTAATGAAATATTCCCTATTAGGAGTGTTGGCTTGTGGTGATTGATCAGGAAAGTATTGTACACTTTTCATTCATCGTGGGGTTCAGGGCATCAACCCCCCAAAAAAATTGGGGTTAACTTGTCAAGCATTTTTGAGTTGACATGTCAAACATTTCCCTAGGTTGACACGTCAAGTTTTTCCCTAGGTTGACTCGTCAAGTATTTTAGGGTTAACTTATTAACCGACACAAGTCTTGTTATAATGGCTTAGGGTTAGGGATTTCAGTATGATGGATGTTTTATGTAGCTTCTTGCAGTGGTATTGAGATGTAAGGGATTGCAGATTGTAATAAGGTTGTAATTACTGGATAATAATAATATTGGACTCGTTGTTGGTGGACATAGCCCAGGGATTGGGTGAACCACATTAAATCTTTGTGTCTTGTGTTTTCTTCTATGTGGTTTATTATTTTTCTGATATTGGTTATATTTGCAAGTAATTGTTATTTCTATCTTGGTAATCCTAACAAGGAGAAATTATAAAAACCCTTTTGAGGTTATACCTAGTTAAGAGTATTTAGCCTTGTTGGAATCTACAAAAGTCATGTTAAATACTACCCAGTCAAGGGATTTCAACTCCTTATAAGAGTCACATTTTTTAAGAATTTATACTTTAGATCCTATTAGAGATCCTGCTCACCCTATTAAGAGTGACCTTGTTAAAGGATTTTACTTGCAAACCTTTTAAAACTTTCCTTGAGATAGATCCAATAATGAATGATCTGATTATGACACTTCATGTCTAACAGATCTGATTTAATTTTGATCACACCACCACATAAACATCCAAAATATCCTTCCTTCAACTTCACATGATCAAAATCATATCATCACATCTTACCCTAAACTTTATTTCAACCTTCTTTTATAAAAACAAATTCCCAGTCGGCCTTTGCCAAAAAACATCTTTACCCACCAATTTTTTTTAAAGATCCGATTGGTGCCAAAATGCATTGGTCAACTCAATAAAGTCAACAAAAAATTAAAAAATTCATATATAAAACATTTACTAACTCTAAAATGACCGATTGGTTAAACTAGCCAAAGTCACTTTGCCTGTCTTCTATTCTTACTGCTAGTATCACTTCAATCCTCAATAATTCACTATATTCTTTAATCTAACTGATGTGGTCATAGATGTAGTTAAATATGCCTCTTTAGATGATATTTTACCAACCACACATCTTAACTCAATCTCCATCTCCAAATCCAGTCACCTGAACCTTGCATATTGTCTTCTTTCTGATTGATTGAACACTTAGTTGATTCTTCAAGTTAATCCTTCAACACCATCGATAAAGTTGATCTCATGCCTTCAATAAATCATGTTCCTACCAATGACAACACCAAAATACAATCATATGATCAACACACAAATCACCTCATCAAATGCCAACAAGCTACCCCTTTGGCATTGATGGAAATACTTAGAAAGAAAATTTTCTACGTATCAACAAACTCCCAAAACTAACATAGACATCATACATTCATATAAATCACATAGCTTTTACTGAGAATTATAAGCATGTAATCAAGATATACTACTCTCCCTTGCATCAAAATGTTTCATATACTACTCTCCCCCTTTGACAACAATGACAAAGGTGTTACAATGACATGCGTAAAGATATTTTTTATTAATCATAGAGTATCATATACCTATTACATTCTACTGAATACATAATTGAAAGTAGTCTTTAAAACCTTCCAATCAATGACCCATGACTTCTATAGATTATTCATGATGAGTATTTGACCATGTAACAAAAATGAAAGTTCCTCTAATCCATCAATAGTGCACACAAGGTAGGGTGTTAATGTTTTTTTGGATTCCTTCACACTTTGTTGTAAGATATCCATTTCAGGAATGAGTAAACTTTTAACTCCATCAAAATTGCAATCCTTTTGTCTTGTTCTACCCTGTAAGTCTTCAGATTTTGGTTTATCTTTTTAACTTCAAATCCAAAAGATGTTTCATTCCCATGAATAGGATCAAATTTAATGAAAAAAATCTCATCTTCTATTGAGCTTCACTCTTTTTCTTTTCAATGTCCTTCAAGAAGTGAGAAAATTTACAAATTGACTTAGAATCTCACCACCTTCTTGCAGTGCATCCTTCACCCAATTCATAGCCAATGTGAGAGTATTATTTTCTCCAACAATGGATTGTGCTATCTTTTATAATCTCTTCTTTATATATTCCTTTTCTACTCTAGTAGTAGCAACATCCTCCAAACTCTTCATATCTTTACCAGTGGTAGTGACCAAAAGTGTCAATTGCTCCATTGGAGTGGCCTTTTCATCATATGTAACTTCAGGCATTAAATCAAAAAATATATCTCTTTCCATTAGCACTACTTGTGCTTCCTTCTTTAGGTTATCCTTCTTGGCTTTATTCTTGATTCCCATTATAAATTTAATCATTTATTTAGGGCTCATAGTACTCAAGTCTATTTTTCCCTTAATCAGTAAGTTAATAAGTCTATTTCTTTCTCTTTCTCTTCCTGATTTGTTGCACCTATTCTCCATTTATGGTACTTGTTGTTGTTGTTGTTAATAAAGTATAGGTGTCTTAGCTATTGCATCACCGGTTAAATTTTGATCAGTACCCATGTGTACTGGATCTTCTTCCTTTTGTTCCTCATGAACAAATTATTTCTCATGTGATTCATATTTATGTTGTGTATCCATGTGCTCATCATGTATCTCCATGGTGGTAATATCACCTATATTTTCTATTTCATCTATGATTTCCTCAAGTGTTACCTTCACACCATCAATAGTAAATCCTTCATCAATTTGAGTCACCACTGGATCACCTTCTTGTTATTTTATCAGTTCCTCTTTAGTTGTATCCTTTATCATATCTAAGTTATTTCTTAGAATTTCTTCTATTTCAACTTGCACCGATTGAGTCTCACCAACTAACAAATTTGTAAATCTTGTTTTGGTTTTAAATAAAGGTCTTACCTTTGCAAATATATTCTTTGTTTATTCCTTAGATGAATTAGGTAATAGGCTCAATAGAACATACTTTACCAACTCCTTATCTCACATAAGTGTTGCATTCCATCTTGCATCAATTTTATCATATAAGGCATTACGAATTTGTCCTTGCAGTTGATTACAACTTGACTTAACTTATGCATGCTTGAAATGACGTCTTCAAATTTTCTCTGATCTTCCTCATCAAGTATGTGATAATACCTTTTTTTTAATCAAAAAGTGATAGAGCACTTATATGTTATTATTTTATAACTAGTTCAAGGGACTCCTCAGAGAAAGAGCTAGAAAGAAAACTCTGATTCATAGTTCATGTACAAAATGTGATCAAAGTACCTGGAATCTACCTCCAACAATAAATTTTACAAAATATAATCAGCTGGAGAAATACATTTTCCAAATGAAAATCATAGTCAACATGCATAATTTTACAAATGATAAACAAAAAGGATCATCACATAATATATGTAGCAGTAGATGAATCTTTGCCAAAAAATTCCGTAGTAACTATTTTTTCCAAATTCCAATGGGCTTGTCAGAGTATCTCTCTCATGCCGATAAGGTCATCGTAATAATATAAGACATCGCAAAAGAAAAAAAATATCTTACTTGATACCCGATGAGCCCCATACTATCATCAATGTAAGATAGGATCCTATAGGTATTCGAAGACATGTTCTCACTCCACTACACATTCTTAAAGGAGAAGCTATTATCTAAAATTTGGCCTCAAATGCATCATGGTCTGCAGATCTCATGATCATCTTGTGGTGGTCGTTAGTTGATGACTAATGTTGAGGGCCCACTCTAGACACACGTCCTCTTTTTGGAGAATATTTCCAAAAGGAGGAGGTCCTTTCTCAATTCAGCTTGAAATACATCTTGGCCATGAATCTTATGCTCATCCTATAGTTTTTAATAGTTGATGATGGATGGTGAGGGTCCCACTCAAGACACGTGTCTTGTTTCTAGAGAAATTTTCCAAAAGGAGGAGGGTATTCCTCAAATCGGTCCAAAATTCTCCATGGGCCCTTGAGCTGAAGTTCATCCAATGATTGTTAATAGTTGATGATGAGTGTTATGGACCCCACTTACTTTTTCCATAATAAAGTCATCAAGTTCGTCAGAAGAAGAAGAAGAGGGATGACACCATCTACGAAGAGTAGTGCTCTTTCTAAAACTCCCAAGGAAATACTAAAAAAGTTTAAGTTATCGACAAGGTTTGGCTATTGTCGGTAAAGTAGCCAATGAAGTGTGAAACTTTGATGCTTATGTTTCCCCATGTCATGATCCCACTAATCTAAAACCAACACAATACCAACATGAACCAAGTCAATTATCGCACACCGAAAGCCAAGTCAGTACCAACTTGTCTATGCCTGAGCTTGTTAGAATATCTCATGTCGATAACGTCATGAACAACACCTCCACCTAGGGAATGATTGTGATGGGCTGCCAAATCTAAATGAGAAGAGATTCATTTGATTGCATCACTTGTCATATTTGAACTTGTAAATACCAAACCCCAAGAAATTATTTCCACATAAGGTAAAATTATACTGTTGCAGCTAATGTCATGTCAACATAAATAGTTAATGAAGAACAATAAATAGATGTGTGAAGAAACAATCCATTTGGCTACAAAAGGTGACTCTCGGATTAATATATCTTTCAAGTTGCAATTTCTATTGATTACTTCATCTAGGGTGAAGGATTCAATGAAAAATTTATCAGTACCCATATTGGCAAGGTGGTTTTCTAAAATATTGTCTTCCCTTAATGTATGAGAGAAATAGTGAGCTTCAAATTTGTCTATTATATCCCATGCTTGATGCAAGATATATGCAATTTTCTAGTTTAGAGACAAATGAGATAAGCATGAATTAATAATTACTAGAGAGTTCCCTTCAATATGGATTCATTTAATGCCACATTTTTTTGCTAAAACTATACCGACAAGGAGTGCTTGTGCTTCTACAACATTATTTGTTTCGATAGGTAAAGACCCAAACTTCATAGAAATAACTTTCCCTTTCCAATTACCAATACAAACTCCATACCCAGAAGCACCTAGATTACCTCAAGACGAATCGTTAAAGTTCAATTTCATGAATTCCTTCTCAGGTGGGAGCCATTTAATCAACGACTGATCAACTGTGTAAATCAATTTCCAATTAGGAGTAGTTCCCATGGGGGGATAATGCATTTCCAATCCTTTTATATTTGATTGTCCCAATTTGAAAAGTAATATTTACCTTTAGATAATGACATACTTGCATTAACAATTTTTTAAATTGAATTTTCAAATCCTTCTAGCACTTTAAATAGCGGAGATGACTCTTGTCTGAAAATTCTCTTGTTATGCTCCCATCAAATGACCCAAATTACTATAGCAAGAGTGCACTTCCACAAGCATGCAAATGTCGAGCCTATGAATAAAATTGACCAAGATTCAAATATATCATAAATTTTACAAGGTAGAGGCATAGAAATTTGAAGTTTAGTCATAAAAAAAAACCAACACTATTGTGAGAAGAGATCACTCAAAAGTAGATAGTCCACATTTTCCTCTACCTCATTCCAAATTACACACTTAAATGGTGGGCTATACCAAGCCTCGCCAACCTATCACTCGTTAGGATCCTTTTTTGTTAGAAAGTAAAGTCCACCAAGATAACTGAGAGGGGGGGGGGTGAATCAGTTATCTGATAAAAACAACTTTTAATAAAATTATTAGATCTCAAACATGTAACTGTAGACACGTAAAATTGGATAAGTGCTTTTCAAAATGGATCAAAAATCAATAAAAATGCATTAAATCATCAAAATGGATCAAAAATCAATAAAATGGACATAATTAAATAAAATTGAGAAAAATTAATTAAAACAAAGGAATTATTAAATAATGATGTTAAATGATTAAATCGAAGCTTAAAAGGGCCAAAAACGCTATATAATTTATTTTAATCAATTAATTGTATAGTTGTTTTAATCAAAAATCAAAATGAACCTATTACCCTTACATGGCTAAATTTAATTAATTAATTGAATTAAATATTCCTAATTTCTTTCAACAAAGTGATGAACCAATGAAAATTGAGGACAAAAAGACATAAATCACTCAAACATTTAAATTGTCCAAAGATTTGAAACCATTTAAAGGCTTGTCCCCTCATTTGTCCCCCCATTTATGAACAAAGCAAAGTTTTTGACTCAACCAACGGATAACCATGATTACTTCACTCCACCCCCTACCCTTGGACATTTACTATAAATATGAGGCATTTTGGAGAGCATTTTTATCTTGGAATTTTATTTGCAAAAAGCATTGTTATTATAGGCATTTGAATAGCATTCTAAGAACAATTTGAGCATATAGAGCAATTGTCATTGTAGTTTGTCAATTTGAGCTAGATTAAGCATGGAATCATCATAGAAGCATTGTAAAAGCATAATAGTAGCATAATTTCTCATTTTAGAAGTGTCACTAGTGAGGATTTAAGCTGAGAGCTTCATTTACCACTTCTTTCTAGAGAACCATGGGATAATATAGATTGTAGTTTCATTTTAAAGTAGATTTGCATTGTATTTAGTTTAAATTGATGCTATTAGATCTTAATTTCATGAAGGTGTTAAACTCACACACACAAATGGTGCCCACCGTGGGGCCGTAGGCCTCATTTTCATCTCAATTTGCATGCTTGGATTGTATATTTTCCGTGTTTATTTTGCAGGAAACAGATAAAATGTCACCTACAAAAGATTCAATCACACCTACAGACCTTTAGCTGTCGCTTTACACCTCTAGATTAATGTCGATTAGCTGGAGATTCACGCTTACGATAGTAAAGAATTCTTCCTTTTCTGCTGAAAGTCACGCCTGTGACTCAGGGAGTATCGCCTAAACTTTATTTGCTATCGCTTAAGTTCACGCTTTGCTTCACATGTTACAGTTTCAGTCACGCTTTGGAAAAGAAATTTATCGCTTACTGTTGTTAACATGTCGCTTAGCATGAATTATTTTGTGCAATTTTAAGTTCTATTTACACCTCTGGATAAATTGTTCACGCCTATGTAACTTTGAGTAACGCTTAAGCCACTGCAAAGTGACGCTTGCTATTATCAAAGTTACGCTTGTCATCAATTTTTTCATGCCTATTAGCTGGACAATGTCGCCTGATGTCTGTTATTTGTATTTTTTGTTAATTTCATCCAATCAGTTGTCTAACTTCCTGGTTTTTTTTTATTTTGACAGTAAATGAGCCACCACAAGAAAGTACAAAAGCCTGAAAGCAGATTTAACAAAGAGGAAAATGCTTTAGCAAAGAGGATTAAGAAGGAGAACTTTGAGCACATAAAGGCTATTCTTGAGAGTACACAAGAGGAGGAAAATAAGGTATATCAAGAATACCTTACTGTAGTTGAAGCATACAAAAAGAAATTTGTTTCTTTAAATTGGATCTTTAGTCCTTAATTCAAATTTTTGTTTGAAAGATTTACAATTAAAGGGCTTAAAATTCATTACATAAAATGCATGCTTTGTAAATTTGATTTTGGTTTCCCCTCACTTTGATTGTTAGTGTTGACTAACTTGTTGGAGGACAAGCACATTTGGAGGAGGTTATTGCCAAGGTGAGTTGATAAACAATGGAAAAATCTTTCAAAAATGCGCCTAGCCTATGCTAGCTACAAGGAAAGGTATTTTTCTAGTCAAGTTGCACTTGATTAAATTGTGGAATTTCTCTTTGAACATAGCATTAATTAAAGCCAAGAATTGAACCAAACATTTCCATTTCTAAGAATCTCTATGTAATGAGATTGAAAAAGAACCCTATTGCTTGAGTGTTTAAGGAACTAAAGGGAAAGTTAGGGATATGCTCTTCACCTTTTAGGTGAAACAAATTCCCAAACACTTAACCTTAATTCCATTTTTCTTGCTTTCAATGAACATGCTAGTTAAAATAGAGATTTAGTGGGCTCACCTCCTGAGTTTTCCTTAACAAGGCCGGTTAGAGGGATAGCCCAAAGTGGGATACACTTGCTATTACCGTGAGAATCTGATCCACTCTAAAATGAAACGCATGTATCCTTAATGGGGTGCATGATAAAAGGGTTTTAATTTCTCGAACTTCCTCTAGTAGTCTTAACAGATTGCGCAAAATCGTACCTCGGTGCATGTGGGAAGCCCCTTAACATACTTAGGGGATGAGAGATTTAAATCCATTTTGAACGGAATACTAATAAATCTTGGTTAAAATAGAAAAGCCACCTTTTTAGAGCCATGTTTACAAGCCAATTTGACTTTAGGTAGGTTGTTTGGAATCTATTCTTGTGCTATACATGTGAAAACATTTGAGAATATACACATTAGATTGTTTTTAGAGACATTGATGTGTGTGCTACGTTTGTTTTTAATTTTCAAACAAGAAATTTACAAAAAATCTGATCTCAAACGTTTAAAGAATTCAAAATTTTACAACCAAGTCAGAGAAGTGTCACCTAGGAACAAAACAATCATGCCTATCAGAGGTTTAGTCACACCTGTGACTAGTATAAAAATGTGTAGATAGAGAAAAGTCACGCTTAGAACCTTTATAAACACACCTGTGCAAATTGGAAAATCACCTATCAAAGGAAACATGCCACCTGCATCCTACAGAGTGCTGCCTAACAAAACACCAGTACACGTGTATACCAAATTGAGTAACACCTATGCTCAGGCTAGTGATGCCTAGAAATCTAAAAGGGAAAATAGAGAGTATTTGCAGGGGGGTCAAACTTTTTTTAAGTATATTTTCAAGTACCCTTTTCCGTGTTCTTACTGCTCCAACTTGCAGTCTGGTCAAAAATCTTGTTCTACACATTTTTTTGAAAATTTTTGCAAAGGTTTAAACCCCAAGTAATATCAACACTTACTCTCCAAGGTTCATGCCTACTTTCACTAGATCTTACTACGTTAAACAAACCTTGCAAGCAGATGGGACCTATTTGAGACAAGAGCTCCCTTACCTAGGAGACGAGTCTACCATTCCTAGAGTACCCCAAAAATCACCCTAACAAGAAGTAGAAGACAATATGATGTATTATGGTAGTCTGGGTGGTAAAGATAATAGTGGTATTGATCTCACTAACCAAGGTGATGCCAATAATGGAGGCATTGGCATAAATAACCAAGACAATACCAATAATGGAGGAGTAGATCAAAATGCTCAAGGTATAGACAACACTCACACTAGAACTAACACTGAAGCAACGATAGAAGATGCCACAGACGAAAAGGTTAGTGAGGCTATCCAATGTCCCTATTTTTGAAAGCTCATGGAAAAGGCAATGGATAGAGATAGAGAAAAGCACTTTCTAGACTTAGCACCAAAAGGCCTCAAGCTTCCCCGTGACTACGATGTTAATCAACTCAAACTACTGAAAGTTGAGGAGAGTACCTTAGACATCATGAATAAGCAGTCCAAGATGTTTCAAATGCAATTGGATACTATTAAGAAAAGCGGAGCTCCCAAGCCTTTCTCCATCGAAGCATTGTGTCCATTTCCATTTGATAAAATCTTGGTCATGGTGCCATTCCCAATCAATGTAGTGTTCCCCAAGTATGACAAGTATGAAGGAACGTCAGATCCCCAAGATCACTTACATGAGTTTTGTGCATTGAGCTTAGAGTTCATGCATGATACAACATATTTAATGAGACTATTCCCGTGAAGCTTAGGAGGCATGGCTATGGAGTGGTTTTCTAAGTTACCCTCTGGCATTAAGACCTTCAAAGAGTTAGCTTCAAAATTCGTGGCCCATTACTCATATAACATCAAGCATGAGGTCATGATGATAACATTATGTAACACTAAACAAAAGGATGGAGAGGCATTCCTCACTTTTCTACAAAGATGGAGGACAGTTTTTGCAAGATATCCTAGGAGCGTACCCAAAAAAGAGAAGATGGATATCTTCATAAATAGTTTAAGCAACAAGTTGCACTATTGATTACGAATGCAATGTCCCAAGACCTTCCAGGATCTAATTGAAAATGGAATCACAATGGAGGAAGTGTTGGTCAAAAGTGGAGAACTAAAATTGTACAAAGATAATAAGAATAACTCCAACAACAATAACTCCAACAATGGCAACAATTAGAAGAATAATTGGTTCAATAGTAATAGTCGGTATAAGAACAACAATAAGGGAATTATTAATGATGGTGTGGTGGAGTCTAGCAACTTGAAGGTGGTTCCATTTTCTCTTACAAGGACACCTAATTAGGTGAATAATTCCAATCAGACATCCAATGCACCTTCCAATAACAACAATGCCAATAAGGGCAACCAAGGAAATAATGCAAGAAATAAAAAATTTGATAAATATTTGGTGCCCACTCCTCAAAGGAACTTCACACCCTTGGGTGAACCCCTTGAAAGGGCATTAAAGACTCTCATGGCTAATAATGTCATTACTTTACCCAGCATTCAGCCTTATGAGCCAAATAACAAGCCTAGTTGGTAAAGTTCCAATAGCCATTATGAGTACCATAGAATTTGAGGGCACACAACAAATGAATGTCTGCAACTAAAGAATATAGTGCAAGATTTAAATGATGGTGGCACGATCACCATTGATGGACCTCAAAACAATGAAGATCATACAGCATTCAAACAACCTTTCTACAAACATGACAAAGGGGAGTCATCTAATGGTAAGAAACAAAGCACCAATAATCTTAACTTTGTGCCACCTTATGATAACATTGTGAATGCTATAATAATCAATGAGCAGCCCCAAAAAGAGGTATCAAATGTCATTACAAGAGGGAAGACTTCTAGAATGACCCTACAAGGGGTTTCTCCTAAAGTTATTATCACTCCGCAATCCAACATTGTGGTCAAGCAACCTTCTACAGCAACAAAACCTTATAGCTTGGTTGATCAATTGCAAAGAACTCCAATGCAAATCTCTATCTTAGAGTTATTGAAGTTATCACCTAACCATAAGGATATTTTAGAAAAAGCTCTAATAGAGACAAATGTTCCTAGTAATTTAGAAGAGGAGAAGTTCCAAAATATGGTAGGTCATCTTGTGGCACCTCATTGTCTCTCATTTTCTGATCAAGATGACATGTCTATAACCCATCCTCAAAATCTACCATTGCATATAGAGGTCTTAATCAAAAGGCATAGAGTCAAAAGAGCTCTCATTGATGGAGGATCTGGTCTTAACATTTGTACTTTAAGTCTTGTTAAATCCTTAGGGTTGTCTGAGTCTTGCATTGACCCTACGAAGAAAATCACCATTAAAGCTTATGATGAAGCTGAAAGGGCCTCTAAAGGCATGATCGTATTGCCCATTCAAGTGGGACCAGTCAAGAAGGACACCAATTGCCAAGTATTGGACATGAAATTAACTTATAATATTTTGTTGGGGAGACCATGGATGCATGAGATGCAAGCAGTCCCATCCACATACCACCAATGCATCAAATTTTCATACATGGGTGAAGAAATCACGATTGGAGGGGACTCAAACCCATTTCAATATTGCAATGCACTTAAACCCATTCATGAGCTATTTATTCCACATAACCAGGAAGGAATCATTCAAAGAATCACCATTGAAGATACCAAAATGGATGATCTAGTCGTAACATTAAATGCTACTCAAAACCCTCCTCAAGCTAGCTCAACAAAGTCAACTAAGGGAAAGGAAAAGATGAGCTATGAGGGTTCAATTACAAGTGAAGGTTCAAATCAAGAGTTCAAATCAGAGATTGTACTTTACAAACCTACTAGAAAAGAAAAAGATAAAATTAAAGGGGAAAATTATGAGAAAATGGATAAAATGATGGCTGCATTTGATAAACAATGCAAAATTAGTTCCAAAGGAGTAGGGGAATACTCTATTTCCTTATTCGACATGCCCACGTCTCCAAGGACACATGGAAAACCATCAAAAGGATCTTTGCCTCACAAATACAACTCTTACTTTGTAAGATAAAGTGATATAGCAGCATTTGACGAGGAAAATGAAGTACTTCAATGGCTCTATCACGATGAAGAAGATACCTCAAACACTCCCATGGAACGAATTCAGCATGTTAATATACAAACCAGGCAATATGGGAAAGGTTTTGAGATTATGCAAAAGATGGGATACAAGGGAATAGGACCCTTAGGCCAAAGGAATAGAGGATTACTAGAACCCATTGAACCTACTTGGAGGGCAAAAGAAGAAAAATCTGGAGTAGGCTACCAATACAAAGGCAAAAGCTCCAGCCCAATGCAAGATTTTTATCCTCAAATAAATGCCTTAGAATCCAATGGAGATAGTGATGACTCCTAGGATTATGAGTGGGATACCCTATCTAATGAATCATGTCATGATAAGGAGGTGATCGCCATACACACTTATGCAAAGATCCCAAGGCAAGAAGATCTAATCAATGAAGAACCTAATATCCAAGGGCTTAACATAGGGCACGCCCCTACCAATCAAGCATGGATAGATACATTTTGGATGCCTTTAGAGGAGGGAGATTCAAACATTAGTTTTAATCCACTCATGGCTTTTCCCACGTTGTTTCCTGTAGAAGTCGAAGAGGACTCAACTGAAGGGGATTTTGACCCTTCTTCCATGGACCATCTCAAGGAAGCACACATCATAGATCTAAACAATACAATGTATGAACCCTCAAACGAAGTCATGTCCATAAACCCTATTAGTCCATTTTCCAGTCATAGCAAAATTCTATGAAAATGGCCTTTTCCCTACAAATGTTTCATGTTGTGTGCCCTTAACCCTGTGTTCTTCATTGTGTCACCTTGCTCCAGTCCAAAACACACGTGCTAAATTGCAAAATCCAGAAAGTTATTAAAGTTTTAAGGTCTACAGGAAATAAATTTTAGAATCTACCACAGTGTCAAAAACCCACAATATTTTTGAAAATCTATGATGTTTTCGGTCTATGTGAAAACCTTCATTGTTTTCGACCTTATGCTTTCTTGCTTTTGTGCACTTGTCTTCTAGCATTGAAAACTCTATGTGTTTTTAGTCTTTCACTGTGTCAAAAACTTTGTGTATTTTTGACCTCAGTCTTAACTGCACAGGTGCGATCGTTGGTGGGTCCCAATTCTTCCCATTGCCTGGTGTGGTTAAAGCTCAGACAAAATCAATGGGTTGTCGCTTGTTCGCATAGAAAAGTTGCACGATGTTTATTTCTTACGAAGTTGTGACCGATTGCCACCTATCTGCATGGGTCCCAGTTCTTCATGATGTCTCCTGATTCTGGCGATTAAGTTTTTCATTCCACGATTTGGCGACTCGCAGTTATCTCCTAGTCTCCTGATTCTGGTGGTTAGGCCCTTAACATCTGGCAACCTAGCTGGCGATTTACCTTGCCTTTGTCGCGTAATTGCTTAATGGTGGGCTTGGGTCTTCATGCTTTTAAAGGTAAAGCTTCTTTGGCAGTGGTTGTTGTCGGGATAATTATATGTACGGGTTATTATGTTAGTAAAGTATTATGTTACTCTCGGTCGTTAGTGACCGAGAGGTTAGACAGTTATGTCACGACGGTTCGGTCGTGGCCCTTCAGGTACTTTATATACTCTCTCGGAGGTTGGACACGGGGATATGATTGTATGATCAATATAATGTGAATGTACTTGCCAGTATCGAATGATTAATGAAAGTATTTATTATTCTATGATATATTCTGTGTTTATTATATTTCCTATACTATGTCTGTGCAATACTAAGTTTACCCTAGCGAGTAAACATCTGGCGCCGTTGCCTAGACGTACTCGGGGAGAGAAGTGAGGAAAGGATTTATGCCCAATATTTTAAATAAAGATAGAAATAAAAAGGCACAAGATGACAAAGGTGAAGCCACACAGAAGGCTTTGATCTCCGCGCAACAACGTGAACGTCGGTATAGGCTGAGGCAACTTGCCAAGGACCAGCTTGCTGGAGGGTTTCCTGAAGGGAACCTTAGAAGTGGTACAGAAGGTGCAGAGGCCGACGGAGAACAGTTCACTTCGCTGGAGCATTGGAGAGTGCGGAGTAGGGAAGAACTACTCGAGGAAACACAATTGAGACAGGTCTTACTTCAAGAAGAGCGAGACCAGTTTGAAGATTTGACCCATACACCACGTGCGGAGGACCGAGACCACAAAGGGAATCATACGGTCGAAGGTGACGGTACTGCCAGAGGTGCCAGTGACAGTACGGCCGAAGGCACTGTGAATGCATAGGCGAACCCTCCGTTGGAACCAAGGACTCCACACAGTACGGTCCCACCAGTCACACAACTACCGCATGAGCAAGTGCCACCAGTGAACACTACACATAATACTCAAGGAGGAGGTGGTGTCGGAGTACCGAATCCCTCACAGAGGCAACAACCTACCATGGCTGCGAGTAAGAAGAAACTATCCAAGTTCACAGGCCAAGTGAAGGAGGATCCTATTCGGCATTGCCAGACCTATGAGACTATATGGGCTGCCAATGGAGTTACCGACCAGGATGAATGGATCTGCCAATTCCTTGCAACATTGAGGGAGGGAGCCATTGACTGGTACTCGGATGTTGACAACATGAGCCTGACGACATGGGACCAAGTCAAAAAGGCCTTCCAGATAGAGTTTCAATTGTTACGAGATGATAATGAGATATTAGCGGAAATCTACAACACTAAGCAAGCGAAAAAATGAGTCCGTCCGTGCGTACGGACAGTGACTCAAAGAACTCATTGGGAAGATGGAGTCGGCCCCAGCGGATGAACTGAAGAAGAGGTGGTTCATAGAGGGACTCAAAACCCCCCTATGAAAGAAAATGAAGATAGTTCCACCTACTTCGCATAGTAATGCATACAACCGAGCAATGGATTTAGAGAGTGAGTGTAAGACCTCCAAGAAGATGAGGTCATCTTCTGACGATGACTCAGAGACTGAAAGCAGTGAGGATGGGTCGAGCAAGAAAGTGCTCGCGTTGTAAAAAGACCTTGAAAGAATGATGAAAGAACTCAAGGCCGCCAAGGGAAGTACCAATAAGATAGGAGAAGATATGGTGTGGTGCATGGACTGCAAGGAAGTAAGCCACACAAAAGGTTCTTGTCCGAAGAAGGCTTTTTGCGATATCTGCCAAATCGCAGGACATTCCACTAAAGAATGTCCCTACAACCTGAGGGCGAGAAATCAACAAGTGCTTTATGCACAGGAGCAACCTTCCATGTCTGGTACTGGCGGACAATAAAATGCTCCATCATCCGGCGGGTATGGAAACAATCGACAGGGAGGCCGAGGCAATGATGAGAACAAGCCACGGGTCCAGTATGACATGAAGGGGAGGCCCATGATACAGTGTAGGAGTTGTAACCAATGGGGACATTATGCCCGTGACTATCAGAATGAGGCTACTGCTCCACTAAAACTGTGTCGGTGGTGTAGACCGGGGAACCATGAGGATGCTAATTGTTTGAAGCCCAGCTGCAACATCCTAGACATGGAACGAGGGGGCACGGAGAAGGTCCTCATAATCACACGCGGGCAAATGAAGAAGGCCACATATCCTCACCCCCCAACAGAGAAACAAAGGATGCTCGAGGCCAAGGCTGAGATCGTGAAGGGTATGGAGGACCGAAGGGACTCCATAGATGTCGACATTTCTACTGGAGCAATGGCCGAATAAAATATTTTAAGGCAGATAATGCAATTGGAGGTACCAGTAAAGGTCAAGGACCTATTGGAAATGATGCCGCATCTCAAAACAACTCTATTCCTTGGGCAAAACATTCCAGCAAGCACGGTTGAACGAACGGAGATCATGAGTGGCTCTGCAACCGACCCCATGACGCTATCGATAAATAATGGGCGGAATCCCGCAGTGGTGGAGATGGGTATTTTGGGTACCATCCTCACGAACATAATTATCGACGGTGGGTCGGGCGTCAATGTCCTCTCAAAAGAAACTTGAAAAAGCTTGGGGAAACCGACGCTGTGGCCACCGACTTTCAATTTATTAGGGGCCGACTAGCACGGTATTAAGCCTCTCGGTACACTGATGGCGCAGCAGGTGACTATTGGAACCTAGCCTTTCACCTTAGATTTTTTTGTAATCCCTCTTAAGCAGAAGGGGTATGATGCCATCCTGGGTAGAGGGTGGTTGGTGACGGCCTGAGCCAATCATAATTGGAAGAAAAACACCCTCGCATTTGAAAAGGGGGGAAGGAAGTTTGTAGTGGACCTCAACACGCAGATGGTTGGGGAGGAAATGGCATTCGATTCAGAGTCAGACGACGGGATGGGCGGAGAGGAAGGAAACATGGAACCCAATGCCGAAGGGATACTGAAAGTGAAGGAAGATACAGATTCGATGGACGGTCTATTCCACTGGCAAATGGGTGATTATGAATTATTTTCGCCGTCCTGCAACATATTGAAGATTGAGGAAGCCGAGAGTGAGTTCCCTTGGGAATATACAGCATACCGAGAAGGGGAAGTCGAAAGGAAAGAAAGCCCTGTACATGAGTTTCAGAAGGAGGAACCCATCTGGTTCAAAGAAGAAGAGTTGAAAAAAATAAAATTTGGGGATGAGAGAAATCCAAAAACCATCGCCATGAGAGACGATTGGAATCCTGTGTGGAAGATTGTAGCCTTCAAAATCTTGATTCTCCTTTTTATGTATGGGAACGAGACCGTGGTCTCTGTAGAATTTATGGTTCCAAGCTTTTGGATCGCCATTGAAAATAGACTCGGCGACAGGGAGAGGGAACGACTGCACACTCTGTGGGCTCTCAACAAACGGATACATGATGGTGGCAATGAGACCAAATTGAAACTTTACCCGAAGAAGATGGATCTGAAAGGAGGGACAGAGCAACCTAGAGGGACTCGGTAGGCATCCGTACGGGTGACCAGAGAAGCCTCCAGATAGAAAATTAAAAAACACCCATACGACTATGCATGACCCTACGGTGGAAAAAAAAATTTAAAAAAAATAATGAAAAAAATTAAAAAATTAAAAAATTAAAAAAAAAAAAGATCAGACCGTACAGTCGTACGACATTCAAAAGTGCCACAGCATTGTAGGATGTCGTACGACTGTCAAGTGTCATACGGCGATAGCATCCATGCCCGTATGTTATTTTAAATGCAGCAGTCAACGTACGGAAGGAAAGAAATAAATAAAAATGATACCGTACTATTCCATAAGACATCGTACGGCACCGTACATAGAAAATGCCAAGCTGAAAAATAAAAGACCGTATGGTACCAAGGTGACGCATAAGGGTTAGATGGGCGTATGATAGCCAAGCCATAAGTAGGATACCGTACGGTTGTACGGCCAGACCACACGCTACAAGAGAAATTAAAAAGTGCAAGGATATATTCATATGGTCATTGCAGACGATAAAGAAGCCGTACAAACACATAGTTACGGCATTGATCAGTAATAATTTGGTTGTATCCGTACAATACAAAAGGGAGTCAGAGAGAGGGAATTCATACGACACAGACAAGAAGATGCATAAGGGTTCAGTACAGCATTGGGATGTGTGAAGGGGAAAGCATGAAGGAAGAAATTCATATGGTATTCTAAAAATAAAAAAAAAATGACAACAAAACAAAGCAGCTCATATTGAAGAACGAATGGTACCAAAGGGAAGGACATGAGCAGGAAGTAATGGAAACATAAGCGGTTTGCATAAAAGAGCATGGGAGCAGATGAAAATCACAAAAATAGTGCGTTTCATTGACTTTGAAGGTGCTAAATTAGTCTTGGCGGCGGGGGCGCTACCCCTCGACCCCGCCCTGTACCGCGACAGGGAGCACGCCTGGGGCTCTGCCCCAGGACCCCGCGGGGGCGCTGCCCCTCAACCCTGCTGGGGGTGTTGCCCCCTAGACCCCCAGTCGGTTCAGTTATCAGCCCTTGGAGAGTGTGACCTGTTGATGAGATCAGAGCTGCTACAGGCATGGAGTGTCTGCATGCCGGAGGTGAAGAGAGCACTGGAGCAAGTCTTTCAAGAGGGGTACTACACTTTGAGGCACTTGGAGTAGGTGTTGGCTAGACGTGAGACTGTCTTGGTGGATGCATAAAGAGCTCGGAGGAGTTGACCACCCGGTTGGAGGCAGTAGAGAAACACTTAGCTCAGCGTACCCAGGAGTGACGGTGGTACAGGTGCCTATCAAGGTTAGATTGGCTCGGAAGACAGTGTTGTTTGAACAAGAGTTAGCAGAGGCTATAGCTGAAAAGTATGTTTTGGAGACAAGTTTGGTGCAGGCACGGGAGGAATGTGATGTAATGGAAAAAGAACTACGACACAACATTGCTGGGGAGGGCGGCACTTCAGCTTATTCAGGGATGCCCCTCTACCCCTTCTCAGTGATTTTCTTCTTCTATGTGGTGTATTTCATCTCCCTGTTGTTGTAAGTCGTCGGAGACGACTTATTTTTTTGGGGGGGATGATGTTGTCGGGATAATTGTATGTATGGGTTATTATGTTAGTAAAGTATTATGTTACTCTCGGTCATTAGTGATCGAGAGGTTAGATAGTTATGTCACGACGGTTCGGTCGTGGCCCTTCGGGTACTTTATATACTCTCTCGGAGGTTGGACACGAGGATATGATTGTATGATCAATATAATGTGAATGTACTTGCCAGTATGGAATGATTAATGAAAGTATTTATTATTCTATGATATATTATGTGTTTATTATATTTCCTATACTATGTCTGTGCAATACTAAGTTTACCCCAGCGGGTAAACAGTGGTCCCGTTGGTGGTTATGTGGTGGCCTGTAGTTGGCTATCGCATGATCGCATGTCAAAAATTTGTGACATGCAATCATGCGACCGGTTGACACCTGTCCCTTTGGTGTTGGAGTGTTGTGGTCCCGCTGTCAGACTTGGAGGCTGAGGTGGTAGTCTTTTGGCCTTGTCGCATGTTTGCAAGGGCCACTTTATGGCTATGAGATCATGCGACAAGGGTGCCATGTGTGCTAGAGCCTGTTTGTAGTTGTTTGGTGGTCCCGTTGGTAGGTGGTGATTTGGCATCTTCTGGTTGGTCTGAGGTGGTAGGATGGCAGATGGGCCTAGTTCATTTGGAAAGATTCTTGATCCTGTGGTTGTTGTGTGATCGCATAGAATCTTTCCTGCCCATGTGATCACGTGACCACTGCTAGCATCGTGGTTGCAGAGTTGGGCGGGTCCACAGTGCCAGTATTGCCGAGTTGTTCAATTTTGATTGCTTGTTGACTTTTTGAGGGGCCCATGACTATTATGAATTAAATGTGATCACCTGATTTGCCAGGAAAAGAAAGAGATCTATGGCCGTGTTTTAAACTTTTGGAGGTGACCGTTTGAGTTCAAATTCAAATCTCTGAGATGTTTCCAGTGACCAGAAAGGACTGAAATTGATGACAGAAAGGGCCAGAGTTGGTAAAACTAATTTTCTCCACCACTCTAGTGTGCTCCAGGGTGTAAGATGATTGCAGAAGAGATGTTTCAACATGGAGAAGTTAATGAAATGTACCAAAAGCAGTCGCAGGGTCACTTCCAGTTTGAATTTTGCAGATTTTTGATTGATCTTCGGTGCCTTTTCAGAGTTTCTCATGATTGAAGATCAGATGTTGATTGCGTGCATTTAGGACTTAGTGTTTTCCCTCTGAATTGTATCAGATGTTGATGAACTTGAAATGCCTAATTGATGGAAAACCCTAACCCTAACCATGGTTACCCTTAGCTTGTTGCATCCTAACTTGTGTGGGATTTCAAGGTAACCATGGGTATATATGTTGTTTTTGTTGATTTTCAAAGGGTTCCAGCTTCAAAGTTCTGAAGTGTTCCTAGTCCTGGATCCAAGATTGTAACACTTTTGTATTCGGTATTCTGTTGATGATAGAGAAAAAGTTGCAGGTCTAACCTATAATTTGCAAGCTCTACTCCTCTGGATTGAATGTTTACACTTAAGGATTCTTCATACTTAATACAAGTACATGACTCTTATCTCTCCTTTGTGTCAACTTAGATAGATTCTAAACTTTCTAGTCCTCTGCATATTGTTTTATGTATATGTATCCATTCTTGAGTTCTAATCCAGGATTAGATGAAATGATGTTTTAGATGGGACATAGATCTATCTTATTGTCTATGTAAGGATATCTCATAAGTAGTAAAGGGGATTGTAGGTGTGTTTATGGCTTGGAATCTCAGCTATTGTCTGGTGTGTGTAGCATTCATGTTCTAGGAGATCTTGCCCAATGGATGAGGCACTGGCCTAAATGATTATCTCTATATCAACAAATACTAATCGTTGTCATTATGATCCCAAAAGCATAAGTTAAGAACCATCCTTTTAAGTTTTGAGTATTTGGTTGTATGTGGTTCTACCCATAGTAATGGAGAGTCAATGAGTGTGTGGTTAACACTTAGTACTTCCTTACTATCCTATTATTTGTTATTCAAACCTAGTTCTTGGTGTATGAAGTATATTTTATACTAGGTTAGGTGCACCCACCTTGGTTTTGCAGAGCTAGAAGTAGAAGAGGGCATATTAAGTCCCTATAGTTGGTCTAATTGCCTTGCAGAGCTCCCACACTTGGATTTTACCATTCCTAATATCAGTCTCAAAGTACATTGGCAGCCTATTAGAGCATAAGCATCATTTTGGACACCAACAAACCCTATTGATGACATCTTACCCAATGAATCCTTACTTTTGATACATCTGGATCTCATTGATTGGGACCAAACTGAGCCAAATGACTTACTTTACTTTCCAAACGACCAAGCAGCAAACCAATACCTTAATGCAGTTGAACCTTCTTTCACCAATGAATTCAATACGGACATGATGAGAACACTGGGGATCCATTCTCTTAGTCAAAAGAAAAAAATGAAAAAAAATAAGAAAATGAAAAGTTCTAGTGTTGAAAACCACTATGTGGCACCACTAGAACCAAAAAAAATGAAAATAAAAGATGTTTCCTTCGGTGAAAACCCAACTGTGGCACCAAAGGAAGAGAGATTAGATACCTTGCCCAAACATGAGGAAGAAAGGTCACCTATTCTTATAGAACTGATAGAAAAGGTCAACATTGGGATAGAATTGGATCCAAAATTTATACACTTGGTAGCATCACTTACACCTCTAGAAAGAGAGGACTTCATCAAATTTTTCCAAGAGCAACAAGTAAACTTTGCATGGTCATATGCCGACATGCCTGAATTGGATCCCGATTTCATAATGCATCATTTGAATGTTAGACCCAGGGTTAAACCCGTAAAGCAAAAGTTACAAAAAATGCACCCACATGTGGCTCTCCTAGTGAAGGCAAAATTGGAAAAATTGTTAAAGGTTGGATTTATAAGGGCAATAGCATATGTTTAATGGATCTCTAACATTTTACCAGTCACTAAGCATGATAAATCTATTCGTGTATGCACAGATTTTAGAGACTTGAATCTCGCATGCCCTAAGGATGATTTCCCACTTCCGAGCATAGATGCCATAGTGGATTTGATAGCTGGTCACTTCATGTACTCATTAATGGATGGTTTTAGCGGCTACAATCAGATAAAAATTGCACCTAAAGACCAAGAAAAGATAGCCTTTACTTGCCCTTGGGGCACTTTTTGTTGGAATGTCATGCCCTTTGGTCTTAAAAATGTCGAAGCCACATATCAAAGGGCCATGACAACTATCTTCCACGATATGATGCACACTTTTTTAGAGGATTATGTGGACAATATCCTAGCGAAGTCCCACAAAAGAGAAGAACACTTACAAATTCTAAAGAAGATATTCATTCGGTTGGAACAATTCAAAGTTAGATTAAACCAAAAGAAATGTGCCTTTAGTGTCCAATCTAGCAAGCTATTAGGCTATATAGTTTCCGCTAAAGGAATTGAAGTGGACCTGGAGAAAGTACAAGCCATCATAGACATGGAGATACCTAAGAACATCAGCCAAATGAGATCCTTACAAGGCAAAATACAATCCATAAGAAGGTTTATTTCTCAATTGGCCGAAAAATGTCATTCTTTCACTAGGTTGCTACTTAAGGATACTATATTCATGTGGGATGGGGAATGCGATCAAGCCTTCACATTATTAAAGACCTATTTGATAAATCCACCTATTCTCATGCCACCAATCAAAGGCAAAGCATTGCTTCTATACATATCCGCTACCAGAAGATCACTAGGAGTGCTTCTAGCACAAGAAGATGAACAAGGAAAGGAAAGAGCTATCTACTATTTGAGTAGGACTTTGATCAAATATGAGCTTAATTACACATTTATGGAAAGGGTTTGCCTAGCAGTGGTGTTTGCATCTCAAAAGTTGAGGCATTATATGTTGATGCATAAGATCAAGTTAATTGCCAAAATTGACCCTCTCAAGTACTTGTTAAGTAAAACTGCCCTAACGGGTAGGATAGCCAAGTGGGTTATGATATTGAGTGAATTTGACATTGAGTATGTCGATAGAAAGGCAATAAAAGGGAAAGTGATAGTGGATCATTTAGCTAAGAATCCCATGACTTCTACACAAACTATTCAAGTGGAATTTTTGGATTCCGCCATTGTAAACATAGAAGCAAAAACATGGAAGTTATATTTTGATGGATCCTATACTCAGGGAGGTTCTGGGGCTGGCATACTATTGGTCACTCCTCAAGGTTACACCATTCCAAAGTCCTACAAGCTATTTTTTCCATGCACAAATAATATAGCGGAATATGAGGCACTAATTATAGGCATCAAAATGGCCTTAGAGTGGAACATCACGGAGCTACAAGTTTATGGAGATTCTCAACTCATCATCAATCAAGTCAACAATGAATATAACACCAAAGATGAAAAATTGCTGCCATATAAGACTATGATTGATGGATGGAAGAAATACTTTGCCTTGATCACTTTTGAGCAAATTCCTAGAGAGAAAAATAGAGCAGCTGATGCCATGGCCACCTTGGCTTCCTTGTTACAAAAACCAGATCAAAATGAGAAGTATGAGTTCTTGGTGGAAGAGTTGGTGAAACTGGCATTCAACCTTCCCAAAACCCAAATTGTTTTCCTATTACATGGACATGACTCCCCTTGGTACGGACCTATATACACATATCTCAAAGACCAAGTGCTACCCTTAGACCAAACCTAAGCTCAAAAATGCAATTTCATAAGCCAAGCCGCTTGTTACCTAATCCTTTCAGAAACATTGTATCGTAAGGGTCTTGATGGGATGTTACTTAGATGTCTAGAGGAAGAAGAGTCTAAGTTAGCTTTACACGAGGTTCATGATGATATTTGCAAGTCACACTCAAGTGGTCTAAACCTAGCTAAGAAAATCCTTCACTTAGGGTATTTCTGGAAGACATTAGAAAAGGATGCTTGCCATTTTGTGAAGATATGCAGTAAATGTCAATATCATGGCAATATGATACATTCATCGGCATAGGAATTACACCCATTTGTCACACCATGGCCTTTCTACCAATGGGGGTTTGATCTAATTGGCATCATTTACCCACCTTCTTCAAATGGGCACAAATACATCATAACCGCAGCGGAATATTTCACGAAGTGGGTTGAAGCGGTTCCTTTGATAATGGCAATGGGTAAACAAATTTCCATGTTTATCTGGAATCACATCATTTGTCGATATGGCATTCTGCATGCCATAATAATAGATAATGGAAAACAATTTAAAAACAAGGATGTGGATGAACTTTGTGCAACATTTCATATCACTCACCACTCCTCATCGATCTATTACCCTCAGGGAAATGGGCAAGCTAAAGCCACGAATAAGAATATCTTAAAAATCTTGAAGAGGTTGGTCAATAGATCAGGAAGGGATTGGCATGTGCAAATTAATCCAGCATTGTGGGCCTATAGAACTAGCATAAGAAAACCTATAGGAGCCACGTCATTCTCATTAGTCTATGGGGCTGAAGCAGTTCTACCATTAGAGGATGAAATCTCATCTTTATGAGTGTCATTACAAGGATTGATCATGGATGAAGACTATAGAGTCGCTAGACTTCAACAATTGGAGTTACTGGAAGAGCATCAAACACAAGCTTATGAACATCTGAAAGTATATCAAAATAGAATCTCGAGGAACTATAATAAACATATCAAACTGAGAGTCTTTTAGGTAGGAGACTTAGTGTTGTGAGAGAACCCAAAGAATCAGGTTGAAAGAGAGAAGAAAGGCAAATGGGAAGCTAATTGGCTTGGCCCATTCATCATAGTATCTTCATTTGGCACAGGAACCTATAAGTTATCAGATTGTGAAGGAGAGGAACTCCAAGAACCCATCAACAGTATTCATCTCAAAAGGTTCTACATATGAGTCAAATGAAAGAGTATAAAGAGTATCAGATGAAAGAGCATCATATTTATTGTACATAGTTCAAAAGAGATTCTAAAAATTCTATTAAAAAAAACATGGAAAAGCACAAAAGATCAAAAACATTCAAATAAGATGTTGTCTTGGTGAAAACCTAGCAAATAGGTGCCTTGATGATATTAAAAAAAAATACAAAAAAAAATGGAAAAAGAAAAAGTGCCTTGGTGAAAACCTAGCAAATAGGCACCTTGGTAGCAAAAAAAAAAGAGAAAAAAGCTTTAAAAACTGAAAAAAAGAGCTTGATCCGTCCAAAGGGTGAAAACTTGGTAAACAAGCACCTTTGGTTCCCTTAAGTTTGTCTTTCCTAGTCACATGTGTACATATTGCATTTCCAACATCCCATTTGTAAACCTTCATTGCATCCATCATTTGTACATAGTCATAATAAAGCTTTCAATCACATTGTTGCATTTCCTACAACCCTAAGTTGTCACATGATCACATTTATCACTTGGGGGCAGGCAAGGATTGGAATTTTGGTACCATATGGATTCAATAAGTGCTACAATCAGTCACGTTAGAGAGAAATCTATCAGAACTTTAGAGAGAGCAATTTTCATGAACCTTGATGGATATCATTGTTTACCACCCAAGTATTTGATCCTGCAACTTGATCCGTAAGCCTTCATTGACTTTATTATTCAGGATTAAAAAATTGACAAAACATCTTAAAGATCAGAATGATTGGAAATACTTTTTGAAAATCATGAAACATGGCAAAACACTTAAAGCTTTCTTTTGATCAATTTTTAGGAAATTGACTTTTTATCACCTCTTTTAGCTAATCGATGACATTTCGACTAGATTGGCCATGATAAAGATGTGATATTTTCTTGCCTTTGAGTGAGTGTTTTGAGGAAAATCCATCAACTTATGAGAATTCATCTAACGACATGGTCATCAAAGAATCATCGAGGACTATCTCATAAGAGGAAGGATTAACCATTGCTTGTTTACGCAAATGGATCCCTTGGTTATTTAGATCTTCCATATCTTAATACCAAAAATCCACTTGCAACATTGAATTCGTTGACACCAGTATTCAGACTCCCATAGTTTGGTCATCCAACTAGTGACGGTTGTACCAGTTTCAAAACAAGGTTACCAAAAAGTGATAAAAAGCGGTATTCATATCATCATGATGTGGTCAGTGATGATTGTAGTAGCTTTCTGGTCCCAAAAATGCTCAATGATGAAAATTCATCCTCAGGGCATTTCTTTGCTAAAAGCTAGTGACACTTAGGTTGCATTATCATGTTAGATTAATTGCATGGCACTATCATGTTTAGATTAATTGCATTGCATTATCATGGTAAGTTAATTGCATTTATTTATGGTTAATTTCCAAGGACAAAAGAGGGGCACATCAATAAAACTTAAGTTGTTTCAAACATCAAAGACATGGGGGGAGATTAAATTCAAACATTCATCATAATCCTTAATTTCAAACAATGCAAGTGAGATTATCTTTGCATTCATGTATAGCATTAATCATTATTCATTACTCATATATCAAAAGAAATGAAAAGAAATCATGTTTCATACATCATGCATTCGTATAACTAAGAGTTAGCATTGCATTCATCTAAATACTTGAAAATAAAAAACATACATATGCATTTCAATAAAACAGTTTGCATCCATACATTGACAAAATAGAAAAGCATCTCATCAAAATCCATACATCATTGCACTCATTTATTTATATCATAAAATAAGATAACTGCATCCATAGCATAACACATCATATAGCTGCATAAAAGATAATCTCATAAATCAACTCATCAAGACAATCCAAGGAGTATATCATCATATATCATCAAAAAAGTGTTCATTAATGATCCATCAAATCAGTACATCAAGTATATCAAGATACAATATCATCAAAAGGGGTACATCAAATGTTTCAATTAGTCAAATAAATATGGAATAGAGGACATCAATGATGGATGAATTTGTCAGCAAACAATCACGATCCTGTGGCACCTGGATCTCTACCATCTGATGGAGGAGGAGGAGCTTGAGAAGTACTCGCTCCGTCCTGTCTTAGCACTACCATGGCTGATACAAACTATTGTAATAAGGAAGCAACCTGATCCAATCACCCTACAATAGTGGACATATCTATCCTCAATATCTGCATATCTCAGGATAATGAATCAATACGACCATCCTGTCCACCCTGTCCATGGTCTTGTGGCTGAGGAGTTGGTGGAGGCATTTGTGGAGCCTGATCCTACTGTACCTGATGCTGAGGAGCACCATCATCTTGTTGATCATCATCCTACTATGCCAAAGCTACTCGCTTCAATTGCACTAAAGGATCTAAACCTCTAGGAATCTGCCTAGCAACATCAATATGAGCCTATCTTTGAGCTCTCTGATATCTATGAGCTATATCTTGCCTAACTACTACTCTAGGATGACCTGCTAGGACTGCATCGACCTGTATATCTCTTCCATCACCCTGACCATGTCTATCACCATGACAATCTCTACGTCCACGTCCTCTCCTATGTCTACCACCACCACCAATGGCACAACCACCATCATGTCAACCAGGAATAGGCTCTACTGGATCGGTAAACTAAGGAAACATGTTCTGAGCCCACCAATCTGCATACTCATGTGACATCCTGGCATCTACAATACCTATCAGCATCTCCCATCTGCACACAGTCATGCTCACAATCTGATCTAAGGCAAACTGGTAGTCAATTCAAGGACCCCACGTAGATATCTCTGCCTATACTCAAGCATATAGTGCATTGCCCTGAGGCATAACCTGTATCCTACCATATTGTCTCAAAACTCTACCAAAGCAGAAGTGCTCAATAAAAGTGGTAGTGCACGCAATCATCCAACAAGGGGCAAACATATAAGATAACTCATCCTCATCCTCTCTCCATCAATCACAACTAATGTAGGGATGCCACTGAACCTGATCAATATCATCCAGTTGTCAACACTAGTAATCCAGATAACCCAAATGATGCTGAGTAACCATGCTTGTATATAGAAAAGCATAAGGATAACCCCAAGGCCGTCTCCTATTAGAAATGGGCCTAGTAATGGGAAGATGCTCCCATATCCATAACTGAAGAAAAATAGCACCAGCTAACAACGATGCACTAGCCCTATAAACTGCCTTGTGTAGATCATGATATAGCTGGGCTAAGATGCAAGAACCCCAATCGAACCATCGAGGATGTGCAAGCAAGTCCTCCAAAATCCTGCCCCAACCAACAGAAAAACTGCGACCACATCGATCAGGAAGAAGCAAACCACCAATCAGGGCACCAAGTACGGCTGGCAATCTTGGAAAGGAGGAAAATTGAGGCCATGTGATCGTATCACCATCACCTATAGTATTGTCCCCGAACACTCATCGGCAGACAGTAGAATCATAAATAGAGTCATAGTATACCAACTCTCCTCTACAAGGAATCTATAACAATCGATACACGTCCTCCGATGTGATTGTCATCTCTCCATATGGTAAATGAAAGGTGTTGTGGTCGGAGTGCCATCGCTCTGCCACTGCAGTTAGTAACCCATGGTTCAGCTGAAACCGTGGGAGATCAAGTAGAAAACCCAAACCGCATCACTCAATAACTCAAAACTCAGCAGTTGTGAGTGACTAACCTAAGTCAATAACCCAAGATGCAACTGAACGGATGTATAAAGTAGGAAAGTGAGCCTGTTGGAAAAACAAAAGGGAATCATATCAGTATGTCATATCGAGGAATTATCTCAAGTCAATTTTGTCAAAAGTATCAAAGTAATCACACCCAGAACCATTTTTTCGTGTCTCTATATCCTGAGAATGAACTAAGTAGTATCAAAATCATATCGGTTTTCACACTAATTGATTTATCCTATCAGTAACTATCCTATCTGGATCGACCAATCATATTTAATAATATTACTATTCTGATATTCTAAACCAATTATTTTGTTAAAAAGCAACAAACCTAATCTAATCATTCCAATCCGTCCTCAAAAGTTATCAAATTTGGCATCAAAAGCAATCAGGTATATGTGCAAATTTTTCAAAATTCACCAGGCATGATTTTCATCATGCCAGGTGACAGTATATCTTAGGCAATAACCAAAATAGGTTAAGTGACATTATTATGGTGTTAGGTGATAGTTTACTTGCTACGCGATAGTAAATCATGTAACGCGATAGCATAACCTAGCCTAGGTGACAGAAATTTTGTTAGGGTTCGTATACGCGATAACCTAAATGGAAAGGGGCATTTTAACATAGCCTTAGGTGTGAGTATTTTGCTGATAGGTGAGATTGAAAATTTCCTAGGCAGTAGTAAAATACACGGACACGACAAAGGAAAGCGTGGAGGTGACATTAAACTAGTCTACATGGCATTGCAACACTCCTAGGTGAGATTTTGCATATTCAACGTAATGATGAAACAAGGAAATTGCCATAAATGCTAATAAATGCACCACAAATGTAAAGACAGAGTTGGGAATGACTTATCGAAGGTCCATACTCAGGTGGCCTCACATATCTCTGGCACCTCTTTAATCTATGCTCCCGAATTGACACAACCATCTCGAAATTCACCAGAGGATCAGAGCAAAATTGCCAAAGATGAAAAGTAAAAATGACTAGTAAAAAAAAATTTATCAACCTATTTAAGGTATTTTGACCTAATTTTGGAGGTGAAAATGGAGGTGAACCTATATTGAGTAATCAAAACAAACTGAGGCATATTCTTAAAATCATGGCATATAATCAAATATTCAGAAATGAAAACATATTCTAAATCAATCATCATAAATCTTTTTCAAATCAAGAAATTAATATGTTTTAATTTATGAGGGGGCATCAGGGTATTAAAATTGAAGTAGCAATCAAACATCAGGGAATTAGTGGGGCATCAAAAAAAATTTGGTTCATTATCGAAGGCAGCAATCATATCACATCATATCAGAGGCAGCAATCAATCAATATCAGTGGCATATCAGTGAATTAGCAAGCAGGACTTCAAGGAATCTTTGAATCAATGTCCTTCATACATCAATTCAAAGAGGGGCATTTGTAGACATGTAAAATTGGATAAGTGCTTTTCAAACTGGATCAAAAATCAATAAAAATGCATTAAATCATCAAAATGGATCAAAAATCAATAAAATGGACATAATTAAATAAAACTGAGAAAAATTAATTAAAACAAAGGAATTATTAAATAATGATGTTAAATGATTAAATCGAAGCTTAAAAGGGCCAAAAACACTATATAATTGATTTTAATCAATTAATTGTATAGTTGTTTTAATCAAAAATCAAAATGAGCCTATTACCCTTACATGGCTAAATTTAATTAATTAATTGAATTAAATATTCCTAATTTCTTTCAACAAAGTGATGAGCCAATGAAAATTGAGGACAAAAAGACATAAATCACTCAAACATTTAAATTGTCCAAAGATTTGAAACCATTTAAAGGCTTGTCCCCTCATTTGTCCCCCCATTTATGAACAAAGCAAAGTTTTTGACTCAACCAACGGATAACCATGATTACTTCACTCCACCCCCTACCCTTGGACATTTACTATAAATATGAGGCATTTTGGAGAGCATTTTCATCTTGAAATTTCATTTGCAAAAAGCATTGTTATCATAGGCATTTGAATAGCATTCTAAGAGCAATTTGAGCATATAGAGCAATTGTCATTGTAGTTTGTCAATTTGAGCTAGATTAAGCATGGAATCATCATAGAAGCATTGTAAAAGCATAATTGCAGCATAATTTCTCATTTTAGAAGTGTCACTAGTGAGGATTTAAGCTGAGAGCTTCATTTACCACTTCTTTCTAGAGAACCATGGGATAATATAGATTGTAGTTTCATTTTAAAGTAGATTTGCATTGTATTTAGTTTAAATTGATGCTATTAGATCTTAATTTCATGAAGGTGTTAAACTCACACACACAGTAACCAACATAAACAACAACCATAGAAAGTTAAACATACACAATGACACAATATATGTTAACTAGGGAACCTCTTGATTAGAGAGTAAACCCCGGTGGGGATGGTACACAAAAGATGTACTAATATGAAAATTACTTGAGAGAGGATGGACTTTGTTAGGAGTCTATACAATATATTCAGTACATGTCAGTCCTTGTTAGGAGACTTTGAATCCTTGTTAAAATAATCTAGCCCTGTAAGGAGTTAAGGAAGGCAAAAGGACCCACTATCCAGACAGCTTCAGGGGCAAGATCACTGAACTCACTATCCAATTGATCTCTATATTATCCAGCCAGAATAATACCAATAATTTATGATTTCAACAACTTATCTTCACTCCTCTGTATGTGCCAAAACTGCATCAAATAATTTACCAGATCTCAAGCCAGATATTCTCAACTCGCATATCCTCTTACTACATCAACATCATAATATCTTTCTTTTTCATCATCAATCAAGGAAAATAATCCTTCCTTTATTACGCACTCAAATAATTTACAATAGAGTAAGCCAACTAGGCTTAACCAATTACAAAATATAAATCATTACACGTTACATAATATTTCATAACCATAAAAAAATTGTCAGCTTCCAAACTTAGTATATCTTCACACGTGTGACCTTTGACTATGTTGTCTCATCCAGGCCACCTCTGAAATGTCTTCAAACTTTGTACAACTTTGCGTGTCTAGATTCTATCCTAGTTAGGAGATATAATTTGGTTATCACAAGTTGTTTCTCAGGAACACTATCAGAATAATGTTTCTACTAGATTACTCATAACTGTCATGAATAATTGAATTTTTGTGTGCACTCTTAACCATAATCATAGAAAATAGTAAGGAACAATTCCTCAATGACGCATATCTTGATCTACAATTATCCATGTGTTCTAATTCAAACACTGTCTGCTTCTCTGCTAATCTCTAGTAGATCAATGTGTTGACATCAATGACAAACACAATCATGAATGCAACATACAATTGCTATAGAACTACTTGAATACTCCCCCATAGTACATATTCAACATTCATTGATAACAATCTCCCCCATTGGCATTGATGGCAACATGGATGAAAAAACATCCAAGTTCCATGAATACCAAACTGCAACACAGTTGTTCTATATTATCTTTTCAAATCCTCTTCATCAATCATCAGATGTATCCTTATCCTTGGTACTTTACTTTTTCAAATCCTCTTCATCAATCATCAAATCAATTGTCAAATGTTTTTCATGTATCCTTCTCCCCCATTGACATCAATGACAAAGTAAACATCAATATGTCAATCCAATACAAGCTTGAATGTCAAAAGACACTATTCAGAAAATAATTTCACAAGAGTCCTTCATGACTCAACTTAGAAACACACATACTCCCCCATAGAGGAAGCATCAGTATACAGTCCAGAAAGGATAGTTTTCTTATACCACTGGACTGATGCAACTTCTGCATCACTTACTCAAAAGTAGGTTGGGGCATAACCCCAAGCATACCTCTCAAGTACTCAAATGTATCTTTAGGTAAGGGGTTTGTAAATATATTTGCAATCTTCTCCTTTGTACTAACATACTCAACTCTGACTTCTTTTTCTACAACTTTCTCTCTTACAACATGATATTCGATCTCTATTTGTTTTGTTTTAGAATGCAACACATGGTTCTTAGACATACTTAGTGTATTGGCATTATCATAGTGTATGATAACAGGCTCATTGAACTTGATCCCAATATCCTTCAACATTTGTTGCATCCATATTATATGATTACAATTGTTCATTGTTGCTACATATTTTGCTTCTATTGTGCTCTATAAGATACAATTTTTCTTCTTGGTTAGCCAAGAAACCAATCTTCCTCTAAGAAAAAATGCTCCACCACTTGTACTCTTTTTGTCACCAACACTACCTCCCCAATCTATGTTTGTATATGCACATAGGGTAAAATCATCTGGTTTATCATACCACAACCCATAGTCAGTTGTGCCTTTCAAATACCAAAATATTCTTTTTACTGCTACATAATGTGACTCTTTAGGATCAACTTGAAATCTTACAACAATTCCAACTGCATGTGATATATCTGGTCTTGTATGAGTTAAATACTACAAACCTCCAATCATGGATATCTATTTCTTTTGTTTAACTGCAGGAGTTTCATCTATCCTAGATAACTTATGGCTAGTTACCATAGGTGTGCCAATAGGCTTACAATTTTCTAGACCAAATCTTTGCAATAAGTCTTTCAGATATTTTGTTTGAGATAAGAAAATACCATCACTATTTTTCACTATCTGTAATCCTAGAAAAAAATTCATTTCACCAATCATTCTCATTTCAAATTTTGTCTTCATTTCATCAGCGAATTTATCACTAGCTTCATCTTCACCTCCAAAGATAATATCATCAACAAAAATAACTACAATCAATAAACCATTCTCAATTTATTTTAGATACAAATTACTGTCTGCGATGCCTTTAGAAAATCTCAATTTTACTAAATATTTGTCTAATCTTGCATACCATGTTCTAGGTGCTTGTTTTAGTCCATATAAGGCTTTGTTCAATTTACATACCATGTCTCCTTCTTGATTCAAAGGAAAACCTTCAGGTTTCTCAATTTAGACTTCTTCTTCCAATTCTCCATTCAAAAATGTCAACTTCACATCTATCTGATACACTTTGAATTTCTTATAAGCTGCATAAGCCAAAACAATTCTTACCACTTCAATTCTTGCAGTAGGTGCAAATGTTTCTTCATAATAAATTCCTTCTTTCTATGAGTATCCTTTACATACCAATCTTTCCTTGTTTCTTATAAATTCTCCTTGTTCATTCATCTTATTTCTGAAAACCCATTTAGTTCCTATAACATTTTTATCTTTAGGTCTAGAGACCAACTCCCAAGTTTTTTTCTTTTTAATTTGATCTAGTTATTCCTTCATTGCTTGAATCCAATTATCATCTTTATAGGATTCATCAATAGTTTTAGGTTCAATTTGAGAAATCAAACATAGTTCTTCTTATACCTTATTTTTGTCATAACTCCTTTTTCTTTGCTCCCGATAATCTGATCAGCGGGATGATTCCTCATTAGATTATTATTAGGTGCCATTGTCTCAGTTATTACTTCAACTCTAGGTTTTAGTCTTAGTTCTTCTCTTATTTCCTCAATATAATTCTCATTCTACAAATCACTTTCATTTTCATAAAATAATTCAACATTTTCTTGATCAACTCTAGGGAGAACTTCATCTGAATCGTAATCAAGTATTCTAAATTGAATTCTGAATTTCTCATCTACTTTAACATTTGCACTCTCAACAATAGTCTAAGTTATTTTATTAAAACATCTATAAGCTTTTATTTTCAATGAATAACCAAGAAATATACCTTCATCACTTCTCAGATCAAACTTACCAATGTCATCATCTCTCTTAATATAACACTTACTTCCAAAAATTTTGAAATACTTAACTGATGGTGCATGTCCAAACCATAATTCATAAGGTGTCTTGTCTTTGTCTGCTCTGATTTGTATTCTGTTTATTGTATATACTTTTGTATTCACTGTGTCTCTACATATTGTCTTCACTATATCATTCTCAAATAACATATCTCTTGTTGCCTCAGTCACTGATCTATTTCTTCTTTCTCCAATACCATTTTGTTCTGGTGTTCTAGGAGCTGAAAGATGTCTCTTAATGCCTTTCACTTCACAAAAAGTATTAAATTCTTTTGAAGTAAATTCTCCACCTCTATCAAATCTTAAACATTTAATCTTCATTCGTGATTCATTCTCAACTTTGTTCTTAATTAATCTAAACTTGTCAAATGCTTCTAAATTTTCTTTAATAAATGCTATCCACATCATTCTAGTAAAGTCATCAACAAAAATCATGAAATACCTTTCACCATAGAATCCTCTAGTCCTTGTGGGACCACTCAGATCTGTATGAACAATTTCTAATTTTGCTGTTGTGGTGAACTTATTACTGGGAAAAGAACTTCTTTTCTACTTAGCCATAACACATTCTTTGCATATCATGTTAGTAGGTTTCATAATCTTAGGCAAATCTCTTACTGCAAATGTAGTGCTTGCTTTCACAATGTTATCAAAGTTTATGTGACAAAACCTTTTGTTCCATAACCAACTATCATCATTTTTAGTAATTAAACATGTCATCTCAGCAAGATTCAACTGAAATACATTACCTCTGGTTCTTGATCATGTTCCAATCATCTTACCATTTTTATCCTTGATCACAAAAGTCTTCTCAATAAACCAAACTTGATATCCCTTGTCAACTAACTATCCAACACTTAGAAGATTATGTTTCAATCCATCCACAAAGTAAACATCATCAGTGTTAGTCTTTCCATCAAGAGTAATAGATCATATTCCCTTTATCAGGCAAGGTGCATTGTTTCCGATTCTAACAATTCCTCCATCATAATTGTTAAACTTTATAAAAAAATTCATATCTCCAGTCATATGATGTGAACAACCACTATCTATAATCCAATCAGTTTTCTTTTCAACTTGAGAAACTAAAGCTTTTTCTTCTCTAACTTCAGTTTCGGAGTTTTCTTCTTTTATTGCTACAAATCATATGTCATCACTTTCATTTAAGATTTTCTCAATGCAAGCCTCAAATTCTTCATCATTATCATAATAACATTCTTTAGACCTTCTAGGTTTAAATTTCTTCTTATATTTCTTTACTCTCTTGGGACATTTAGATGTGAAATGACCATATTCTTGACATGTCCAACATTTAAATATTTTCTTACCTTCTGGTTCTCTTTTCACAAGCAAGGCAATTCCTTCCTCAATCTTTTATCTTCTTCAGTCTTAGATCTACTGCTACTGGCATAATTTCCATTGACACTTGTACTTCTTGACAAAGTAGGGTGAACACTAGGTGCACTAAATGTTGTTTCAATTCTAGGAAAATCTCTAGACTGTCTCAAGCCTATCTCCGTTGCTTCTAATCTTCCAAGAAGAGTTTCTCTGGTAATTTTTTTAGTATAAGGTATAACTTGTTCAATCATCTATGTTGTCTGCTTAAACACAGGGGTCAGTGTCTTTAAGATCTTCCATATAATTTTATCTTCAGTTTTGTTTCCTTCACAAGATTTGATACCTACAACAATCTTTGATATCCTACCAATATAACTTCTAACAGATTCATCTTCCATCATCTTTTCATCTTGAAATAAACATATCCAATTCTATAATCTGATTCTCTTAGCATGTATATCACCTTCAAAAGTAGATTGTAAAGCTAACCAAATTTCATGAGATGTCCTTAGAGTTTTTACCTGACTATATTCATTCTCAGGAAGAGTTGACAAAAGTGTTTCTCTGGAAAGAATGTTACACAAATAGATCTATTTCCTTATTAGTGTAGTCTTCAATTTTGTCTTCTTCAAAGATAGTTTTGTCATTCTTTGTAATCAACCAATATCGTGGTCCTAAACATAGTAGATGTGTCTTCATCTTTTCTTTCCAGCTGTCATAGTTAACTCCATCAAACTTATGACAAAAGTGTTTCTCTGGAAAGAATGTTACACAAATAGATCTATTTCCTTATTAGTGTAGTCTTCAATTTTGTCTTCTTCAAAGATAGTTTTGTCATTCTTTGTAATCAACCAATACCGTGGTCCTAAACATAGTAGATGTGTCTTCATCTTTTCTTTCCAGCTGTCATAGTTAACTCCATCAAACTTATGACTTTCTTTTTTGAAATGATTCACCATAGATCTCCTTAAGTTGTTAAACTTTTCTTTCAAGGACATATCACTGTGATACCAATTATTAGAAAGTAAGTTCCACCAAGATAACTGGGGGGGGGTGGGGTGAATCAATTATCTGATAAAACAAATTTCAATAACATTATTAGATCTCAAACATGTAACCAACATAAACAACAACCATAGAAAGGTAAACATACACAATGACACAATATATGTTAACTAGGGAACCTCTTGATCAAAGAGTAAACCCGAGTGGGGATGGTACCTACAAAAGATGTACTAATATGAAAATTACTTGTGAGAGGATGGACTCTGTTAGGAGTCTATGCAATACATTCAGTACATATCAGTCCTTGTTAGGAGACTTTGAATCCCTGTTAAAAGATTCTAACCCTATTAGGAGTTAAGGAAGGCAGAAGGACCCACTATCCAAATAGCTTCAGGGGAAAGATCACTGAACTCACTGTCCAAATAATCTTTGTATTATCTAAACAAAATAATACCAACAATTTATGATTTCAACAACTTATCTTCACTCCTCTATATGTGCCAAAACCAAACCAAATACTTTACCAGATCTCAATTATACCAAATCTGCTCAACTCGCATATCCTCTTACAACATCAACATCATCATATATTTTTTTTCATCATTAATCAAGGAAAAAAATCTTTCCTTTATACCGCACTCAAATAATTTACAATAGAGTAATCCAACTAGGCTTAACCAATTACAAAATATAAATCATTACACATTACATAATATTTCATAACCACATAAAAAATGTCATCTTCCAAACTTAGTAGATCTTTAAACTATGTTGTCTCATCTAGGTCACCTCTGAAATGTCTTCAACCTTTGTACAACTTTTCACGTCTAGATTCTATCCCAGTTAGGAGATATAATCTGGTTATCACAAGCCGTTTCTCAAGAATAATGTCAGACTACTATTTCCACTAGATTACTCATAATTGTCATGAATAATTTAATTTTTGTAAAGGCTCTTAACCATAATCTTAGGACACAATAAAGAACAAGTCCTCAATGCTGCATAGCTTGATCTGCAATTCTCCACATGCGCTAATTCAAACAATGTCTACTTCTCTGCTAATCTCTAGTAGATCAATGTGTTGACATCAATGACAAACATAGTCATGAATGCAACATACAACTGCTATAGAACTACTCAAATACTCCCCCATAGGACATATTCAACATTAATTCCTAACAAGAGAAGTCAGATGAATCGATTGGAAGAGTTATTTGTTGGATGTTAACTAAACTATTGTTGGTTAGCCAATTGAACGAGATGTTCAGACATCTGGTGGGGTTCAAGAATTGAATATTTCAAGTTGTTCACATTAGATATTTTTTATGAAGGTCAATACTTAGTCCACTCTAATTTTTAGAGGATATCTTGAAGATTTGAGTATGATTCAAGGTCAGAATTGGTGAATAGCAGATAGAGTAACAAACAATGTTGATAGGTAGACAAAAAGAGGTCTGGTGTGCTCAATCAAGTTGGAATATATTAGAGCACACTTAGGAGTATGTATGGGACATACTTAGGTGTCCTCAACTCAAAGGTTTAATACTTTAGAGGTCCACATGGCATAATTTTATTATTTAAGAGCTTTGTGACAGTTTTCTTGAGTAACAAGTGAAAAAGGGAGAAAATCTAATGGTTGTGGTGGATTTGTGTAGATGAGTGTTTATCATGATGCTACAAGATGTTCTTGAAGTATGTGCTTGATAATGTGGCAATATACATGGATCATAAGGATCAGATTGGTGGAATTTTTAGTCAATAATAATATTTATATTATTTTTGTTGTTCTTGGCCAACTAGATTGGTAAATCATGTTGTGCAAGAGGTAAACCATGACATCTGAGAGATTTATGATATTGAGGTGGTTATTAAGGGTTTTGGATTGGATTTGATAGTTAGATATATATCTAAATATGAGATTTGGCATGATGATTTGAAAAGAAGATGAATTAGGGTTTGGTGACCTAGCTCTTGATATAAGATGATGAGTTAGGGAAAAAATTAGGTGTGAATCATGGATGTGGATGCTAGAGGTTACTAGCAGAAGAAAAGCCTAATTGAGTGATGATCAAAAGTGTTTCAATAAGAGGTTGAACAATGATTTGCATTGGGATAAATTGGAGTTGTATCAAACATGAGGAAGATGCCATTTCTACAGTTCACAAAATCTTAGATCATTATAGTGATTAGTTTGTAAGGAAGTGAGCCTTCCTTGGGGTTGTAGCTCAAGGATTTTTATTTGAGTAGTGAGCTCTACGAAGTGAGCTTGAATGCATGTATATTCCTATCATATTATAATAGGTTTATACTTCTAACAAGTTATTTAATTATTGTGGGTAATCAACCCCACTGTGTGCTTTCCCCTAATAGGGTTTCCATGATAAAAACCTTGTGTCAATTATGTGGACATGCTTCTGATTTGTGTATGCATGCATGTTTTATATCTCATTTAATCATATTAGATTTAAGGGTACACAAGTTTAAGGGTTTTACGTTTGAGGTTTTGGAAACAAATAATTCACTCCCCCTCCCTCTTAGTTGTTTACTACCATATTATCAACAAGGTTTTGTGTGAATTTATGTTACCTTTCATTTAATTGGTATTAGTTTGTGAGATATCTTCTTGTGGTGGTGGATTAATAGAGATGATCAAATTATTTATGTGCTAAATGATGAATTTGTCTCACATGTGTTCAAGAATGGGTATGACTGTGTGATTTTGATGAATTTTTAGAAATCTTATTGTATTTCCTTGAATGGTTACATTTTAATATTATGAATTGTGAATCTCTAATTTATGGTATTTCAAGTTTTAAAGATCAATTATGTTCTTTCTTATGAAAGTTTCATTTACTCATAGCTAATATCCATAGGATTTAAATTGTAGTTATTTCCTTTAAATCTCTCATTTCCCTACATATTTTGAAAATTTTGTTGGAGCCTAAAGTTAGAAGTAGTTAATAGCATAAATATTATTTTTTTACAATTTTTTTTTCTTTGCCAAGTTTCTTGATCCAAATATTCAAAAAATAAAAATAAAAGTAAATCACGCTTTCTAGTTATTTGCTAGATGAACTAGAAAATGCATGTCTTGTGTACCTACACATTAATATTCACTGATAGAACCCATCATGATTGTGCCCCAATCATATAGAACCTTGGGGTGATTCTCAATTCTCTTTCAAGAGGGATTTGATTTTCTATCCCTATTGTTCCATTGTGTCCACACTATGGTCAACACTATATTATTACACTCCTTGAAAGATTCATCAACACCATCTACATTGTTTCCTTCTTCCTTAGGCATAACATCCTTAGTAAGGTCAACAGGTTCAGTTTTAGTACTATCTGAGATATGAGTTGAGTTGTCATGAGTGAAATTCACTAAGCTTTCCTCATTTCCCAATGCACTCCCTTCTTCAGGAGTAGCCTCATCATCCCCTTCTTCCTCTACAACCTCATCACCTCCCTTGACATCTTCCTTCTCTTTTGAGTCATAGTCCGCCAACTTATTTTTCTTCCCTTTGATAACATAGTATCTTATGTTGGAGTGTCATGGATTTCTCCCATTTTCACCATCTTCATCTCCCAAATACTCTTCCTCATTTGCAATGACCTCCTGTATAGTCCTATTTTTTAATAAAGAAACAAATAATATAAGATTAAGTGAAATCTTATTTTTTGAAAAATTAAATTCCTATTTTTTAACCCCTATACTTTTAGTCAATAAAGAAACAAATACTAATGATTAAGTGAAATCTTATCTTTAGAAAAATTAAATTCATATTTTTAACCCCTATACTTTTAGTCATTGCTTGTGTCATAGAGATAAAAATTTCTCTCACCAATCTAATATTTTTTTTCATATGGTTTCAATAGAAGGTGTCTATTTTGTATTTTAACTAATAGATTCAGAGGTAAAAAAAGAGATTGTACTATTACATTTTTTAAGAAAATCAAAAGGCTATTAATGTTTTTTTTAAAATAGACTAATTTTACTAATATATTCATGATTTCAATCATTATTAAAAAAATATAAATTTTCTTTAACAATATCTACTAAGAAATTCTATATAATCTATAAAAACATACCCTAGGCTTCATATCTTAGGGAGAGGACCCAGTAGTTGAGCACACTAACTTTACACTTCTCAAAATTCTACATGAAACTTTCAAACAACTTTAAATTGTTTGCAAAAGCTTACTTGGGAAGTCCCCTACTTATAATTAAGATTTCAAGGCCAGACCATCATATATGATGCCACATTACCATGATTTTTGACAAGATGTCCAAAACAACCCAACATTTTTTTTTAAAGATCAATACTTGTGTAATTGATTTAGAATCACATGAATTATTTCTTTTTAGATCTGAGGGATATTTTTCTTTCAATTATGGGTAGTCATCATCATTAGTAACAAATTTAAAGTCACAACTATTGGCGCAATGTTGTAAAAAAAGTCAACATTTGTTAATATGATTTAAAACAACAAAGAGGGGGGGTGAATCAATTGTTCTCCGGTCGAGATGTATAAATTAAACTTTTAAACACTTCGACAATCTCAAATCTAATAACCAACACTACTCGGTCATTACAGAATGTATGCCGGAAACATATAACAATGCAGTCCACTATCCAACAATATTTAACTTGAAAAACATAGAAATGTTCAAAGCAAAACATTCACACAAATATTAACACCAGGATTTCTAGTGGAAACCCAATTTGGGAAAAACCACTTTGTAACATGTTACTAATATATTCACTCTTCTGAAGTGAGCTCTACGAAAAGCCAACCCTATCAAAGGTTTACAAACACACTACTAGGTGTGACCCTATTAAAGGATTTCAACCACCCTGTTAGGAGTGCACCTTGTTAGAGGACTTAAGTGCATCCCATTAGAATGAAACCTTGATTAAAGGATTTAAACAATGACTGTTAGGTCAACCTTGATTAAAGGATTTAAACAATGACTGTTAGGTCAACCTTGATTAAAGGATTTAGACTGATACAATGGTTAGAAAGTAGCAGTAGTATCTGATTTGAAAAATATACAACTCACTTTGCAAATATCAGATCCAATTCGCACATATATGTTGGCTTACTGACTGAGTTCCATTTCCATCTCCATAACTATTCTGCTCAGAAATCCCTTCAAGCAATCACAACTCTGATCAACTCCTTCACCTTCAGCCTTTCTACTTTGTCATTCAATAACATCAACAACTCCAACATTCCCCTCCTCATTTTTCTTTTACTAAGGTTTTCCTATATACCTCTTCAATAGGTAGATCCATCTTTTGCTGCTTGATCTCCTCCGTAGATCTTAGGTTTAGGTTGGATTCATCGAATCCTTCCATCATTCATGTTCTTCATCCATCCTTCTAGAAACATCTTCAATGTCTTTATTGAAATCACAATAAAATGGTTTATTGTGCATTAAATGCTCCATACACTTAATTAATAAAGTCAACATGATTTAAATAATCCAAGAATTCAAATAAGTCCGATAGGAATCTGAATTCTTCCTCAAATGTAAATTACTAACGCTCGGTCAATACTGTGTTCAACTCCTCGGTCATCTCTGCATAACTTGGTCATCTCTTCAAATTGTCTCCCTCGGCTAATTCTGTCACTTGACAATAAACTAATGTTCGGTCAACACTAAATTTACTCAGCATATACTGGCTCAGTCGACACTAACATCACTCGGCTTAAACTAGATTTCTTCACTTTTTATCGGTTAAGCCTATTTGTTCAATCTTGCTTCTTACTTAGATAAACAATACATTATCTTATCATTGTACAAGATAAAGAGGTGAGAATGGAATATGTGAATGCAAAGGAACAACTAGAAGACATATTCACAAAAGCTTTACCTAAGGATGCTCATGAATATCTGAGAGGTAAATTAGGGGTGCTTCCCCTAACTGAGGCTGCCTGGTCAAGCTAGGAGCACTGCATCAAATGTGCTACATAGAGTATCTGACAAATTGATGTAGAAAAGGTCACACTTTAGGAGTGGCCTAGAGTTGTAAAAAGTACAACAAAGATATAATCAGTCATAAGAAAGATGACAGAGGGAGAAATATTGTTATTGAACTGACAAGATGACATCTGCATCTAAAAGATGCAAGTTTTAGATGCTGCTTTGGCATACTGTCAAAGAGGGAGAGATTCAGAGATGAAAATACATAAAAGAGCAAGTAATTCAGAGAATTAGAGGTAAAGAGACACATAAAATATTTAGAGGGAGTAACTATGTGGATGGTCAAGCAAGTTAGGCTAAGGAATTTAGAATCAGAATGAAGCTAAGGATATTACAAATATTTTTGATGAACTGACAAAGTTTTGGATTGGTTGGTGAATCATGTGTTATTCATATGGTGTTGCCATCAATGCCAAAGAGGGAGATTTTTGGAAACTAAAATTGAAACAATTGTTGTATTGTCATTGATGTCAAACCTTAACTGGTAAGACAGCTGCTATCTAAGAAAGTACTATATCTATTGATTGATGAGAAGGATTAGGGCAGGGGTGATAATAATAGAACCTAGAGAAAGGTTGAGTTATTTGATACTTTAATGAGTACTTGATTATGTGGCACAATGATAAGATAATGTATTGTTTATCTAAGTAAGAAGCAAGACTGAACAAGTAGGCTTAATTGAGCAAAAGTGAAGAAATCTAGTTTAAGCCGAGTGATGTTAGTGTCGATCGAGCCAGTATATGCCGAGTAAATTCAGTGTTGACCAAACATCAATTTATTGTCGAGTGACATAATTAGCCGAGGGAGACAATTTGAAGAGATGATCGAGTTACGCAGAGATGACTGAGGAGTTGAACACAGTATTGACCGAGCGTCAGTAATTTACATTTTAGGAAGAATTCAGATTCCTATCTGACTTAGTTGAATTCTTGGATTATGTAAATTACTGACACTCGGTCAATACTGTGTTCAACTCCTCGGTCATCTCTGCGTAACTCGGTCATCTCCTCAAACTGTCTCCCTTGGCTAATTTTATCACTTGACAATAAACTAATGTTCGGTCAACACTGAATTTACTCGGCATATACTGGCTCGGTCGACACTAACATCACTTGGCTTAAACTAGATTTCTTCACTTTTTCTCAGTTAAGCCTACTTGTTCAATCTTGCTTCTTACTTAGATAAACAATACATTATCTTATCATTGTGCCACATAATCAAGTACTCATTGAAGTATCAAATAACTCAACCTTTCTCTAGGTTCTATTGTTATCACCCTTTCCCTAATCCTTCTCATCAATCAATAGATATAGTACTTTCTTAGATAGCAACTGTCTTACCAGTTAAGGTTTGACATCAATGACAATACAAAAATTGTTTCAATTGCAGTTTCCAACAACATTAAATCAACAACTGTGGGTATTGAATCAATAACTACTATAATGGTCATTGGAATGTTCTCAAGTACTCGAGCCTTTCCCTTAGTAAGGTTTAAATGAATAATATCTTGAATTATTTGATCATTATTTATATTTTTTCATGTACAATTTTTTTATAGATAATCCACATGTTTAACTAATGATATATAGTGTGTAATTATAAGCTAATGAAATTTGGGCACCTAAGTCATATCTTTAACATCCTAAAAAAAATAGAAGGAGAACAAAATTTTAGATAGATCTTTTACAAGGGAATGAGGTATGTGCTTGTGGCTTCCCAAGGAATTTAGTGAAGAAACACATTTTTTAGGGGAAAATATGCTTCTATCTATAACACACTTAATTATGATTTTTTGATATAGAAATAAAGGTAAAAATGTACTTTTATTTTTTTTAAATGAATTCATTATGATTTATCATTCTTAATGAAATTATTCTAGTGTATATATCTATGGTGAAAGGAAATGTGGCATAAGGTACTTTCACTAGGATGAAAGGACAAAATAGGAAGATCACACCACACATACTCTCACATGTTGGAAGGAAAGTTAATCAACTAGGCTCAAGGAGGCTCTAGTTCTAAGAGGATGCAAGAATTACTTTGAAGTTATGAGTTGACAATAGTTAATTAAAATGGAAAGTGAAGAATGCAAGAAGTAGGGAAAAAATGAGATAAATGTATATATTGACAGATCACATATTGTAAACTCAATTCCAATACCAGATCTAGAAATCTGAAATAGACTAATCATGATCCAAATTTTAGTCTAGAATGGTTGGACGGAGTGACCTATCTTTCAAGAGGCCCTGGGAGGCACTTGAGGCCTATAAAATTCCAATGAAACTTCTACCACCTATAACTTATTGTCAGATTTTCTTGTAGATATTTTTGTAGCTTATCCACTTGTCACCTACACAGAAATTTTTGAAAAATGTTAGGAAAAATGGGTTTTCCTCGGTCAAACCCCTATTTGGGGATTAACCTTCAAATGAAATGAAAGAAAAAAAATTTTGTTAGCAGAAGAGGCTTAATAAAATAGTATACCCTCACAAGTGTTGAATTTCACATGAAGATTCTTGCAAGAGTTATAAATGTTGTCGTGACCTTGGATCTAGGATAGGAAGACCATGGATTCCCTCGCTTATGCTTGGATCTAGACTTTAATATTTGTCTTCCTTACTTGATGCTTGAACGTCAATGTGAATATATTGCACTAAATTCATTGGTCATTAATTTCTTGAGTGAATTCTTTAATTGATAGTTGATTCTTGATAATGTATATTGGATGCCAAAATGAGGGAGGTATCATTGCTTATATACCTCTCCAATTCATTTTAGAGCTCAAAACTTAAAGAGGGCCAATGGGGAATTGAATATCCTGCTAAAAACCCAAGACCTTTCTCCAATTTAAATTTGGGGCACTATTAAGTGGAAAATGAGACACCTTTGAGGTACAAGGTGACCTATGTTGTTTACAAGACACCTAGTTTCAACAAATCAATACTAAAAATTGAATTAGGGGTCAATGAAGCTATGGGGATACCCAAAATATGCATATAACTAAGGTTTGGATTTAGAATAAATACAAAACTCCACCCATAATAGAATAGGGCATATGTATGCAAGAGGAGATAAATTATTGAAATCATCATAGGGGCTATACCTAAAATTAAGGGCCCTCATGTAAATTAAGTTAATATAGGAAAAGTGTTTAAATATTTATTAATTAAATACATAGAAAAATGCCAATGATGTATGAAAATCTTGGACACTAAAATGGGGATCAAACCTATATTGCTTATAATTTAGAATACCACATTTATCCCCCACTTTAGCAGGAGTATTAACCTACTTCATATTCATAATAAAGTAGACCAAAGAACAGGAAAGAGCCTATTATCAAGATTGAAGAGACAAGGACCACAGTAAGCCCCCAAATGACTTAGGTTATTATCATTATAAAACCAAAACAAAATAAATATCAAGAGAAAAGAACATGATTAAACTAGAGAGAGAGAGAGAGAGAACCCATCCCAAGGATAACCACGAAAAGTGTTGTATGCAAGGAAATCCACCACAAATAGGATTTCCCCAAGGAAAAACACCACTCCAAAGGAATACACTAAACAAATGGTGCAAAAGGATTTCCCAAGGAAAGGATTATCTCTAAATAAATTGGCTAATGAGAGACTACAAATCAAAAGGAAATATTTATTTAAGTAATCTATTAAAAAAAGACTACAAAACTGGATTTATGGTTTGTGTAGAATGTGTAATGAAGAGTGGACTGTATGCCCCCACATTAAAGTAAATGATTGAACCTTAAAAATAGCAATATCTTTAAGGTTTCATACATGCATCCAAAAGACAAGAACATTTCCACTGTGATATGCCCTAAGATAACAAAAAATTGAGGTAAATAAAGCAAAAAACAAAAAGGATACATAGGGATACACTAACTTTGGGATAAATGTGCATATGTGATAATTCATTTATATCAAGAATAATTGGAGTGAATTGACCTCATTCCCCAAAGGTGGTATAACTATGAGCACAATGGAAGAAGATCACATAAGATAAATGAACAAAATTCTTTTTGGGTAAACATTATAAGGACCAAAAAAATAGATGACTACTACTACTTTGCATTGTCCACAAGTAGACAATAAAAAGACACATTTACAACAATAACACATGTATGATATAGCATATTGTACCATCCTAAATTTCAAGCACCTAATTAGTGTACAATTTAAGGACTATTTTTCACCGACCTTAGTGCATTTTCTATAATAGGAGCTCATATGGCACTTGATGGATACCTAAATTCAAATATAGGTCATCTTTAATTTCAATCTTGCTTAAAATTGAGGTAAGATATTATTTCTAAGTGTGCTCCTCTATTTTTTCCCCAATACTATAATTCATTTCATCACCTAGGTGCTACATCACTATTTGTGGCTTTTAATTTTTGTCCTGACCATCTATGACAATCCGCACCTACCTTATCATCCCAACACCTAGTCTAATTTTTGGCTCTTTTTTCCTAGGTACACAATAGATGGGACATTATGTACCTAGGTACATAACATATTAGGTGTTATGTACTTTCCTAAAGTGACCCAAAATTGATTTAGAGCTGTGTTCCATGGTTTTGGTGGAAAATTTGGTCTCGTAGTCAAATTTCCTAACTTTTAACCATCAAAATATTATAAGAGGTATATAAACACTCTATCTCTTTGCATTTTAGGATCCATCATATATTGCAATTTATTCATGACCAATTACAATAAATCAAGCATTTAAGCTATCAAGTGCAAGGAATAAAATCAAGTTCAAGATCCATCAACCTATAAAGTCCAAGTATTCAAGATCTAGGATTCAAGGTGTTCTTCTCAATAGATTTAGCTTATTTCCCTCTATCTATGCACCCTGCTTTTAATATCCCTCTAGCTACTATTACATTATGCTCCTATGCCTCATCCCAATGTTCCTCTTGCAACTGCACCTTGACATATATGGTAATATTCTAAAAATAATCCATTTTCTCTACAATGGCCATTTTTGCTAACTTCTAGATAACCAACTCTATTGAGGGATAACCTTTTATAACCTCCAAAATTATATCAGAAATTATTGGGATGAAAAATGGTGGTAGTCCTTGAATACTAGACTATAAGAAGTTTGCATATGGAAGTAATCCTACAGAAATCATTTATGTTCTCCTGCAGATGCAGATATTTTCCCGAACTCCATATCTTTGATAAACCTATTTAAAACTCTACACATATCACATCAAGTAAAGATTCTTACTGAAAAAGCCCCATTTTTGTCTTATCTTCTACATTGTTTCTTTTATTCTACTCATGTCAACCATCTTAGGTAAAACAACAATTGACCAACTCCATTCCTTCAAGTTTGTATTTTCTAGGTGTCGCTTTCACACCAACTTGCGAGTCAATCACATTTGACTCGACTAAGAACTGTGAGACAAAAAGGATATATTTGGTGAAGCTTTTCCTTCAATAAATTTGGCCACACAACCACAATACCTAACAATGGTCAACCCCTATAAGGGTGAAACTAAATAATTTGGTGAGATCTTTCATTCTTCAGTCACAACATCACAACCCAAGCTACCTGACTAGAGTCTTCACTTGCAAAGAGGTGACAAAATACATTGGTTAAGTCTTTGGCCCTTACTTGCATCCCCATGACACATATTATTCTACCATAGTTATCCGTTATCGTGGTTTTGCAACCTCAAATTTTTATCTCACTTAACTATTGCAATCATACGACAACATTCCTTACTAAACCTTTTGGTTCCACTTGCAGCCTCGCAACTGCTCACTATTTATCCTTTTACTCATTGTGAGGATGTGATCATTATTATCTTTACCTATAATAGTCTTAGTCACAAGCTCACAACTACCAGATAAACTTTCCACTAACTGTTACGACCATGCGATAGCCACTACACTTTATCTCCACTGTCTTTCTCGTGCCACATGAAAGTTTATTGCACGCTCATGTCTATAAACAGTAACCACTAGGAAACCTTTTAAGGTTGCAATAATATCAAATATTAACCATTATGTTAGTATAAAAATTCCACTTTTCATTTCATCGCATGCTCTTTGTTGGAATTGTTTTCATCCAATAGTTTTTTCATTGATGTCAACATATATTCAATTATGAAGATTAGGAATTGTTGGACAGTACAGACTAGCTGATTGTAGAGAGTAGTATAGATGTTGTACAATTCATTAGATCTTGTGGGATTAGACATATGTTTTAGGATGTGTTTAGAGCTTATTCCTATGATTTCAGATGTTTATATGATCATTGGACAAAGATATTCTTGTTTTAGTAAAGACTAGTTGTAGGAATAGAGATTGAGAGTTTCCACATACCTAGTTGTAGTGTTTGGAACATAACTATTGTGTGATGATGAAAATCAGTATGCAAGATTGGGAAATGTCATAGGGCACCATGAAGAAGATACATTGTGATCGCTACATGTTCATGTGAATGTTGATGTCATCTATGGTGTGTTTTCTAGCATGGAAGTATTTGAGAGTCGACCAGGAAGAGTAATGTGTAAAATATTGATTTGTGATTGAATTACTAATGGAGCCAACTTTGGGTGAATTATAATTATTGTAACATGATCAGGGATGAATTGTGTGTCATTTCCTTAGATATTGAAGTTTTTTTTTTATGTAATGAGGTCCTATAATGGCCAACCTCCAGATGAATTATTATTTGTAACTTGTATATAAGGAAGGGTTTCTTCCTTGAGATCAAGTGTGGATTGTGATGGTAATATGCAAGCTATAAGGCTATGAGATATGCTTCTAACAAAGTAGAAGGTTGTGCATATGGGCACAAGGATTAGATTTTCCTAACAGATAATTTAGGTATGATAAAGTATATTCAATGAAAGGATTGAAGGTGGATGTAACCTTCTGATTATATTTGGGCATGTGGCTAGTTTTAATACCCCTAACAGTGTTTGAGACTCCTAACAGTGTCTATCCTTTAACAAGGACCTTCCTATTGTATTAATAAACTCCTAATAGGGATATAACTCCTAACAAGGTTTCATTCATATAGTGCAGATATTTGTGGGTATCATCCCCACCATGGTTTTTCCCTTAACATGGTTTTCCTTGAGAATAAATCTTGGTATCACTTATGTTTAATGATGTGATGTGGTTTTACATTATGTTTTACATAAGATTGTTTTTGGTGTTTAGTTTGATAAGATTGTTAACAACTGATTCACCCCCTCCCCTCTCTCAATTTTTTGAGACATTGTTATCCTAACAATTGGTATCAGAGCTATTGGTCTTCAGAGAGAAAGCTTAAACGCTTAAGGAAAATATCTAGGATGTTTTACTTCAAGAAAGAAAGTCCCAAGTTTGATGCAGAAAATTTTAATGCATGAAAGGACAAGATGAAGACTAATTTGTTATGTTTGGGCTTGGATTATTGGATGGTAGCCAAGAAAGATGCAACACTCAGGACTGAAGATGAGTTGGAGGACCCTTCCACAATTGATGAAGAAAATAAAATGTTCTAGTACAACATGATATCCATAGAAGCATTGATAAGTGCATTATTTGATGGTGAATTCTCCAAGATCATAGATTTGTACAAAGCACATGATATATGAGAAATATTGTCAGAATTGTATGAAGCAGATACTTACACTAAAGGAACCAAACTTTAGAGTTGGAGTGTGAGGATGGAGACACTTCAAATGAAAGAAGATGAAACAGTAAGGATTTTTGTTGAAAGGGTTACAAAATGTGTAATAGGAATCATGAACAATGGAGGAACCTACTCTAAGGATGAAGTCATTGTAAAGATTTTGAGATCTTTGACACCAACATACAAAACTAAAGTGCATGCCATAAAGGAGATCATACCATTGACCAAAGGTTTTACAAGGGAAATTTTAGTATCCAAACTAACTACATTTGATACTATAGAGCTTAAAGATTCCTTACCTAAGGTGGAGAGATCTTTCAAGGTAACTGTGCAAAAAAATAGAGATGTGGTAACAAATCTTGTAGGTACTAGAAAATCAAGTACACTGAAGAGTTGGGAGATTATGTTGATGAATGGGAAGAGATTGAAAAACTTGAAAATAGTGTGGATGAGAAGTTCTTAGCCTTGATTGCAAGAAGAGAAAGAAAGGGCCAAGGTAAGTTTGAAGGAAAGTTACCCATAAAATGCTTTAATTGTAGTAAGGTTGGTCATTTTTCTTCTAGATGTCCAACTAGAGTTCCTAAGCATAAGCTTAAATATGAGAAGTACATCAAGGATAAAGAATGTTATTATGCTAATGATGGTGCATCTGATGCTGATGACGATGAGATAAATGTGTTACTTGGATTTTTAGTAATTAAAGAAGATAAACCTATCAGAGAAGAACAAACCTTAGTGTTTCATGTTAACAAAAAGGTTGATTAGATCATAGATAGTGGTTGTTCACAAAACATGATAGGAGATAAGAATAGATTTGTAAAGTTGAATATGTATAATGGTGGAGTTGTCAGATTGGGTGACTATACTCCTAGAGTTATTTTTGGGATTGGATCCATTACTTTGGATGGTAAAACTAATACTGATGATGTATTCCTTATTGATGGTTTAACACATAATTTGTTGAGTGTTGGTCAGTTTGTGAAAAAGGGTTATCAGTTGGAATTCAAGGATGGAAAATTCTTAATCAGAAGTGCTAAAGGAGATCTCATTGCTACCGGTATTCAGACAAGAGGTAATGTGTTTCATTTGAACTCAAGTGAAGTAAGTTTTTTTGTTTCAAAGGTTGATGATAGCTAGCGATGGAATAGGAGATTGTGTCATGTCAACTTTGATAACATTGTAAGGGAAAGTAACATTAATGCCTTTAGAGACCTACCTAGAATTGTGAAGTCTTCTAACACTACATGCAGAGAATGTGTGATGGGAAAGAAAACAAGGAGTAGCTTTCAGAGAAGAGAATTTTTAGCAAGGAACAAGTTGGATCTTGTTCATATAGATCTTTGTGGACCTACTAAGAACAGGTCTTACTTTGGAGATAGGTACTTTATACTTTTCATTGATGATTACTCTAAAATGATGTGGGTTAGTTTTCGTAGAGAAAAATCAAAAGCTTTTGAGAAATTCAGATACTTTAAGGAAAAGGTAGAGAATAAGACTAGATTGAAGATAAAGTTCTTGAGATCAGACAGAGGTGGTGAGTTCACATCAGGTGAATTCAATACTTTATATAATGAACATGGAATTTTGGGACAAACATCTGCACCTGAAACACCACAATAGATTGGTGTTGCTAAAAGAAGAAACAAATAAATCCTTAATGTTGCAAGCACAATGTTGATTGAAGGGAAAGTGGCACACATGCACCAGAGAGAAACAATGAAAACCACAGTATACACAATAAATAGTGTATAGGTCAAAGAAGGAACAAGCAAGACACCCTATAAATTATGGTATGGTGAAATTCCTACTATTAACTATTTCAAAATTTTTGGTAGCAAGTGTTTTATAAAAAGAGATGATGGCATAAAAAAATTTGATGCTAGGAGTGATGAAGGAATATTCCTTAGGTATTCCTCTAAAAGAAAAGCATATAGATGTTACAATTTGAGAACCAAGAAAATGATTGAGAGTGTGAATGTCAGAATTGATGAAAGCTTTTAGGTACAAGAAAGAACATGCAAATTAAATCCTTATGATCCATATTGGGAAAGGTTTGAAAAGGAAATGTTTCAAAGAAATCAAAATCATCTTCAAATAGGGAAAGGCTAGGAAGAAGTACATGAGGGTTTGTTACCAAGATGTGACATAGATATAAATCTAGGTGAACCAGAAATGTTCAAGACACCTAAGTATGTTGTGAAGAGTCATCCACATGATTAGATCATTGGAGATAAAAGTACATGTACTAGGACAAGGTCACCATTCAGAAATATTGTCTTTTTTATTTTGTAGGTTGAGCCAATGACACTTGATGAAGCTTGCAGTGATGAGTATTGGATTAAGGAAATGTGAGAAGAACTGGATCAAATTGAGGAAAACAATACTTGGCAACTAGTCCCAAGACCTAAAGACAAGAATGTCATTGGCACAAAATGAGTTTTCAGAAACAAAATAAATGAAGATGGAGTTGTGACTAAGAATAAAGCTAGATTAGTGTGTAAAAGATATTTACAACAAGAAGGAATTGATTTTGAGGATACCTTTGTACTAGTTGCAAGGATAGAGGCAATTAGGTTGTTCTTGGCCTATGTTGCACACAATATTTTAACGTGTATCATATGGATGTCAAGTCCCCATTCCTAAATGGTGATTTGGAAGAAGAAGTTTACATTAAGAAGCCATATGGTTTTCCTTTTACAGATGATAAAAATATGGTTTGCAAATTGAAGAAAGCATTGTATGGATTGAAGAAATTTCCAAGGGCTTAGTATGCAAGGTTAGACATGTATTTACTACATCTTGGTTTCAAGAAGGGCAGTGCAGATAGTAATTTGTATCTAAGATGAAACAATGAAGATACTTTGATAATAGAAGTGTTTGTTGATGACATTATCTTGGGGGTAATGATTCTATGAGTAAAAAGCTTGCAAAAGAAATGAAAGGTGAGTTTGAGATGCCAATGATAGGGGAGATGAAATTCTTCCTAGGATTGCAGATAAATCAAAGAAAAGATGGGATTTTTATATCACAAACAAAGTATCTAAAATAGTTGTAAAAATGTTTGGCATGGATGAAAGTACACCAATTGGAAATCCTATGGTGGTAGGGAGTAAGTTATCCATTTCAGATGAGACAAAGAATGTACCTCAGACACAGTACAAATCAATGATTGGAGGGCTTCAATATCTAACACATACTAGGCCTGATATTGCTAATGTAGTTGGAATTGTTGGTAGATTCTAGGCAGATCCAAAGGAGACACACTTAGCAGCTATAAAAAGGATATTCAAATACCTTAAGAAAAAAATTGACTTAGGATTGTGGTATGATAGGTTAGATAACTTTGGATTTCATGTTTACACTGATGCAGATTGGGCATGATGCGTAGATGATAGGAAAAGAACTAGTGGAGGAGCCTTTTTCCTTGGGAAGAGGTTGATCTCTTGGCTTAGCAAGAAGCAAGACTGTGTATCACAATCAACAACAGAATCAAAATATGTTGTAGCAAAAATCAATTTTACTCAATTCATCTGGATGAAGCAAATGTTGAAGGAGATTGGTATGAATTCAAGAGAAACTGATATCATACATTGTGATAACACAAGTGCAATAAATATGTCTAAAAACCTAGTGATGCATGTAAGCATATTGCAATAAAGTATAATTTTCTAAGAGATAAAGTGGTGAAGGTTGAATACATCAATACAAAGGAGAAGATATCAGACATTTTCACCAAACCATTGAGTAAAGATACCTTTTAATATTTCAGAGGTAAGCTTGGGTCTAGATCCCCACTAGCAGGTAACTAAGGAAGTGCACAAGTGCACAAGTCCATCATCTATCAAAGCATTGTCATTTATGGACTTGTTGCACAAATCTACTCCTTGGGGGGAGTAGTTGGCATAGAATAATGAATTAGATCAGGGTGATTTTGCGCCTCCTAGTTGAAGGTTCATAGAAAGAACAAAGGATATTTTTTTGGCACCCTTTTCCATTGATGTCAAAGGGGGAGAGATATTATTGAAAAATCTTACTGGTTTAGGGGGGTCTTTGAAGAGGATATTAAGAAGGGTACTCTTGGATTGATGGTTTTTCACATATTTTTCCATCAATTCCAAAGGGGGATATTGTTGGAATTGTTTTCATTCAATAGTTTTGTTATTGATGTCAACATATATTCAGTTATGAAGATCAGGAATTGTTGGACAATACATGTTAGAGTAATATTTAGTTTACTTACTAATTAAATCATATTGATTTAATTAGTTAAGTTATTACTCTTTAGTGCTTAAGCTTTCTCTTAAGTGCATTAATAATTAATTCTTTTATTAATTATTAATGTGCAACCTAGCTTTTTTAGGCTTTAGGGTTTTGTTCACCTTTATAGGTTGAACCTTGTAATTGTTTTTTCATTAACTTGGATCATAATTTTGCTCTCACATTTTGAGTAACTTCTAAGTTTTTCCTTTTGCTTCTTTCTGCTTCTCTCCTATAACAGGTTATTTGCATGCAAGTATTCTTGGCATTCTATGGATTTGTATCTCTCAAATCCTACATGGTATCAGAGCTCCCCTGTTGCTGCCTGTTTTGGTGTTTTTGAAGCAAGTTTTGAGGTTAAGGGTTTCAAGTTTTTGAAGAGTTTTTTTATTGGATCTAGGGAAAAATTTTATTGGACGCATTTTGGGCTGAAACTGACCTCACCAATGGATTCAAATGATTGTTTAAATGAATTTTGATATAAAATTCAACCACCTTTGGGTATCGGAGCAATCTGTGGCAATTTTTTATGGAACCAAGGCCGTACGAACTTAGCATGCTTCTCGAGGCGTGAGACGCTGAGATTTGACCGCATAAGGTACAAAGGCAAATTTTTTCTACATGTGTTTTTGACTGCTTAGTGGGTGGTTTTCGGTGCTACAAGGGGTTTTTTTGAAATTTTTGAAAATTTTGGCGTTCCACTCCAAAAAACTGGCACCCATTTTTGAGAAATTTTGGCATACGGTATCAAAAATCGAAGTGTGATATATCATTGGAAAGCTCTTTTCGAGCCTGATCCAACCATGCTGGTTTCATTTTCAAATTTTGTTGTTTGATCAAATTTTTTTGGCGTCAAAGTGGAGGCATCTAAAAATCAAGTTTTTTCCTTATTTTTTGTGCTTACATACTTATTTGAAGTGTATAGGAGATAGTATAATATTTTGTGGGGGGGTGCAAATTCTCTTTCTATCATTTATTTCAAAGAGAGCCTTCTACTTCTGTCTACTTTCTCAGGTTTTTTCCTTGTTTTTTTGTGCTTACACCTCACAACTATCACACTTGAAAAGGACAGATGACCAGATTGCTTATGGCAAGAGGGTTATGGTCATGCCTCGGTGAGGCTCAGCCAGTTCTACAGCGGCCTTATGAGGCTCTTATGCAGAGAAATAGGATGGATGAGGCAATGGGCCTCATTGCAATGAATATTTTAGATGGGTTGTTGTTCCACTTGGATGGTTTGACCACACCTAGGGATATGTGGAACAAGTTTTCCACCTTGTTTGGCACAATGAATCAGTTCAAGGTTCTCCAGATAGATGCAGAGTTCACCTCCTTGGTACCTAAATCATTCACCAGCATTGAGGACTTCTTGATGAAGTTCAAGTCTCTTTGTTCTATTTTATAGGTTGCTAGAAAGATGAAGTCAGATGATGAGTGTATCTTTCTGATACTCTCAAAGCTTCGTGATCCTTATTAGATTCTCACTTCTACCTTATACTCCACTATGGATGCACTGGGTGCATGACATGTTATGCCCTCTTTTGAGACCTTCTGTGATAGGTTGACTCGTGAGCAGTCCAAGCTCAATTAGATGGATTCTCTTACAGGTTCACAATCACAGGCATTGCTTGCCAAGACACCTCAGGATACATAGAAGCAGAAGCAGAAGCAGATATCTGATTCCTCTTCTCAGCACTCTACTGGCTCACCATCTTCTTCTAAGAAGGAGAAACAGAAGAGTGAGAGCCCTACATGTTCCTATTGTCAGAAGGGGCCTCATGATGAGTCACATTGTTTTGAGAAGAGATTTGATGGCTATGAGAAATAGATTGCCGATTTGCAAGCTCTTCTTCAGAAGAGCATTGTTTCCTCTCCATCCTCTTCTACATCACAGGGGTCTTCTTTTCAGTCTTTTGCCTCATCTTTGACATCTGGATAGGATTTTGGACAAGGTCATGCATTACGGGCTTCCATTGCATCCCCTTCATAGGTCCCTTGGATACTGGATTTAGGTGCTTCTCACCATATGGCATCTTCTCCGAAGATCTTCTCTTCTCTTGAGGCTTCTCCTATTCCTCACATTCTCATGGGGAATAACATTGTTATGCTAGTCTGTGGGAAAGGTTCTGTAGGCATTCAAGACGGCACATTCAATGATGTATTGTATGTTCCATCTCTGTCTGCAAATCTTCTCTCGATTTATCAAATTACACTCAATGGGTCAGGGAAGATAGTTGAGTTCACAGCAGATTCAGTCTTCATCCAGGATAGTGTGACAGGAGGCATTATTGCTATAGGGATAGTTGATCATTCCACTTGTCTCTACACCTTCTCACACTTTGGTCCACCATCTCCATTGTCGAAGCATAGCTCTTCTCTTTCGCGAGAGCATCATGTGGTGTAGTTAGGTTACTTGAACCTTTGTATTGTTCCTGAGATCACTGCTATGACTGCCACACCACATCCTGTTGAGGTCTTTTCTCTTTAGCATGATTCTTCTTTAGCACCGCTTGACCCTTCGACTCCATTCATCAAGCCACTAGGTGCACTTGTTGAGGATTCTACAGAGGACATTCACCTCCTCTTTCATGACAGTGTTAGAACACCTATCAAACCACCTACATTGGGGATTCCCTTTCAGGATCCTCGTGTTTTCTCCTTTGAGCATCAATTAGGCCTTCCAGTTTCACCTCTCATTCAGGGGTTTCCTTGTTTCATGCATTTTTTTCTTCCACATTGGAGTTCCATTGGTTTGATCATTTCCACAGGGGTTCCATCATTCTGGGGGGGCTTTGGTGTCTCTTCCCTCTCTCATGGGGGGGCTGGTTGTACTTATGGTTTTGAGAGAGTCTCTTAAGCCATTTCTTTTTCTACTTTTTTCTATCTCTTTTTGGAGAGGGGTTTTTCCCACTAGGTTTTCTCCTTTGCCTCCGGTTTACAGAGATTTCCTTGTATTGGGTACCTGATCAAGCCTTGTTGCCGGGACCCATTTCCTGCTTTCATAGTTGTGCTAGGTTAGCTTACCCCCTGCGCTTAGCTTAAGGGGGGGTGTTAGAGTAATATTTAGTTTACTTAATAATTAAATCATATTGATTTAATTAGTTAAGTTATTACTCTTTAGTGCTTAAGCTTTCTCTTAGGTGCATTAATAATTAATTCTTTTATTAATTATTAATGTGCAACCTAGCTTTTTTAGGCTTTAGGGTTTTGTTCACCTTTATAGATTGAATCTTGTAATTATTTTTTCATTAACTTGGATCATAATTTTTCTGTCACACTTTGAGTAACTTCTGAGTTTTGCCTTTTTCTTCTTTATGCTTCTCTCCTGTAACAGGTTATTTGCATGCAAGTATTCTTGGCGTTCTGTGGATTTGTATCTCTCAAATCCTACAGTACAGACATGCAGATTGTAGAGATTGGTTTGGATGTCGTATGATTCATTATCTCTTGTGGGCTTAGACATATGTTTCAAGATGTGTGTAGAGATTATTCCTATGACCCCATATGTTTATATGGTCATTGGATAGAGATATGTTTGTTTTGGTAAAGACTGGTTGCAGGAATAGAGACTAATTATTTCCATAAACCTAGTTGCAGTGTTTGGAACATAACTATTGTGCGACGATCAATTTTAGTATGTGATCTTGTGAAATGTCAAAGGACATCATGAAGAAGATACATTGTGATTAGAGCATGTTCATGTGGATGTTGACATCATCTATGACATGTTTTCTAGCGCGGAAGTATTTGGGAGCTGACTAGGAAGAGTATCATGTAAAAGATTGATTTATGATTGAATTACTAATGGGGCCAACTTTGGGTGAATTATAATTGTTGTAACATGATCATGGATGACTTGTTTGTCATCACCTTGGATAATGAAGTTGTTTGTTATGTAATGAGGTCCTATAATGGCCGACCTCTAGATGAATTATTATTTGTAACTTGTATATAAGAAAAGGTTTCTTCCTTGAGATCAAGTGTGGATTGTGATAGTAATATGAAAGCTAGAAGGTTGTGAGATCTTCTAATAGAGTAGAAGGTTGTGTATTTGATGCAAAGCTGAATAGCAGAAGGATTTATGCAGTGAATGATGGTTAAGAGATTGAACCCCAGGATACCCAAATTGTAGGGTAAAGTGTCCTACACCTATCACAAGTGTAGGAAAGGACAAGGTTTAAGGTTATCACAACCTTAGAAACACAAGAGGAACCTAATCACTAGGTCCTACCAAGTCCAAGACACTAACAACCAAGAATGGCTCCTAAGCTCTATTGGCTCAATTTAGAAATTATCCCCATGAAGTGATTATTAGGACCATGGGTGACCCATCCACATGGACTTGGCCTATTTAGGTCCAATTCAAGTAGTTCCAATGGTTCTTTCACTTAAAAGCAACCCATACAACCTAGTTGCTTCACAAATTCAAGACTAGGCTTGTAGCCCTTTCTAGGAGAGTTTTTGACCATAGATCAAAATACTTCCACACAAAGCACATAAAAAGTTGGAGATTATAATACCCTTTTGGGCTTTAGGGGTCATATCCAAGCACCAAGAATTGAAGTTAAACTAAGAATGAGAAACAACCTAATCTAGGCAGGGCTAATAGGCCTAATTAGGTCTCCAATTGCACTACAAGTGCTCTTTCCTCCAAACCAATGCCCAATCCAATTATGGGAATATGTGAGGGAATACAGGAGGACTCTAAATCCATATTTTTAGGTCTTGGTGAATCCCCAACAAGGAATTATGCTGATTGTACTCAGTCACTTGTAGGTGCACACATAGAGATGTACACCTAGGGCATCATGGCAAGTTCACTTCCCTACAAATCTCCACTCCTAACTTGAATAATATGAAATTACATGAAAAAATATTGAATTCCACCAAGGGGCATCAATTTCCCATGGTGGAATCGGTCCAAACACTCAAGCCCTATTGAAAACCCTAGTTTTAGGCCTTCAATCCAAGCAGTCACACAAAAAGCTTGATAACTTCCAAACTAGGACTGATCACAACGTAAAAACAATTTCATATGAAAGTAGATTCAAGGAAAAAACTTTTGGTTTCAGAGAATCACGCCCTCATGTCTGTACCAATCCGTACACTCCAATTTTCCTCGGGAATTACAGAGAAATGGTTATATTTTATTGATTCAAAATTGCCAAATTACATCTTATTACCTTCCACTCACCTGAAAGGGCTTATGAAGGCTTCCCCAATTGGTTACAACCAAATTTCAAACTATATGACCGTTGGGGGGTTAGATTACAACTTTTGGCAAAAGTTGTCAAAGTTGCTTAAGCAACTTTTACAGCTTTTTAGCATTTTTGCATTCTAGGTGACCAAAATTGGTCTATGCCTAAATCTTATGATCCTACATGGATCTTAATTATTAAAGCATAAAATTATCCAAAATCCTAAGATTCTAGGCCCTTTGACCATCTTTCACCATAGTTGACCAAGGGCTTATACTTGTGCCAATCTTGGAACTAGGCCTTACAATTTGGTCTAGATGCCTAGATGAAAAATCTAATCTAATCTAGATGTTCTTAGGAGTTTGATGAGTCATCATTTATTGTGGGTGCTCCTGCACCAATATCTAGGCACAAGGATTGGATTGTCTTAACAGGAAATTCATGTATGATAAAGTATATTCAGTACAATAATTGAAGGTGGATGTAACATTTTGATTGTATTTGGGCCTATGGCCAGTTGTAATACCCCTAACAAGGTTTGAGACTCCTAATAGCATTTTTCCTTTAATAGGGACCTGCCTATTATATTAATTAGCTCCTAACAGGGCTAGAAATCCTAACATGGTTTCATTCAGATAGTGCAGATATTTGTGGGTGTCATCCCCACCAGGGATTTTCCCTTAACAAGGTTTTCCTCAAAAACAAATCTTGGTGTCACTTGTGTTTAATGATGTGATGTGGTTTTACATTATGTTTTGCATAAGATTATATTTGGTGTTCAGTTTGACAATATTTTTAACAATTGATTCACCACCCCCCCTCTCAGTTGCTTGAGACATTGTTATCCTAACACTCTCAAGATGAACACTTTACTTCCATATAACTATTGTGATGGTGTGACTAAAAAGCTTGACTGACCTCCACGGTTTACTCGCAACCAATAGTTTCTTAGAACCATAACCACAACAGGTTTACAACAACACAAATTTCTAACCACTCACAACCTTGCAACCTTTGACAGTTAAACCAAATAATGTCAGTAACACTACGATTGACAACAAATTTCACCACTCACAATCTCATAACTGCTATATGATAAGACTAACTTCAAGTTGTGAGGGTGTGACTAATATAAAAATGCAGAACGACGCTTGACTCTTTTGACCTACATACATGGACCAATATCAAATGAAACATGTAGGACTTTGACTTGATAAGACCAAACATTCAGGGGAAACTCTAATTAAATACAGACATCAACTTTCATGAGAGAAACTATTGTAGGAATGCAGGAAATTTTTCAAAATGATACCAGCTCCTACCAAAGACATGACAAAAGACCAGGGAAAAGTACACGACTTAGCCAATTTTTGACAAGTTCCACTAGTGGCTCTTATTGGGGACACATGCTCCTTATGGGCATGATGATATTTTATATCTCTCATGGAGCAGACATGGTGCTTTTCTTCTTCATTGGGTTCCTTATTAAAAATCTAACTCTGAAAATTAAACAAACTCATCAATAGGTGACCCTGGGCCACCAAACATGTGAAATCAATATTTACCCCTATAAAAATATGGTTTTCATCATATAAAAGAATAATCAATCTGAGAAAATTATTGAAACACATTTGAATATACTCAGTATAACTGACACCCTTCAACATGCTCATACAACTATCTTTGTATGCATATTTTTCATCATTCTGAATTTTGTCATTGGGGATCAGCCCAAACAATTAATATTTACATGGAAGACTCAAATGATATTCATTATGTTGATTAGGATATCCATTAATATGGTCAAACTCCTAAACATATCCATTCTTCTCAACATGCACTAAATACAATGTATCAACACTCTTAATATCCCATTCTTGAAAGAATAAACATGCCTCTGGCTAAAGTAAACTATCTGGTATATCCTCATTCATCTCCACATGAAAAATTTCAAGATATGGAACAAATAATTTAGTAGGTAACCCATTTCAAATGTCTTCATCCTAGCACATGTCTCCCTAATATAAATCATTGCTATAGGAAACATTATCAGGATCATTTATTTCCATTTGACCAAACAATAATTCTTCATGATCAACAGAATCACAACCATCAAAATTAACATCAAATATGTATACTTCCATATCTGGTTTAGATGCACAATCAGATTTAATCTCCATATCATAAGAGATATCTTCATGAAAGACAACATAAACTGGTTCACACACATATGGAAGTGACTTATCAACAATGTCTTCATGCAAAATTTTATCATTGGGATAAATTAAATCCTTATATTCCAGACTGAGATCATTTTCAATGACATTAAAATCAACAAGGAAGAAACCATACTCAAAATCATTGTCTAATGACAATATCCATTTCCAAATCTGCAACTTCATGAACTTTAGATTCTTCAAAATCAGTAAAACATTCCATAGACACTGTCACAGACTATTGATCACCATTATCAACATACACATATTTGAAACATTCTTCAATGAATATTCATTTACCAACACCTCTATGTCAATTTCATCTTCATCATGATGAATGACTGTTTCATTGAACTTATCTTGGACATGAAAATGAAAATTAATGGGATCATCGAAAATAACATGAGAAGATTCAATAGTTTCACAGTCATTATTAACATATAGCAAGCCACCATCATCACCATAAGTAGTGAATACTTCTAAATTTAACTCATAAAGAATACCATGTAAACTAGGACAATAAACAACCTATTCTATATCACATAATGAAGGCGTACCATTAAGATCACAAGCGTAAATGTTACTATTAATAAGACAATCAATATTTGCATACACGTGTCTATCATTACTATACTCTTTTCTTGAATCACCTTCATTACAAGGTTTCCTTTGAACCTCTACTATTATAACACCTATACTACATGCAAGCATTCTCATACTAGCATCTATCAACACTTGGAGTTGTTTTATTAAGTGAAATATGTTTGTACACTATTGATTAACATTATGATAATCAATATGATATGAAAAATGGGTTATATACTATTAGGGGTAGAAAATTCATTATAATTCTATTTTTTTTTGGAATTCCTAAACCTTTACAATCAATTTCATATGCATCCCTATGGGAACTAATGTCTTCATGATCATGAAATTTTACCAATCCAAATTTTATTTTACCTTCAATATCTGATGCAAATTCTAAGGCTCTTTATCTTTCAACCTGTAACTCATCTTCCTACCAAATGTGCCCAAATAAATCAATACTTCCATTGTCTCTTGTGGTTTTCATTTCCTAGGAATCATCTTTAAGGCTTTCATAAATCTAGAATTAAAATCATGCACTAATTCACCATATTCAATATGGATATCAAAGAGATTAGTGAGAAAAGTAGCCTCACTAATCTATTCACTCAATTGTGCATTGAGTGTTGTCTGGAATTCAATCCAAAAGCTGATTGAATTTGGGACCAAATCTAGAAACCAATTTATAGCTTCATCCATGAAGGATTGCACAAACAATCTTATTATGACATCTTCATGGCAAATCTCATTATCCTCTATAAATTGATTGAATTTCCTCAAATCAGTTTCAGTCGACTCCTCTTTTATACCACTAAACTTGGGATGTGATTTCTAATTTTAGCTGGTATATGATTTAGGTAACCAAGGATACCACTAAAATCTATGTCCATATATCTCTCAAATCTGAAATCTTTTTCCAAACTGCGAGGCTAAAGATGATTGGAACTCATAGTTGCACTTGGAGCCATGTTGGGATACACATGTGAATCATACATCTTGACATTCATGCTATTACAAATACTCTCCTAATAAAAAGAGATCTTACAACTATATAATTTGTGGCCTAATACAACAAAGATTACAATCTCTTCAAAACGAGCATGAACTCTACAACATTGACATACTTCTTGAGAGTACAATCTTATGCACAATCCCACTTTCATTAAGTACATTGAGAACTAGATCAGACCAATCCTATACTAATCAACATAAAATTAAAATGATTTATTGAATTGATTGATTCCTAAAAGTACCCTAATCTCTTCATATATTAGTGCCTTTATCAAGGGCAACAGATTCAAACATAACATCATAACATAAACCTTATAAACAAAAGAAACCAGTAGATGCCCATATATTAATGCCTTACATTAATAGTTAACTCCATTTATTTTAGCATTAAGTTTTTCTTACAAATCCATTTTTGCGTTCAAGGTTACAAATCTCCATTCAAAGGATTTAACTCTTCCCTTGGAAGAGACCCAAGAATAGACATTTCATTAAAAGAAAAAATTGTAAAGACAACTCTGAATATCTTTGATATTTCAAAATCATATGAATCTAGATGCAAAACTCAAGACTATAGTTATTTGGACAAAGTTTAATCTCTTCCTTGAAGAGAATCAATTAACAAACAACTCTGTTGCAGAAGATCTACAAGAGACAAATTGAAACAACCTTGTTGCATTTAATTATATAGCTTGAAGTTTTCAAACTGGAAACGAATCTAATGATAGTTCTATATACCTATACAAAACCACTAGACTCTTTGCTCATAAAATCAAACTATTACAAAATAGATGCTTTAATTATCTACCTAAGACTAGATACTAACTCTATTTACACAATTGAATCTAATATATATATATATATTAGAATCCCGGGTTGGGGTACCCCATGTGAGCAATGAAAATAGAGCTGAGCCATAATTATTGATAGGGGGTTGAGGTTATATCGCCGCCTATTATTAGCAGTCGAGTGCCCTCACCCTATTCAGCCTACCATTTTATAGGCAGAAGGGGAGAAACAAATAATAGCTTAGGAGAAGTGGCCCCTACTATTCTCAGGGAAGCCAAACAATGTATATTGGTCAAAATCAATTTTCTAGTAGGGGCAATTCTCCCAAGACAAAATTTTACATATAATATGTCATTGTGAATCATGGCCATTTATCATTAGCTCATGAGTTTAACTGTGGATATTTTGTGTGCCATTTTTGGGTGGTTTTAGCCCATGTCTTTGTAATATTGTTTGATAATTTCATGTTTTGTATCTCCTATATATTAGGTGTGTGAGAGGCATTATGATGCATCTTCTAAGATTATAATATCTGTTGAGTTTCCTCTGGATATCCATTGGTGATTCTCCTATGAGAAGCTTGCTTTGCAAGTATATTGTTATATGTTATTGATTTCTAAATAATATATTGGCCAGATTTTGAAATGTGGGGTTTTTCTCCTGAAAGGGTTTACCCCACGCAAGTCATTGTGTTGTGGTATGCATGTTATTTATATTTATTTCTTTTAAGTCTTTGTGATTGTTGTAAAGATCTAAGATATATTTTACATAACACTCCTCTTAATATTAGTGTAGGAAGTTGTTTTTCTACCTTAACTTCCTTATAGGAATGTCATTTTTTCTCACTACTCTATTGGTAGTGTTGTTTGTCTTTTCCCTAAACCTTCTATTTCCTCTAATGTTTTGTTCCAAATTCAATTTCAATCCAACAAGGTGCCATTGGATGTTGCACACCTCCAAGAGTTACTAGATCTTTGGGGTAATTTCCTTTGTATTATAGCTAAGGTCTCTCCAAATAGTTATGCTTCCTACAACCTTTCTTTGCCCTACGACCATAGGCGTGGTGCAAGATTTTTGTCTGGGCACTCACGGTCTCCCAAATCTCAAGCACATTACTGCTACTCAAGTGGCAAGAGTGGTTTGAATGAAAATCGCTCTACCTTGCTTCTTCCTAGAGGTGTTGCCTCTAGGTGGCCCTCGGGTAGGGTGAGGATAACAACTAGTGGTGGTAGTGGTTGGTTTTCATCTATTGGTGGTAGTGGTGTTAGGATTAAGTAATACTGAGAGGGGGGGGGGGAATGAATCAGTATTACAATACTTTAAATTAAACTTAAACCAATTGCAAATAAACCATATGAGTGTTGAAATGAAAAGAACATAAACACATAACTCATAACACCATTATTTGTTTTCGAGGAAACCCTGGCCAAGGGAAAACCCTGATGGGGATGGTACCCACAACTATGTACTAAAACATAGAATCCCTATTAGGAGATCTAGCCATGTTAGGAGTTGAGTATTACATAGTACATTTCCTTGTTAGAGGAATGTAAATCCTATTAGGGGTATACAAAAACCATGTTAAAGGTATAGTGAGCTTACAACTCTTACAGTCAAAATTATGTTACAATAGTGTTCTTCAAGTAGTGAACAATACAAGCATCTTTTATGCTTTGATAGTTCCAGTTATGATTCACAATAGCCCTCTGTCAATCACTGATCTCGCATCTGCTATCAGCTCTCTCTAATATCCCAAATTTGCATCCATCACATCATCATACATATCACACTAGTCACTTCCATAAAACACTTTATACTTATATCAATTCTGCCATCCAATCGACTCTCAAATACAATATAAAACATAATAATTACTTATACAAATGATAAATATAGAGTCGACAATATTGTATTACCAAAGTGTTGGCAATATACATACTTTATCTGACTTAGCACATTACCATTCCGTCTAGCCTTCCCTTAATCATCACAACTGTTCATATGCCTGGTTTCACTGTTTCTCTGTCATCGCATACCTTCATATTACTGTATCTTACTAATATCAACACCAAAACACGTGTGATCTTAACTGAAGCTTATACATACCCCAAAATGTCTTCCTCTAAGTTCACAAGTCATAATATATCATATATTATCTTCGTTGACCAAAACAGTACTGTAGTATACAATAAATCTGATTCTGTACTTAGTCATTTTCACGACTGTGTCTCCAACACTTGCACTCACCTCATGCGATCACTATAACATAAGTGTTGCCATAAATGACAACCCTTAAGTAATCCATAGTGCTCTCAAACATCACTTGCCAACAAGTGGTTGGCTAGACTCCTTAGAGTGGCTCCCTCAGATAGCTTTGGAAATTTCACTAGTAAGGAATGGAGATAAAGACAAGGAGGGAGAAGCTAACACAAACAAGGGTTTGTCTATTTCTAATGCCATCTTAGACCTTGTTGATGTATGGGGCAAATTAGATGACTGAGAGAACCCCCTCTACCTCCCATTAGTGTTGCACTCACCTCTTAGTGGCTTTTGTTATTGTTTTCGTCATTTATCTTTTCAGGCACTACTTGTGTGACTCTAAGGAATGACCTTGTGTTCTCCCACCTTCTTTTATGAATATGTGTATATACTATAATCAATAGAATCAGACACACTTATTCATTAAAAATTTACATTTTCATTATTTTTTAAGTATCAAATAAAACTATTACTAAAGAGTTGTCGCTCAAATGACTGATCATAATTACTAAGGGCGGTGATATGTTTCTTGATTACACAATTTACCAAGATTAAAATCCTAAGAGATGAAGTCTAGATCATGTTCCAAATGACTTTGGCAGGGTGGACACCCTTAGAAAAATACATCAACATAAACTCATACTTCCATATTAAATAGTAAAAAGATCTTGTAGCTAATCTAAAATTCTTCACAAAAACAAAACAAAAAATTACTTCATTGCAATACTAAAAAATAGAAACTCAACACTATATGACTATTTTTTTTGTTTTTGTTTTATTTTTCATTTTTCATTTGTAGATTGAACTCAAGAGTATCTAAGCACCATGACTCCATATGGGCCAGCAGAATGCACGGTCCATAGTATATTTTTAAATCTCCACTTACAAAATACACAATAAGACTATGCATTGTGGTGACCCCATAAACACCACCGACACCCCCTATCTAGATACCTAGCCACTATGCCAAGCATGCTTTGACACTAATTTGTATTTTATCTATTGTCTTATTGAAGAGATGATATTCCAACGGGAAACCACTGCCGCAAATTGCATTCTACTCGCCGACATTCCATGATATTTTTGTTTTATTTTTTAATAATGTTTTCGCGACAATTTTGCATTTTCTTATGAAATATATGTTGAATTTAATTCAGAATTCCGAAATACGACCTGAAACTGTTGTTGTTGAATAAAGCTTTTTCATTTTGACTCCTCGCCATTTCAGCTACGAATAGAATCGAACATGGTTTAATGACCTTTTTAAAAGCCGGTAAATTACAGTTTTCTGAGAAATTATTTCCCAGATATCTGTATGTTACAATGCTTGTTAAATCTAGTCTTTCTGATGATATATCTGTTAAAGTTAATAAAGGACTGCGGAACCGTTAAATCTTATTGAAACTATTGATTTTTGGTGAAACATCTAAAAAATCTTATAGGGGAGGGCTTTCTTTAAGCAAGCGAGTTTAAATACGAGAGAAGCGATGGATTTGCGGCGAGAATCTGTAAATTTTACCCTGGCAGATTGTCATGGAGAAATACAGTTTAATTATTTGTTAAGCTATAGATTTCTGTAGAAATTTCTGTAAAATTTAGCAGAGGAGGACAATATAGGAAAAATCTTGTGGAAGCATTTGGGTTCGGCTATAGAGGGTAAGTTTTTATTGCCGATACGATTAGGTTTCTGTTATAGTGGGGACACATTAACTTTGTGTGGTGTTTTTGTTTAAAATTTGATTTTTGTGCCGTTTTAGAAGTAAAATGAAGTTGTTTCTGTTTCATGTCTGTAAAATTTTACAAACTACAGCAATCTTAGAGCATTTGGTTTAAAGCCTTGTCAGGTAACGAGTTTCTGATAAAACATCTGTATTGTTGCATAAAAGGTTAACTACAGTTTAAATATTAGTCAAGTAGTAGGTTAATAGTGAAACTTTTGTAAATTTCTGTAATTTTGCATTGTGATTCTTAAAAGTAAGCTTTTATTTTTAAATGTTTAAAATTTTATTCTGGTGAGGTTAAGTTGACTGTTACTGATGGATATATTCGCAGTTTGTGAAAGAAATGCTATACCGGATCTGAAGACGTCGATTCGCCTGCTTTTCCACTAAATATCGAGTTGATTGGGTGGCTTTGCCTTCTATGGACTGGTAGGGATTCCAGATTTGCCATTACATTTCTTCTGTATTCAAATCTGTGTTCAGATATACTAAAGCAACGTTTTAAAGGCTGAAATCCAAAGGTTTTGAAGACAAGAAGGAATGAAATATTGCCGAAATGCCAGAAAAACAAAATTTAGTTGACATTTTTCACGAACGTGTCCTGCAGAATGAATTAATCTTCTTTTTGGGTTGTTGAGTCAACTCTGATGTAGAAAAACGTGGTCCTGAAAAACCTGCACTGTGTATAAGGTCCTGAATATTTTTAATTCAATGATTTGTAGAGCTTAATCTGTAAATTGCTTCTTCTAATGGCCCAGCTGCACCCCATATTTGGAGACCAAGAAACGGCAGATGTAATACTAAGACTCATACCCTCAGAGGGACCAGAACAATCTCCTCTGTATCTCCATTCCCAAGCTCTTCGAAAGTCTGAGTTCTTTGAAGCTAGGCTATCAGAACGCTGGTCAGTTGTTGATGGTGTAAGACCCATAGAACTTACATTGAGCGATTGCCAAAATGTCGATGGTTATGTCAAATGCATTCAAATGATGTATTCTTTGGAGCGATTTACCTTCTCCAGTGTCCAGGAGGCCTTGTCAATACTACAAATTGCCTCGGAATTGCTGTTCACAGACTGTTTAAATTCATGCATGCAATACCTGGAAGCCGTGCCATGGACTGCAGAGAATGAGCATCAAATTCGAGCCTCTATTATGTCATTGCAATTGCATTTGTCCCCTGACTTAGCTGTTCGTCTTTCCACCTCTGGATGTGTTCAGGACTTCAACCCTCTCAATACCATGGGTGAAATTTTAAGGGAACTGTTGTCTTTAGTATCAAATGGAGCGGCACCCAAGGCCCGTGAGATTACAAAGAGAGTTCTGCAGGAAAATATGCAGATAACCACCTCTCCAGCATTTGCAGATGTGAATAAATCAGCTCTCTTTAGGGAGTTTCAGAATAATTTAGATATTGTCAAAACACAACTTCGCAAATTTGCCAACTATTTTTCATGGAATTCCTATCAGATCAGCATTGCAAGTTCTGCTCTCTGTTGGCTTTTGGATGAAATGTTTGCATTGGAGATAGCTGACATGGCTGTGAAAATGATTGCCGAAGAACAAGAACTTGCACAGCTGGTCGTTAGTCGAATTTATCAGAATCCCTTTACAGAGTCCTTATTCAGCATTCTAGTTCGGCTACTTCAGGCTCTGCGGATTGGTGAAGTGATTTGTCAAAGATCTGTCCGCCTTTCTTTGGTTATAACTTGGCTACCTGTGATAGCCAAGCTCACTCATGATGATGAGTATCTGATAAAGGACAATGAACTGCACAATAGTCTGGAGGAAGGGCTGAGTTCTCTTGTTACTACTCTTCCTATGGCAGATCAAGAACAGGTCTTTAAGATTTGGATAAGTGCTTGCCTCAGATCTAGGAAAGCATGGCCTGATTTGAGCACAGCTTTTGACATGTGGTGCAACAAACTCCGACAAGCACAGTGTGAGATTGATCTGGGACCTTTGTCGGAAATGGCTGAGGTTAGTGACCCACATAGTATCATTTCCTCTTTAAAGAATCATACTTATCCTTAAAGGTTCAATAATTGGAAGCCAAACAATTCTTGGACCTTGGTAAGTGTATCTATATGTTATGTATTTATTATCCATAACACCACAAGTAGCAATGCTAGACCAGATCTGTGTTATAGTTGAATCTATCTTGTCATTCAGGCTTACTGTAGTGTCATGAGAGGGGAGTAAGATAAAGAAAAGTTATTGTGGCATATAAGCTAATGTAGAGTTTCATATTGTGATAAAATATGTATAATTTCAGTGCTCTAGCAGCCAAGTTCTTAGTAAGGTTGCATCAATGTATAGTGAATCCTTCTGCTCACAGTTATCAAGTGTGTCAATGTGAACCTGATGTAATAGAGTTTTCTGTGTGGAAAGCAATCAAATGTCTATTAGTTGAAGTTTTCTCTAAAATCAGTAAGTTTTTAAGTGATTCAAGTTATATTTATTTGGGATGAGATGAGTTATTGGCAATGAAAGCCAACTACTAGAGGTTCATTAGATCAGACAATCAAAACACACACACACAATGTATGCTCGCTTGTTTATGTGTATGTACAGAGTTCTGTGCCGGTTTCTCTACTGGTTGTTTGTGGGAGGCAAACACTCTACTATGCATGTTAATTTTGTTTTCTGCACCCACCCTCCCCAAGATTTTCAGGATAGATCTCTCTAGTGGGCAGGAAATGTCTCCTACTACCAAAAAAGCAAGAAGCAAATGAAATACTTCAAGTCCTAAATGGTTAAAAGAACCCGCTCAAGCCATTTTAAATTCACTCAAACAAAGAAATTAGCAGGAAATATGCAGATCATGCAGGATCCGTCAGCATGATTTTCAGCAAAAGGGAATCAAGATTGGAAAAAAGTGCAGTTTTAGGCAGCATAGATTGTCAAGGGAATTTATTGTGCAACAGAGCAAACCTGAGAGGAACAGCCTCATTTCATTTATGATTCATCATTTAGGACAGGTGAGTTATTCTCTTTCGTTTTTCAAAAATTTGTATGTGTGTGATCCTGGTACTGAAAATGGTCTCCTCGCCCTTTTCCTCATAGGAATGTATCGATGCCACTATATTATGCACAAATTTGCCTACGCTATGGTTTTGCAGTTCTTGCTGCTTCTGTGAGGCTTTGCTGTTTCTTTGGCATGTAATTTATTGTAGAATTGATCATTTCTACTCTAGAACAATTGGTCACTAAAAATTCAATGACTGTATTTTCCAGCCACATGTGGGATCTGGTCATTATTTGGTTCCACGATTTAATTTCTAGGGAAAAGCAAGGAGAAAAATGTAATGGGTTCAGTTACAAAGATGTAGCCTGAGTGCTCAACAAATAATGATGTGCATGTCTATTAAAAAGTGGCACGGTAACCAATTTATTGCAGCCTAATAAAGGTTGGGAAAGTAGAAGTGAAGGCCATCATCTACTCTATAGGACGTTACTCATAATTCTTGATTAAGAAACAAATAGCACTTGCCCTGCCTTACAGGGTCATTGTCTCTGGAATAGCAACAAGTAATCAACATTGCAGCGGCGTAATTGAGGAAATAGAAAAGATAAATATTACCTACTGCACAATGAATAAATGATGAGGTGCATCACTGCAATACACACACACACATAAGCAAGTCCCTAGAGTGTGTATCAACCTGTAAAAAGTTAAAAACACATATATTGTCAATCACTCGGCAAATCAACCCTTGTTTTTTCATGTATCACTAATATCTGTACAAATCCATTGTTCTGGAGTTTGCATTTGAAATTTAGAAGAGGGAGTTAGTGAGTTTATTTGATGGAGAGTTAGGCAGTGCAAGCAAGTGCCCTTATATGACAATTAATTAATCTTAAGCATTTATCAAGAACAATTGCTATTTCTGTTAAGAAAATTGAACTGGGAAAACTTATGGGGAAGTGACTCACAGCTGTAGGAGATCTGTTCATAGAATCAATTTATTCAATCAAGGAACCTTTGTTTCAGTCAACTTTTGTTTTAGTCCTCTGCATGCCATACAAAGGATTTAAACTTTTGAAGAAGCAAATGGATTATGCAACTTCCAGAAATGGAGTCTTGCTCTTGCCTAGCTAACAAAAGAGCCTCGTGTCTCTTTAAGGGTTGACTATCTGCCTAATATCAGAATTTTTTGATGCATTTTCATGCTTACAGGAATTTTTTTGTGGTTTATTTTATGTGCTTGAAATTCATACAAAAGGGGTACTTTCTTTTGCATTTAACATTTAAAGCAGTTGAAACTCAGGTCAGGTCTGGTTTAGAAATGTTGTTGCAGGTTTTAAGATCATTGATATTTTTGTAATTGTCACATGGTTTCAGCTTACTATTTTTTTACTGCTTACAATGAGAATCGAGGAGGATAGTAGAAGATATATTTGTAAATATATTTGAAATCTCATTGGGTAAAATGAAAAGCTAAGCTTAACTTTACTGTAATTTCGAGTCTCACCTACCTAAATTTATGTCACCAATTCATGATGCTGTCATGAAAGTCAATTAAGAGCTGCTTCTTTTTCATGCTCTTGGTCACTTTGATGTTCTACAGTCCATCAGTGGCTTGACTTCATAGCCCCATTTTACAGACTGACCTGACTTTATGTGCACTTATAGCCACTTTATCTAATATCATTAATTTTTTTCTTTCCAGCATTTGTGGAAAATTCGTTCCTATATTGGTGCTGTAATACTCACACTCATATTTTAGGCCTTTTGATTTAAATTTGAAGGCCTAATTTACTTGTATTCATATAGCAAAGTCCATTATGCCTTCTCAACTTATGCATGGGGAGGCTTATGTTATGGAGAGCGCAGCTTTCTGTTTTGTGGATCACTTTGAAGTACAGGAAAATAGCTCTCCAGGGGTGAGACACCCTAGGTTATGTTTTGTGTGGCAGATTTATTTACTGGGGATAAACAAAGTGACTTGAGAAAAAAAAAGTTATCTTATTTTATTTCATTTCCATTTTTTTGTTGTCATCATAGTACGCGTCAGGAGTGGAGAAGATGCTAGACAGACTCGTGATGGCTTGTCACTCAGCCAAGGCATCGTGCTCCAAGCTGTAGGAAGTCAAAACCAAGGGCAAACAGGTGCGATTGTTTTCACTGCATCTTGATTTGGTCCTTGTCCTGTCTTTGTTAAGCTGTCAAAGAGGAACACAAATATTGTGTTCTCAGAGGTTAATATGGATGAGTTAAAATGGTGCAACTGTAGTGTTGCAAGTGCAGGCTTTGCTGACTTGTATTTTTATTGAAGATGGGAAGCCAATTAGCAAGATAGTTTGTGCTACAAAAGATGAGCTTGGAATGGAAATGGCAGCACTTTCTTGAGCATATGGCTTGGTTAGAAACGATAAATAGCCCTGTTAATAGTTGCTACAGTTAAAAATATTTTACTGTAATGGGCCAATGGCAATGGCATACAACCTTCAAATCTTTTAATCACTTGCTGTAACAGCATGATACCTAAAACTATACATTGTCATTTTGATGTAAAAAATAAAAAGCATGTTTCAAAACATTTGGACATTTCTCTCACATTCCAGAATAAGAAGTTGTAGCTGTCAAAATCCAGCTGTCTTTAACATCCTCAACTACCTCAATTGACTGATTACTCAATAATATTAAATATTAGTTGGAAGGAATCATTTTTCCATTCGTCAACAAACAATTGCAGTCATTTGGCTTCCACCAAATATGAACAAGTTGGTGATACGGGTTTTACCTGCTGTTTCTACATCATATGCTAATTCCATTTTGCAAGTGTAATATAAGAATTCAGTGGTAAACTATATCAAATCAAGAGCAAATCAAAAGTAGTTTTCAGGATCAATCTTATTGAGTTTTTTTTTCTGGAAAAATCATAGTAGTACAACTTAGCTACTACGGTTTAGTCTGAAAGTGTTAGTCGATCTCTTGTTTGAGGTAGTGTTCTGTACTCGAACTTATGTAGAAAATCATATACAATCTTTTCACAGTTTGTTCCATTGTTTTGATGTATTTTTCACTACTCATCAATGAGGTGAAAAGAATAATAGAATTGGAGCTTTAAATTTCTGACTTCAAGAAAAGGGAAACATGTCAAACATAAAACCAAATGTTTTATTAGCCATACATACAACCGAAATCTATGAGAGTATACCTCAATGTATGCACTATTGTGACAATGGGCATGATGCATCTCAAATCTAAGAAAATTTTCTATGGTAAATAAGCGAATGTTTATTGTTCAATGTTATCCTCTAATTCTAAAAGCTAAATACAGAAGCATTTTTATGTTTGTTTCATTTATTTACTATAATTGCAATAACGAAATCCCCAAAATCATGAAAAGACAATCTTCAAATCCTATAAGTTTGCATGCCAACCTTCTTTTGTGTCAAATCGTTCTCTTTAAACCGTTTCTGGTTGATGTTTCATCCAAGGTAAGTTTGAATTGATCTACCATCCTAACTTCTTTAGGTCTATGGACGAGTCATCCATCATCACTGTTAATTCATCTATAAATGTCTTAGCTGGGATTATGCGATTTCATAATCTCATGATAAAATAATTTACTTGCTAAATTTGATAAGATTAATATATGTTCTTTAGATTCTTAGAATATATGGATAGAATTCAGAGAAAGGGTCCTTGTTTTCTGTCTTTAGCCTGTAAATTGTCCTAGGAATTTACAAACATTCAGCTACGGTGCATTATTCAGCCATTCAATATAGATATATGCTAGAACAGTACATAAAGAAGAATTCCCTTTCCTTAGCCAAATTCATGTTATTCGTTAGCAATTTTTACATCCATTTTTTAGTTAGCCCATTGTTATGTACCTTTACATTTTCCTCATCTTTATCTTGAATTGTGTCTTTTAATTAGCATTTTGGTCTTGTGATTTATAAACTGAAGGATCCAGCTCTAATGTATAAAGATCCAAGGCTTTTATGATTGATGCATATTAATGACCAGGCTGTTTCCTATCAATAAACCAACATCTATTGTGAATGTCATAAACATAATCTTACCAGTCTAATCTAATTGGCTCTGAGAGGGATCTAGTTGAAGTGTGAAAGGGAATTTTATAATGCTCTGGCTATTCTTCACACAAAATGGCATGACTGCAAAAATACAAATCTGATGTTATGCATTTTCCCTTGTTTTTGTTTTTTTTTCATTCTACAAGGCATTGAAAGTTCATTAAAAATTGCATACATTGGGATTGTGAAATTGCTCAGCTTAAGCTTATCCACAATAGGATTGGGTTACGTTGGACTGCAATTATATTGTTTGTAAGTATTAATACCACTAGAAGCCAATGAAGAGAACATGAAACCCACCGTATCATTGCAACTTGAAGTCAAGACAGTCTAAGGAGCTCTAAATATGACCACCAATCTTTAAAAGGAAGTTGAGTGTGGAATAATGCTTTCAACGCTAATAAAGTCAAGACACTGAATGCAAAAAAAATCTTACAAACCCTTAATTATTACAGTTTAGATGCACATTTAACTTAAATTACAGAGTAAAGAACAATGCAAACCATAACAATAGATTTACATGGGAAAACTCTTATGGAAAAAAACCCGCACTCCAAAACAGAGAGCTCAATTGTATTACCAACAATAACAAGAAGACTTGTTTTAAGAGGTTCATATGCAAAACAACTTGAAATAATATATGTGGCAGGAGATTTGATCAATCGAGATTTAGAAGATGAAATCTTACTCTTACCACCAATAGTTCGCGCTGGTGCATTTACAACTCAACCCAAATAAGCATCACTTATTGGTATTTGAGCAATTTTTCATGACACTTAATACAATACACATAGCCAATGCTCTACAAGAGTGGTAACTACAATAGAGAATTTGAGAGAAAATCCAACAATGTAACCATCTTAGAAAAACATCAACCTATCATGCAAAAACTCTAAGGCACCAAGTATTTATAGAGCTTACACATGAAGAGTAGTTTCTTATGGTTTCTAAAACCACCACCAATGACTACATAGTAAGTAAATTGATGTCAAAAATAACTTGTCATTAACAAGACATGTTGCACAAGCAATTCCCAAAACTAACAACTACCTCTTTATCAATGGTCATCTTTCCTCATGCAAAACACCTTCTACATAGGAAGTGCTAAATCCAAGAATAAGTGTTTCCCTTTGCACGAAGACACTTGCCAAATATGAACTCAACAATAAATGTTGGCTGCTAAAATTAACTCCTCCTGACTCTAACAATGGACAAGTTGTCATAGTTGTAATATATAGGAAACTATCATATTCCCTACAAGCAACATGACACTTATGTAAAAAAAAAATGCCTATTGCCATTGCTGCTAGGTTTCCCGCCCAGCATTTTGAACGCCTGGGCGCTGAGGCCAGATCCGCTACCGCTGCCGCTAACAATTACGTAAAAAAAATGTTTGTTGCCGTTGCCGCTAGGTTTCCCGCCCAGCGTTTTGAACGCCTGGGCGCTGAGGCCAGATCCGCTGCCACTCCTCCACCGTCTGCAGGCATGTTGCCTGGGTTAGACTGCTTTGCGCTTGGGTCTTCTTCCCTGGAGACTTTGGGTGCTGCAAAATCTGCTGGTGTTGTCCCTGTTGCTGGTGTTGCAGTGTCCTACGCCGATGTTGCGGCCTTTGAAGCGGGCATCCATGGCTCTGCCCCTATTGGTTGGGGGGGGTTCACGGTCTCCTCTTGTGCAACCGGTTGCAGTTAGTAATCCCATTAGGGTAAAGCTTGATTCTAAAATTATGGATGAGATTGTTAAAAATGTTGATGATTTCTCTTCTCATGCTGCTATTTTTCGTTTTAGGGGCTTCTAGCCCTCACTCTCTAATTTGCATGCTTGGATCTCCAAGCATTGGGAGCCCATTCTTTCTGATGCGGTTCAAATATACCCTGTGGCAAGGGGTTTTTCATTGTTAAGTTTGAAAATGTTGATGATTGGAAAACAATCTTGTGTGACAACTGCTTCACTTGGGATGAGCGTTTTCCCTTGATGGCCAAACCCTAGTATTAGGGGTTTGATCCTCTCTCAGAAACTTTCAATAAAATACCCTTATGGGTAAGGCTGCCGAATCTTCCCCTTCACCTATGGCTGGATTCGGTTTTGGAAATTGTGGGTGAGGCTTTAGGGGACTTCCAAATGGTGGACTCGGATTCCTCTGAAATTTTTAAGACTACTTATGCTCGTATTCTAGTGGAGATCGATGTTTCTAAGGGTCTCCTTGAGCAAATTGCTCTGGATTCTCCTATGGGCTCTTGGATCCAAAATTTGGATTATGAGAATATTCCGTTCAGGTGGAGGAAGTGTCACAAGATTGGACACCTTGCTACTCGGTGCGTATCTAACAAAAGTAAATCAAAGAAATTGCCCTCTTAGTGGGCAAGGGCCTCTAACCACCACTATACAGTTCGGAAATCCTCTAAGGAGGGGGGCTTGAGTTCAAGCCCGTCTCGGAATGATCATGCCTCGGTTGGTGCTTCAGTCAACGCTTCGGCTACTTCTGATGCTGTCTTTGTTGTTGCTGGTGAGGGATCTGATGAGGCTCTATCTCATGAGGTAGATGTTGTCCTCCTTGGTGTTGCGTCTACTTCCCCTGTCCAAACTGTTGTTGCTACCCCTGTCCAGTCCGCTGGTGTTGTCTCTGATTCTGCAGCCTTGTCCACGGATGTTGTTGTTGTCTTTGGTCCTGTTGTTGCTTTGGGTGTGGGAGCTGCATGCTCTTCTGTGACATGCCCTTTAGTGGGCTTGTCTAGCTCTTCTTTGGCTTGGCAGAAGGATGCCGGAAAGGTGGAGGATGGATGGACAATAGTGAAGGGAAAAAAACTTAAGCCTTCCACTCCTTTTGATATGAACTTACGTTCACATAAGGATGGGCAAAAATGTAAATCTTGATAGCCCTTGGTTGTTTTTGGTGTGGGCTTTTGTCCACTTGGTAGGAACACTGGTTTGTTCCTTCTGTTTGTTTGGTGGGGCTCAAAATGTAAATATAAGTCCTCCAAGTTGGGCTCCAACTTTCTTAAGAATGGGAGCTTTGTTATAGTCATCATTTGCCACATAGGATGCCACCTCACCAAGATGTCACACAAAGTGACATGAAAAAAGGAAGTTAGCAACTTAGGATATAAACAATATAGGCTTTAAATAATTTAATAAATAATCATTGTTAGACTCTAAGATTGAGACATCTTAATCCCAACAATTTTTACCGTAGAATCATTAACGGTAATTTATCTACTAGTTGCATTCTCTTTTTTAATTGATAATATTAACTCCTAAGAATCCATAGGACTTCTTGTTAATCTCTCATCTATAGGCTTATTCCTTTTATTGTTGCATTACGAGAGTGAGATACATCAATGAAGAGCATTAGTCAAGGTCCCATTAACCAAATGTATTTCCCAACTAGCCACCTCTAAACCCCTCCTATTAAAGCCAAGAGCTTTTAAGAACAAAGCTTCATTGTTGTTAGAAATAATCCTATTTGAAGAAGGGTCACCGCCACCAACACTACTCATCAATTCATCAAGGATAAAACCTTTGAAAAGGCCAAGCTCCATTTTTTCTTCTTTTGCGAGTATAGGCTTCATTTTGATGTTCAAACAAATAGTAGAAAAAGTGGCTAGCCTTGTGACATTTTTGGCACATAATCAAGGAATCTTCATAGGTTATTTAATGCAAACACATCAAATTTAGATGTTAATACTATAGAAGGGATCATGAATCAATATTTGCATTTGCTCAAAATTTAGCAAATAATAAGCATTTCTTGAATATGGTCGCCACATCAATGACTATGAGTTCATTGATAGAGTTAACAATGCCCTCCAAGACTTCCTCCCAATATTTCAATGGAAAGCTTAGGAGCCTCACCTAGATAGGAGCCTTATTTGAGAGCTACGGCTTACCATCTAAGAGGATCCAAACACTGTCTTAATAGGCTAATGAGATTTAAAAAAATGATGTCATTTTTCATAGTAGTGATTTTGAAATGGCCACATAATTTTCATCTTCTCATGACCCAATTCTTGAAAACATCAATGTTTGGCCTAACTCCTACACAATTTCCAATGAGAGAAAGCTCTAGCTTAGAAGAAGCCTTGTCCACTAAGAAATCAAGTTTTTTGTAGGAGAAGATCATTCCATTTCCAACTAGCTATAGTAGGAGGGAAGAACAAGAATTAACACCGGCTTCCTCTAACTACTTTGACCCATGATTTCTTAGCTAGTAGTTCAAAATCAAAATCATTTAAGTCATCATAAACTTGAGATAATGGAGATTCCTTATAATGTCTATACCTTTCAAACATCAAGCTATGAATGAAAGAGCCACTAGATCCTTGCATAGAAAACTTCAACACCACATTTGACCTCTGCCTCAAGGGATATAGTAGGGACTCTAGAAGGAGAAAAAACATGATTATTACCCATAAGAGCATCAAAGGGCATAAAATGAGTACCAACACCATTGCACTCCACGACCCAAGCCAACAATCCACTTACTCATTATGCTATCAGGAACATCCAACATTAAGTTTTGCATATAGAGAGAAACTCATGTTTCAACATTTGTTGTGAGTCATAGTACATTCAAGAATATTTCCAAGCAAAAACTAACCATTAGCCCTCAATGGTAATGGAGACATCCTCCCAATTGATATTGTCATTGAAGCTTTTAGATAAAGCTCAAACCAGAAATCCAACAAAATTTCATCTTTAACATCTTGAAAATCTCCATTCTAGTCATCATCTTCCACTCCATTTAGTTGTCCTGCTCATCATTTACCTCTCCTAGACTTGTCGTAAACTTTGTTCCTAGAAAATGAATTGTGTTATATTAATTAGCATTTTCATAATATCAACGTAGGTTATTATTAATTTATGTATGCTTGAGGATATTTATTTTTCTTCGATTAATTAGACATGGTTATTGTAAGGCATAATCCATCTGTTATGTGTCACTCTCACCCACTTTGGATAGTTAAGTCTCACACTTTTTCTTGGATTTATTAGCCCCCTCTCATAACAATTTGTTTGTCTTTTACTTGGAATGCAAAACACGATGAAAATCTACAAATTTTTCATCAAATGCAAATCTCGGTTATCATACTTGTGCTCTTGATTACTTGTGAACTGTCAAGTTACTCTTTGGAGACATCAATGTGCCAATGTGTACTTAACAAGATGGATTCCCTTTGAAATGGTTGACTTGTGATGGATTCATAGAGTTATGATTAAAGAGATGAAGGCTTGAGATCTCGCGTTAAAATGGAGGGCTAAAACTGGTTGAGATTATTTTATTTTTTCTTATGGGATTTGATTGTTGAGGAATGAAAGTTTGTGTGTAGGATATGAAGGGCCAAGATTACAAGAAGATTTCACTTTTGAACATGGTGGTGGCTACATGGATTGCCTATGATTTGACTTTCCAATGAAGATTTCCCTTTTGAACATGGTGGTGGCTACGTGGATTGCCTATGATTTGACTCTACATACGGTAATTTTAAATTTGTTTAAATGGATAATGTGAAATTTAAGGATTTAGGATGAGAGACTCAATTTTCATTTAAAATGATACCATGAATGAGGTTGATATTAATTTAGTTAATTACATATTTATAATTATTTATTTAATTAGTGCTAGAGAAAGTTAATTATTTAATGAAAGGGATAATTTAATCAATTAAGTAATGTATTTTTATTGATTAGCATGGAAGCAATATTTTTCATTAATTAAGTAATAAATTAGGGTGTTGAATCCTTTATAATAAAAGGTTCCAAGGTTGGAGAAATTGAGGAACAACCAACAAGGTCCAACTTCATTCCTAAAGAAGATTTGAACACTTTGGTTAATTGTTGCCTTTTTATCTTGATTTGATTAGATATGATTTTATACAAATATACAAGATCTAGGCAAAGTGATAAGAAATTGGTAGCATTAAGCATAAACAACAAGATACAAAACTACAAATCATTATGGAAGCATAAATCTAGGATTAAGAGAAAGAGAAGATCTATGGTACTAATCTACAATAGAATATGTTGGACTATTGAGAAATGTGCCCTATTTTGAGGGTTTCTTCATCAACAAAAGGATTTGGATTCTAAATCAGCAAGCTCTGCAAATCCGTCTCTCTTAAAATTCAGCCTAAAAGTGTTAAACACTAGAGCAATGACATAGTCTAGGGGCTTTCACCTATTCAAAGTCTGAAATTTTTTATTGTTGCCGGCTCTGTACAATTTTATAACTCTCAATTGAAGAATCTATACATGCTATGAAAAGAGAGAAACATATTGTGTTGTATAAGGGCTTACCTAAGTCAAACCTTGTGTTGGTGTTTCTAACTCCACCACAACAATGTCAGATGAAAAGAGAGCTCACCCTTGGTAGGGCAGAGGCTAGAAACCTTAATGGAAATTATTCAAATATACCATTGATATGAAACCCTTTCCTTGAAGTCTTACACAAACCTTGATGTTTATTGATGGATGTTAATGCACACCCTCATCATGGAGGAACACATAAAATTTGATCATTCTTGTTGATGCTTGAATTCTTGAACCTTTGATTGTAGACTTGTGCTCAATTTCCTTGAAAATTCTAGATTGAATACTCAATTAAAATTGATTTTTGACATGGATTGTATGACTTTTTGATAGTAGATTATGGATATATCTTCAAATGAGAGAGGGAATTGTATTTACATCCGACTTACACCTTTTCAAGTTTAATTCTCACCAAAGGTTGACAAAAAGGAACACTTTCTTGGTATTCGCAAATTTGACTATTATCATTTTAAATTTGGACCCAAAATGCTTGGAAAAGAGTGTAGTCCCTACATTCCAAGCCTAAAAAAGGTCATTGAACATGGGATTGCATTGAGCTTCTAGAAATGGTCCCCAAATTGAGCACAAGAAGACAAGAATCAAGAACATGAGACACAACCACTAAAGTGAGTCCAAAACGGATGTGAAATTATAGGGGTTTACAATTTACTACATTACACTAGGTATGGCCCAATCCATGGAAGTCTAAATTATAATTTCCAATGGCTCTTTTGTTAATATGATTGTCAATTCTAAGTATTAGAAGTCTCATTTTGATAAGATAAGGAAGCACATTCTTATTATACTAACTTACTTAAGCAAGACAAGATCTTTGCATTTGCATTGCTCCAAGTCATTTTCCATCCAACATTTCCAAATCTACTAATCTAGCAACTAATTATTCATCATAATCAAGCACACTTTCTAGTGGGACATAAAGGTTGTGGAGCTTTACCTCTAAAGTTAAACCTATTCATGAAGTAAAATTAAATGAATATTGGATTTTGTCCCTATGGGAATTTGTTTATTGGTTCTACAAGCTTATAAAACAAGATAAAGTTACAAATAATAGAGATTTTTAGTTCCTTGATAATTTTCAATAATGTTACCTTTAATGTATTTATTACCTCTTTTGGATGGTACCAAAGAAAAATAATTTGTTATGTGCATGTTCTATCAAACTTCTCATGTCTAGTATTTCTTAAATATGAGGTGTTAACCTTGATCATTACCTAAGGAAATATAAATCTACCCATTATTTGGTTGGTAATGAATGGTTTGATAACCAATCTTAAATTGACTCTTAAAGTCATTGCCTCTACCTAGTTTGTTAACTATTTGATTATAACTATTATAAACATATAGCCATCAATGCATAGTAGAGATAGTTTTCCTATGACATCCTAACCCCAAGTGGAGAATAGCCATGATGTGATCATTGGTTTGTAGTACCACGCTAGAGAGTAGAGGCCATGCATGAATATTTGGCAAATGTGATGCTTTCACATAAATATTATCATATTAGTATCAAGGCTAGGTTGTAAATAATCCAAATGGTCATTCTTCCTCACTACACTATGACAATCAAAGTGTTTCCACATATAATAACATTAACTATTTCTATTGAGTTTTTTTTGGTACATTGTATAACCAACAATTCCTTGTTTTCTAGCTAAGATAGATAACCTTTTATTTCCTTATGGAGTGGCATCCATTCTAGTAAGGTGAGGTCAAACATTAAATTGATGGAGTGCACATCCCATGGTGAAGTATCGTAATAGGAGTGTTCAATGGTGCATATCCCTTCATAAGAGAAATCATCATGTATATGTTCCTCTTAAGAAACTAGATTATTTACGAACCAATTAGTGATGACCTATCCTTTGATGGGATTTTGGTTTACATATATCAATTCAATTATTTTGAGTAGTTTGAGGAATCATCTAGATCTTCTCAACAATAGAAGTGCATAAGGAAAGTGTAAGGCTTTTGACCTAATAGTAACTTGTGTTTTGTGATTCAACATATAATGACACAAAAGTTAGGTTACAAACCAAATGGTCAACAAATCCTCAATTGGGGTATCATTATAATTTTAATCTAGACATATATAAATAATAACATATATATCCTTCTCTTATTCTCTTGTCATCATCCTATTATGCTAACACACGTGCGATTGAGAAATCATTTCCCTTAAATATTGGATTAAAGGGATATTATTTTTATGGCATGAGCCTTGAAGGAGAGAAAACAATACTTATTTATTTGATCAAATGTATTCTAATAGTTTGTTGTCCATGATATTTGGGTTTCTTTTTTGAACAAGTTATTGATTGGGTAAATTTTAAAGGTTGATTTAGTGATGAAATGATGAATGTCCCCAAACTAGTCTAGGGAAGATTTGTGTGTACTTAGTTCTAAGAGGAGTTACATCTACAATAGTCTTCATCTTCACTATATTGGCATCAATACCCTACAAGAAATAGTTAAGCATAAAATATTTCTAATAGTGACTCTAAGGACACACTTCTCTTAGTTTAAGTTTATTTATATTCACAAAGTCATGTGAAAAGGGAATATAAGTCCTTTATGTGATTTTCCCTCTTTTTTAAACTAGTATACAAATCATCAACATAACACTTCACTATGTTTTGTATTAGGTCATGAAAGATGTGAGTTATAACCCTCTAATATGAGATGCATGCATTCTTCAAACTAAAGGACATTGCCACATACAAGAATGTTCTCCATAGTTTGCCAAACACTGTTTTTCTTTGGCCACTTGGATTTTCCATCATTCCTTTGTTAAATTAATGCTCAAATTTATTCTTCTTATTTTTTTGGTATACCAATATTTAATTTGATAGTATCCTATATTAAATATGGGTTACCATCTTCAAGTTGAAAATGATTCAAAGGTAGTCTAGATATGGTGTGATATGTTTGGAAGTTCTCTAGTTCCCATTTGAAGTATTTGTTTGGATGAGGGATTGAAGAGTGTTGCTTTTAATGATAAATGCATGAGATATCATCATATATATGAATATACATAAGGATTGTTTTATCATTTTAACATAATCTTTTGGAATGTGATGTTGATGTTGTTATTGTTGATATCATTAATGGTTGTCAAAGATATCAACATATCTTGGTTGTTTGGATGAGGATTTGATGCTTTGGTTATCTGTGTTAGCGTGCTCTGAATGATGTGTTGAGTTGATCTACCTTTGGCAAAGTTTGTCTTGGTCCCATTCATTTTGCAAAATAATGTGATACACTCCTTTGGGTCCAAACTAATCTCGAAAGTGGTTAGAGTGCTTCAAAATATTTTTTGCATTGTAACATGTATATCCTATTTCTTGGTTCAGAATATCATTGTGAATGTGTAGCATGTTGATTTGAGTGAGGAGTTTCTGAGTGGTCCACATTTCCATCCTTACCACTACAGGAATATTTTGTAGTGACCTATTTCTAATTATGACTACGAATTTTATATGACATGGAATGGTACAAGTAAAAGATTATTTTGTTCAATGATATGATGCAAGTATGATGAATGGGAATCTGGAAAGGATAAATCTTGATATTGTAAAGTATGTGAATGTGTGCGACCAGAGGCAGAAGACATTGAGGCTCTTCTGGTGCTATTGTTGGTAACAATTATTTCAATGGTGGATTCCTTTCATTATTCTTCTTCTGGCAGTGAGCCTTTTTCTAGTGGCAGTGAGCCTTATCACTTTTGGGCAGTGAGCCCTACTAAAAGTGAGCCTTACATGCTATGAGAAAACCCGTAGTGAGCCCTTGTAAAAATCACCTTAACTGGTGTCACCCTAAAAGGTGTTTTTATTCATGAGAATTAGTTTCTTTATGGTTTTTCCCATCTTGGGTTTCCACGTAAATTTTGGTGTTCATGTGCTTTCATGTTCATTTCAGTTTAATTACTTGTTTGGATTAAGATTTCTCTAGATTAATTACTTGTTCAAGAAAAATATTTTATGATAATTGATTCTTCCCTTCTCAGTTATCCAAATTGTTCAACAATTGGTATAAGAGCTTTGGTTCCTTGAAAAAGATATTAACTACTCGAGGTAGATCTAGTGGTGTATAAATTGACAATTCCTATGTTTGATGGATCTGACTACATTTTCTGGAAAGTATAGATGAGAGGTCATATGATTTCCATAAGTTAAAATACTTAGAAAGCTATTGAGACAAAATATATTGCACTAGTAAATGGTCCTACTATCCGCATATGAGATTTTGACCTAAGAGGAGAATGCAAAAGCAAGGCATGCAATATTTAGTGCTTTATCAAATATTGAGTTAATAAAAGTTATTTTTTGAAACACTGCTTATGAAGTTTGAAAAAATTTGAAAGAGATCAATGAAGGAAATTATATAATCAAATAATCAAATAAATTGATACCTAAGTGTAGATATGAGAACCTGCTAATGGAAGAAGGTGAAGATATAGACAACTAATTTCATAGGGTTGACAATGCATTAAATGAAGTCAGAATTCAAGGAGGCACTCTGAATGATGAATATGTTATGGAAAACATTATGATGACTTTATTAGAGAGTGTATATCTCTATGCAGAAAAGCCCTGAATTCATGAAGTATTTATTTCTTGGGATTTGTTTCAGGTCGAAGACATCTTTGTCTATGGGCATTTTTATTTTTGTGTATGCAGGATTTCCTTTTGGTAGATACGTGTCATGTCCACAAAATTATAGAGGAAGTGAGGTGAGTTTCTCTCGCTAGAAACCTCACCGTGGTGACATGTTTCTAAATAGATTTTTGGACAAGGTTGTTATACCTTGAGGAGTGGTCAATGATTACAACTAATGGGTTTTATTCTTTTGAACGTGTGTTAAGTGGACCATGTTTTCTATTCTCCAGCATGTCAATGACGACTTCCTTGACAACTGAAGTAGTGATGTTTCTTAATGGTTTTCTTTGGCACACATGGATTTGATTGTAAGGAATATTTTTTGGTTACAGGGTTTTCTTATAAAAGGGGGGAGAAAGTTTTTATATTTAGACACAAAGACTTATATTTAGAACTAACAAGACTTTTTTTTCTTGAGATAGTTCTAGGATTCCATACTTGCAGACTTTATTTTTGATTAATTTTATGTTAATTGAAGGTCGACTGCGCTTGATCAAGCCTTTTGAATTTTGGTTAATACTAAACACACTTGAAATCTATGTCATTTTTAAGTAATGGTTATCTTATAAGACTAGCATTTATGTAATGAAATTGCTTTTAGTGATGGACCATGTTGTAAAATCTTCGAGTCAAAAGTAATTGAGCTACAAAAGTGTTCCATGTTTATGTTGTTGTCAAGAGTAAATTGATGAATAGTATAGCATTGAATGTTTTTACTGTTTCTCACCTTTTATAGATGCACCCATGAAGTGATATGAATGTTTTAACCTATGTCTAGGATCTGGTTAACTTTTTCTCATTTCAACTATGAAGGGATTGTGATATATTATGCCAAATTGTGAAATGGTGTTTACATTATGATCTAAATGATTGTATATTTTCATTACTGAGAAGTTGAGTTAATAGTGAAATGATCTAGCGCATCGCCTTGTTTTAGTTTCATTTTTAGTATTCCTCCCTTTCTATTCCCCTTGTTCATTGAGAGTCAACTCCTTAATCCCGAAGATTTTTTGAATGGTATAAAATTTGTCCCACATCATTCAAACTTTCCATAAGGCTTGTTACCTTTATGGGTTGCAAAATTCAAGATCAACAGTTCCTTTTTCTGGCATGCCCGGTGAGATTTACCATCTTGAGCCTAATTCAAAAGAAGTATATGAGCCACATGACCATCACACAATCCATATCCACTCATTATCCAAGATTATTGATCCCTCCCATGGTTACTATAGCCAAATCTAGAGCCTCATCCTCTTCCTGAAGTGCATTACCGGCACCACCCCCCATAGTACCAATGGAAACACGAAATTTTGTCACCTGGGATAGTGGGAACCCTCTCATTCCACTAGCTGCAAGTGTGATATAGGACACTATTCCTGCTAATGTTTTAAAATCTCTACCTAAGTTTTTTGGTGAAGACGAGAAGGCTCCTACTGAACATATGACAAATGTAACCAACACTTGCACAATACATCATATCATGCAACAAAATGTGGCCCTGAGGTTTCTAGCTACATTTTTCAAGGGGAAAGCATTGCATTGGTATGGATATTTGGTACCAAATAGAATTGTCACCTGAGATGACTTGG
>BSBK01001386.1:100000-255966 GCA_027943335.1 Chamaecyparis obtusa
CGCGTATAACTTTTCTAAAGCACATCTGCAATTTTTTGCAGTGCTTCTACTATTTTTAATAGCATCTACAAGCGTATGAACTAGGGCATGATTCACAATCGCCCTTTTCTACAATGCGTACAAATTTACTTGCGTTTTTAATTATTTTAGCAGTGCGTACAGGGGTTTCTTGTAGTGCGTACTAAATTCTATAGCGCATACACCTTTTAATAGCGCTTTTAATAATTTCTTTAGCGCATTCACCATTTTAAACCGCACTTTTGCATTTTAGTGCTTTAAGCATTTAAATAGTGCGTATACCCTGTTTGGTTAAATGTGCAAACTTCTAAGTCAGTTTTCTAAACTGTTTGGTGTCATCAATCAGTCAATTAGCTTAGGTATTAAGTTCATTTGATAGCGATTCATATGATGTCAGTTCAAGTCATGTCATATTGAATGTTTGATTGTCAATCTTGATTTCGATGGTGGATGATCATAAATTTTCTGTCCTCTCTGAATAGAATCAGGAAAATTGATTGTGGTTTGATTTTGATTTTGATTGTTCGATTGACTTTAGATGATCCAATATGTAATGATTTTGATTTCTGATGTTTTTAACTTGCTTTTTGCAGGCCAAGCTTAGATCGCTCGATGTTCGTGGTGTGTACCCATTACCTTTTAGCATGATCGATGATTTGAGCGGTCCTGAGCGCTGAGTCACTGGTAGATGCGGCTTATCATTCCTTCTATCTCTCCCTCGATTCTGCATGAATTAGGGTCTTCTCACAGCTATGGTAGAGCGATGGCACTCTGACCATAATACTTTCCATTTGTCGATGGGGGAGATGACCATCACTCCCGAGGATATGTATCGGCTCCTGCGCATCCCGACTCATGGGGAGCTTATCTATTACGACCAGGTCTACAATGGGACTGCCTGCAGGTGAGTATTTAGTGATCCGACCATTGGTGATGATTCTATTCAGTGGGCACAGTTCCCATCTTTTCTTTTTCTTCCTGCAGTCCTGGGTGCACTAGTTGGTGGATTCCTCATACCTGATCGGTGAGGTCATGGTTTGGTCGTCGGTTGGGGTTGTATCTTAGATGATATGATCGCTCATCCACATCGATTTGATTGGGGGACTTGCGTGCTCGCTCAGCTATATCATGAGCTACACGATGTAGTGTACCATCGCAGGGCTATTCTTTCTATCGGAGAGGTCCTCCTACAGCTGTGGACATGGGAGCACATCCTTGTCACTCGTCCCATTTCTATTCATCACTGTGATCCAGGCTGGCCCTTCACTTGGATGTATGAGGGCATGGTGGTGCAAGCCCATTTGGGCAAGTTAGACTATTGGAGGCATATCATCAACAATATTGATTAGGTCGTTTGGCGACCATACATTAGGTGTGAGGCATGGCTTGAGGATGTGGCTAAGTTACCATATATGTGCATGTTGTGATGGATGATAGGGCGCACACCTTTGATTATAGAGCAGTTTTATTTCCTAAGGGTCTTACGACATTATGGTCAGATACAGGGTATGCCACAGGGATTGGCATTATACGCCCAGGTACAAATTGAGAGGTCTTTATGGGGCCCATAGATAGATTATAAGACAACTTGTCATGAGTTGCTATAGCTGCCCCACCATGCGTGGGATATGGGAGATCATATTGTAGATGCAGGCATCACAGATGATTATGCTGAGTGGTTTGCTCAGAACCCATTTCCGAGATTTACTGATCCTGTTGAGAGAGTTTTGGGCATTGAGGAGGAGTCAGATGACGACGGCGGAGATGGTGATGGCGGTGGTGGTGGTGGTGGTGATGGTGGGGGTCAGAGACAAGGTCATCAGGGATGGCAGGGTCGGCGAGCTGACAGAGGAGGTAGGACCGTTATCCCAGTGATTCTTGTTGCGCCTATTCCTCCTAGAGGTGGCAGAGTATGGATGAGGGGTGGTCAGGTTAGAGTCCAGGTTGGACCGTACAAAGCTCTGCATCAGGTTGGTGTGGATAGATTGGCCAGATGGGGCCAACACAGTCTTAGGGTTTTCAGGTAGGTGGGTGCATAGGTTGTGGCCGATGCGGATGCCCAGGCCGCATAGATATTGTTAGATCAAGCACAGGGTCTTGTTAGGATTAACAAGGCAGAAATAACAATTATGTGCAAATATAACTAATATCAGAAAATAATAAACCACACAGAATAGAACACAAGACACATAGATTTAACGTGGTTCACCCAATCCCTGGGCTACGTCCACCAATAGCGAGTCCAATATTATTATTATCCAGTGATTACAACCTGATTACAATCTGTAATCCCTTACAGCCCAAATCTGTCGCAAGTACTAAAATCATACATAATGAAAATCCCTAACCCTAAGCCATATTATACAATATTTTTTCGCTTTAGGGTTAGAATGAGTTATAAGTAGTCGGCCCAAATAACCGAAAAGTAGTCGGCCTCAAAAAAAAATTTCCTCGGGGGCTGCGCCCCCGAACCCCTGCTCTTGGGGACTGCCACCCCCAAACCCCCGCTCGGGGCCCAGCCCAGCCCCGAACCCCGGTGAGGTCGGGAGGAAAAGTGTACAGTACTTTCCTAGATAGTACTTTCCTGATTAGTCACCACAAGCTAACAATCTCCCATTTGGTGACTGATCAGTATCCACACTATACTAAAAAACCTCCCACTTGGAGACTGATCCTGTAGCAATACCGCTACCCACATGAGGCTCCCACTGAATTGAACCACCTTGGACTCAGCTGTTCCTTTATTTTGTTCAGTCTAGAAGACCAACTGAAGCTGAACATGAGTTCAACTTCTCCCTTGTTACTACCTTTGTAAACATATCTGCTGGATTATCATCAGTATGAATCTTTTCCAACCTTAACTGTCCATCATCCAAAACTGATCGAATGAAATGGTACCGCAATTGTATGTGTTTTGTCTTTGAGTGCAAAGCAGAATTCTTTGCAAGATGAATGGCACTTTGGCTATCTGTATGTAGAAAATTATCCTTTTGTGGATGTCCCAATTCTTCCATGAAGAATTGAAGCCATATCATCTCCTTGGCTGCCTCTGTAGTAGCAACATACTCTGCCTCTATAGTGGATAAAGCAACCACCTTTTGTAGTCGAGAAATCCAACTCACTGTTGTCCCACCAACAGTAAATATATAACCTGTAGTACTCCGCCTGCTATCTATATCTCCTGCCAAATCTGAGTCAACATAGCCTTGTACAGTAGTAGTAGAACCCCCAAAGTGTAAACACTTACTGGATGTGCCTCTCAAATATCTAAGAATCCATTTGACTGCATTCCAATGCTCAATACCAGGGTTACTCATATAACGGCTAACGACTCCCACTGCGTGTGCAATATCTGGCCTAGTACATACCATAGCATACATTAAGCTCCCCACAGCTGAAGCATAAGGTACCTTAGACATTTTAGTCTCTTCTTCTGGTGTCTTGGGACACATATCTTTAGTCAATTTCAAATGACCAGGCAAAGGTGTGCTGACAGCTTTGGCATTTTCCATAGAGAAATGTTGCAACACCTTCTCAATATAATCAGCCTGAGATAGAAACAATTTCCTATTTTTCCTATCTCTACAAATTTTCATACCAAGGATTTGTTTTGCTGCCCCCAAATCCTTCATAGCAAAAGATTTTGCTAACTGTTGTTTCAACCCCTTAATGTGATCCATGTTAGACCCAGCTACAAGCATATCATCAACATATAAACATAAAATAATGTAGTTGTCATCATCCAACCTCTTAAAATAAACATAATGGTCAGAATGACACCGACTATATCCATGCCTATTCATAAAAGTGTCAAATTTAATATACCATTGCCGAGGTGCTTGCTTCAAGCCATATAGACTTTTCTGCAATCTGCACACCAAATTCTCCTTACCCTTGACCTCAAATCCTTGTGGCTGAACCATATATATTTCTTCATCCAAATCACCATGAAGAAAGGCTGTTTTAACATCAAGCTGCTCTAAATGCAAATCTTCAGTAGCCACAATACTTAAAACAGTACGAATAGAAGTCATTTTAACAACTGGAGAAAATATCTCATCAAAATCAATACCATATTTTTGTGCAAATCCTTTTACGACTAATCTGGCTTTAAATCTTTTCATACCTCCATCCTCTTCTTTTATCCTGTAAACCCATTTATTCTGTAAAGCCCTTTTACCTGCAGGTAACTTACATAAATCCCATGTCTGATTTTTCAGCAAAGAGTCCATTTCATCTGTCATTGCAGACTCCCACTGAAGCTTTGTATCCACCTGCACAGCTTCATTATAACATTCAGGTTCACCAGCATCTGTTAACAGAATAGAATACAAAGATGGAGAAAATCTTTCTGGAGGTCTACTTAGCCTTGTTGACCGTCTAACACTCACTGGGGTGTGTGGTATTTGTTGTTGCTGTTGTTGCGGAGCATAAGGAACTACTGGAACATGAACTTGTGGAGTATCATCCAGTATTACATAGTCATTTTCTTTCTTCTCATGCTGCAGCAACAGATCTTTGTACAATACTTTCTCATTGAATATGACATCCCTGCTTCTTACAATTTTATGATTTTCAAAATCCCAAAGCCTATAACCAAATTCATCAATGCCATACCCAACAAATACACATTTCTTTGACTTAGCTTCCAGCTTGGTTCTATTTTCAGAGTCTATAAGTGCAAAAGCTTCACAACCAAAGGTTTTGAGAAAAGAATAACTCACCTTCTTACCACTCCATGTTTCCTCTGGAATACCACAGTCCAAAGGAGTAGAGGGGCCTCTATTGATTAAATAAACAGTGGTGTTCACTGCCTCTGCCCACATATTTTTGGGCAGCCTAGCATGCAACCTCATACTCCTTGCACACTCCATTATTGTCCTGTTCATGCGTTCAGCCACTCCATTTTCTTGTGGAGTCCTTGGTACAGTTTTCTGCCTATGAATACCATTAGAGGAACAATATTCTTCAAATTCTATGCTGCAATACTCACCACCATTATCAGATCTGAGACATTTTAACTTTTTACCAGTCTCATTCTCAACCAAGCATTTCCATTTCTTAAAAGTTTGAAATACATCAGATTTCTGTCTAAGGAAATAAATCCATACTTTTCTTGTTGCATCATCTATAAATGTAACATAATACAGAGAGCCACCAAGGGAAGATACCTGAGCTGGTCCCCATACATCTGTATGCACAAGCTCTAATCTCTCATTTTTCTTTTCCTTCCCACTCTTCACAAAATGAACTCTCTTTTGTTTTCCATAAACACAACTTTCACAGAAATCCATATTGACACATTTCAGACCAGGTAAAACTTTCTTTGAATGAAGTAATTTCATACCTTTTTCACTCATGTGCCCGAGTCTGTTGTGCCACAGTGTTGTGTCAGAATCTACAGCAACAGTTTGATGTTCTTCCTGCTCAACTGCAGCCATTGTTCCTGAACATTCATTATCTTCTGAAACAATTAAAGTAGAAGGAATAGTATGACCTGTACAAAGATATAAGGTGCCTACTTTCACACCTTTTGCTACTACTAAGGAACCTTTTGAAACCTTCCAATTTTTATCATTAAAAGTAACTGTGCAACCCTCATCACCCAGTTGCCCTGCTGAAATTAAATTCCTACTCAGCCTTGGAACATGTCTTACCTCTTGTAGTAGCCAATGATTCCCATTCTGCAACTTAATCTTAATTTTTCCCTTTCCAACAATCTGACAGGGTTCATTATCTCCCAAATAAACTAGCCCAAAATCCCCTTGGACATAATTAACAAAATAACTTCTATGGGGTGTAGCATGAAATGAAGCCCCAGAATCTAAAACCCATGAATCATCAATACTTTCTAAGGACAAGAGCAAAGCATCCTCCTCGGATTTGTTACTTACCACATTTGCCTCCTTGTTTCCATCATTTTTGTCTCCTTGATCTTTCTTCTGAGACCAACAATCTTTCTTCTTATGACCTGGTTTTCCACAGTACCAGCAATCATTTGGCCCTTTAGATTCAGACCTCTTTCCCTTTGATTTTCCTCTTGATTTCCCACGATTTCCAGAGTTGTTTCCTCTATCTCTTGTTCTGCCTCTGCTTTCTGTGTTCAATACACTACCCGATGTGGATGCCCCTGAGCTTTTCCTACGAATTTCTTCACTCAATATAACACCAATAACATCATCATACTTTAGGGTATTAGAACCAGAAACAGAATTACTAACAGCCATTACCAAGCCATTCCAGCTTTCTGGCAAAGAACACAAAATCAAGAGAGCCCTAACCTCTTCATCGAAAGTAATTTTAACTGAGGTTAATTGACTTGTAACTGTATTAAACTCATTCAAATGATCAGTAACTGATCCACCTTCTACCATTTTCATATTAAATAAACGCTTCATAAGAAATACCTTGTTTGAAGCTGAAGGCTTTTCATACAACTTCGCTAGGGTTTCCATCAGATCTTTAGCTGTCTTTGCTTCAGTAATATTGAATGCCACCGATTGTGCCAGGCATAGACGAATACTCCCCAGTGCCTTCCTATCCAAAATATCCCAATCTTCCTGAGACATTGATTGTTCTTTCTTGGCTACTCCCTCTAATGGCCGCCATAGATCCTTTTGATAGAGATAATCCTCCATTTGCATCTTCCATAACTGGAAGTTCTGCCCATTAAACTTATCAACCTTCAGCCTACCCTCGTCTGCCATTTCTCCCACTTAACCGAGAGACTCTCCCACTAACTTGTGAGACCTGCTTCAGAGAATAGATGAAAGAATGAACGAAATAACCTCGCTCTGATACCACTTGTTAGGATTAACAAGGCAGAAATAACAATTATGTGCAAATATAACTAATATCAGAAAATAATAAACCACACAGAATAGAACACAAGACACACAGATTTAACGTGGTTCACCCAATCCCTGGGCTACGTCCACCAACAGCGAGTCCAATATTATTATTATCCAGTGATTACAACCTGATTACAATCCGTAATCCCTTACAGCCCAAATCTGCCGCAAGTACTAAAATCATACATAATGAAAATCCCTAACCCTAAGCCATATTATACAATATTTTTCCGCTTTAGGGTTAGAATGAGTTATAAGTAGTCGGCCCAAATAACCGAAAAGTAGTCGGCCTCAAAAAAAAATTTCCACAAACCCCGGCGAGGTCGGGAGGAAAAGTGTACAGTACTTTCCTGGATAGTACTTTCCTGATTAGTCACCACAAGCTAACAGGTCTACCGACACCTCCACATGCTCCTCCAGTACAGGCTCCTTCTTCTTCTATGCCATCAACTTTTGTTCTTCCATCTTCTACCGCTTTCATTTCATCTTTGTCTACTTCCATTCCATCTTCTTCTATTCCATCTACTTTTATGGCTCCGCCACAAACTCCACCTATTCAGGCTCCTCCGCAGGATCCTCCCACACAGGTACTAGCATAGACTCCTCCTGCACCAGCATTGGCCTAGATGTTTGATCTTTGCAATCTGAGATTTTAGAGATGAGACAGCAGGTGACCCAGCTCAGTTCGATGATGCAGACCTTTATGGCTGCTATGAGTCAACATGGATTACAGGCTAGCTCGAGTAGGGCTCCAGATGTTGATCATGGTCTTGATGGTGCCGGTGGTTCTAACAATTGACCTATTTTTGAGATGATATACCTTAATCTTTGATGTATATGATGATTCATTTTTTATCTTGAGACATTGGACTCATATTATTCTTTGATTGGTTGATGTTATTTATCCTTTGATACTTGTTAATATTTTTTATGGACTTTTATTTCCAGATACTGATGGTTTTGATGATACTATGGACTCTGATACTTAGTTGATAGATTCACTTTATATGATGTCATCATGTGTTGGATTTTATTTTCTAGGTGCTTTATATGATATGCTGATCTATATGATTCTTATCTCTAAATGCTTTGTTTTCATGTTTTCTCAAATGCAATTTATGATATGAATGCACATGTCTAATTTATTCTTAAATGATTGTCTTATTTATGACATAGAATAGATGGATGCATATGGCACATGGTCTAATGTTGTATGATGCAATGGTTTAATGAAAAATGCTATGTGATGGTACTTATGGATGCATTTATTTGACGGTATGGATGTATGAAATGTAAAGGATTTAGAAGATATAAATGTGATGCAAAATGTGATGGATGTAGTTATGTAATGTATGATTTTGGATGATTTATGATTAATGATATAAATGATATAATGATGATCTTATATGTAAATGTAAATGATCTAACACTTATAATTAATGTTTTAAATGTACGAATTTTGATGAATGCACCTAGATGAACAATGCAATGTACTTAATGAAATGGTTTGAAAGTGCAATGTTGTAGAATGAATGCAATGCAATCTTAGTAATGTTTAACAATGAATTAATGCAATTCAATGATGTGGATTAATCAATGGATGCAAACTAATGCAATTTCTTAAATGACATGGTTACCTAATGAAAGATAATGCATGAAAGAAACTAGATGTATGCAAACTAATGCAATGTTTTAAAATGAACTTAATGAAATGCAATGAATAATGAAATGTGATGACCTAAGGAAAATTATTATGAATGAATTTAAAGATGAATGCAAACTAATGCAAATGAATCTAATGGATATGACCTATATCAATAATTAAAGATTTGTTTGGAATGAATGCAATGAATGTGGCTAAATGAATGCAAACTAATGCCATGTAAGTTAAATGAACTTAGATTAATGTCCTAAATGTATGCAAGATTAACATGATTAAAATGAATCTAACAAATGCAATTAATCTAACACACTCTAATGCAATTAATCTAATACAATTAAAGACACCTTTTATTTCTTATTTTTGATTTTGACTTACAACACACTCTCTCACATATAGTTTTTGATGTGCATTTTTATTTTGATTTGATTTTTTATTTACTCTGCCCCCTTTCTTTTTTTCTTTCTCTTTTCCAATTTATGTTTTCAAACTATTATAGGCAAATCATTTAAATGCATTTAATCTAGGATGTATGCAGCTAGCTGTCACTATTCACAAATTAGGAGCTTATATTCACCATTGAGCAATTTTGGAATCCTGAAATTAGTACAACCATCACTAGTTCAACTATGATGATATGAATACTTTTTTCCTTTTTTGTTGCTTTTCTATCACCAGTACGGCTATCACTGATTGAGACTAATCATGAGAGTACGAATATTGATTTCATTAGATTCTATGTTGCAAGTGGATTTTGGTATTATGATATTTAACATCAAAATATCCAAGGTATCATATTGCATAAACAAACAAAGATCTCAGTTTCCCCATATGTACATGTCCTCAATGATTCTTTGATGATCACGTCCTTAGACAAATAATACATACTTCAAAAATTTGATTTTAAGACACTCATTTAGAAATCAATAAAATATCATGCTTTCATCATAGCTTGTCTAGTTTTAAAACTTTCATCGATTCGCTAGAAAGACATGATGTCATCAATCAGTCAACACTTAGAAAAATTTTGCATCATTTTTCAAATCCATATTTCAAGTATAGTTCTATTCATTTCATACTTTTAATCCTGATAAAGATAAGTGTCCTTGTGGAATCTTAGATCAAAATTTGGAGTTTGATTGAAATTTGGATTAGGATTCGGATTTGATCGAGTAAGTGTTTTGATTTTTTATTTGGTGTCAGATTGATATTTTCTTTGATGAATCCTTCCTCCTTTAGAGTAGGTTTTGCTCCCAGTTTGATGTGATTGCATTGTGGAACTTGGGACAATTTGCATATTGGATTAGTGACAAAACCTTTAGGTACTTGCAAATGCAACTGTGGGGTTTTATTACGCAATATATACAAATGTTGGTGAATGCAATATTTACAAGGATGACTACTAGGCATGAGACTGAATTGGACTTTCAATGGCACCTATTTACCAGGTTTTCACCGATTGAATGGATTTTTCTCTTTTTCTATTTTTCAAGCTTTTTTCCTTTTTTTGCTACCAAGGTGCCTATTTGCTTGGTTTTCACCAAGGTACTTTTTCTCATTTTTCTCATTTTTTTATATTTTCTCCTTTTTTTATTTTTCATATCATCAAGGCGCCTATTTACTAGGTTTTCACCAAGACATCTTTTTGAGGATCATTTTTAATGTTTTTAGCTTTCTTCATGCTCAATTTTCCACTGTTTTTGGTCTTTTCTACATTTCTGATTTGTTTTCTCTTTTTTGCTTTTCAATTTTTTGGGTATATTCAAGAACTCTTTCAACTATATACAATAAATAGGATGCTCTCTCATCTGATATCTCTGATACTCTTTTCCTCCATCTCTCTTCAATTTCTTCATGTGTAGAACCTTTTCAAGTCTATATTGTTTATTGGTTCTTGCAACTCTTCTCCTTCACAATAAACTAGTTTATAGGTGCTTGTTCCAAAAGATGAAGTGATCACAAAGGGTCCTAACCAAATTTCTTCCCATTTTCCTTTCTTTTCCCTTTCTGCTTGATTCTTGGGATTTTCTCACAACACTAGATCACCTATTTGGAATGTCCTTGGTTTGATAAGCTTGTTATAATTTCTAGTCATTCGATTCTGATACACTTTTAATTGATCAAAATCTTGTTGTTGTCTTTCATCTAGCAGTTCTAGTTCATGTAACCTAGCAACTCTATAGTCTTCTTCACTTAGTAAACCATGCAATGAGACTCGTAAAGATGGAGTTTTGACCTCCAAACGTAAAACTGCTTCTGCTCCATAGACTAGGTAAAATGGTGTAGCTCTTGTTGGCGTTCTAATGCTCGTTCTATAAGCCCATAGAGTAGGGTTTATTTGAATGTGTCAATCTCTTCTTGAGTTATGCACAGTTCTCTTAGATATTTTTAGGATGTTCTTGTTTGTAGCTTCTACTTGTCCATTACCTTATGGGTAGTATATCGAAGATGAGTGATGTACCATATGAAATTTTGTACATAATTCTTTCAAATCCTTGTTTTTTAAATGTTCTGCATTATCTGTTATGATGGCATGACGAACACCATATCTACAAATTATGTGATTTAATATGAATAAGGATATCTGCTTTCTTGTGGCAGTGGATAAGGGTACAGCTTCCACCCATTTGGTAAAATACTCGGTTGCAGTAATGATGAATTTATGACCATTTGAAGATGGTGGATAAATCATACCTATCGTATCTAAACCCCATTGATAAAAGGGCCAAGGTGTTTTCATAGGATGAAGCTCTTGTACTGGTACGTGGATCAAGTTCCCATGATATTGACATTTACGACAGGTTTTTGCAAAGTGACAAGTTTCCTTTTCCATAGAAGGCCAAAAATATCCTATCCTAAGAAGTTTCTTAGCTAGGGTTAAACCATTTGAATGCGACCCACAAATCCCCTCATGAATTTATTGTAAGGCTATGATTGATTCCTCTTTCTCTAGACACCTTAGAAGAATTCCATCTAGACTTTTGCGATACAACGTGTCATATACCAAGGTGTAGCGAGAGGCTAGTCGAATAAAGATTTTCTTTTGATTTCTAGTTTGGTCTAAGGGAAATATTTGGTCTTTCAAGGAGGTGTAAAGGGCTCCATACCAATTTAATTAATGTCCCGTTAGTAAGAAAATGGTATGAAGATGGGAAGGGTCAAATGCGGGTTGCTCAACTTCTACCAGGAATTCATATATGGCACTGTGATCTAGTATTTGGAGAAGTGATGCCAAAGTAGCCATTGCACCTGCTGCTTTATTCTTATCCCTCGACACTTGCTCAAATGTGATTAGAGTGAAGTATTTCTTAAGATTCTCAATCATGTTCTTGTATGGTATCAACTTATCATCTTTAGTTTGATACTCATCATTAATTTGATTAATAACTAGTTGGGAATCTCCATAGATTTGTAGCTCTGTTACTTTCCATTTTAATGCCAACTTTATGCCAATGACCAATGCTTCATACTCAACTATGTTACTTGCGCATGGGAATAGCAATTTGTATGATTTCAGAATTGTGGACCCTTGAGGAGTAATCAATATTATCCCTGCTCCTGATCCATGTTATGTATAAGAGCCATCAAAATACAATTTCCATGTTTTTGCTTCAACATTAACAATTTCAGAATCTGGAAATTCTACTTGGATTGGATGTTCATCTTGTAAAGGTGATTATGCTAATTGATCAGATATTACTTGGCCTTTGATAGATTTTCGGTCCACATATTCTATATCAAATTCACTTAATACCATGACCCATTTGGCCAATCTTCCATTCAATGTTGTTTTGGTAAGAAGGTATTTTAAGGGATCAATCTTTGCAATGAGTCAAATCTTGTGGGATAACATATAATGGCGTAATTTTTGGGAAGCAAAAACCATGTCCAAACATGCTCTTTCAATGAAGGTGTAGTTCAACTCATACTTCACCAATGTTTTGCTTATGTAGTATATGACCTTTTCCTTTCCAACTTCGTCCTCTTGAGCCAAGAGTTCCCCTAATGCACGCTCTGTTGCTGAGATATTTAAAATTAAAGGTTTACCTCTGATTGGTAGCATTAATGTTGGAGGATTCATTAGGTACATCTTCAATAAGGTGAATTCTTCTTCACATTTCTCATCCTATTTGAAAATTGTGTCCTTGTGAAGGAGTTGAGTGAAATTGTGGAACTTTTCTGCTAATTGAGAGATGAACCTTCTAATGGATTGAATCCTGCCTTGAAGAGATCTCATTTGACTGATATTTCGAGGTTCCCCCATTTCCATGATTTCTTTTACTTTGGTTGGGTCTACCTCTATCCCTTTTTCTGAAACTATGTATCCCAATAGTTTTCCTAATTGTACACCGAATGCACATTTCTTTGGATTTAGCCTGACTTTGAATTGTTCTAATCTTACAAATATTCTTTCTAGAATGGGTAAATGTTCTTCCCTTGAGTGGGATTTAGCAAGTATATCATCTACGTAGTCCTCCATGAACTTGTGCATCATGTCATTAAATATAGTCGTCATGGCTCTTTGATAAGTCGCCCCAGCATTTTTGAGACCAAAAGGCATAACATTCCAACAGAATGTTCCCCATGCGCATGTAAATGTTTTCTTGTCTTGATCCTCAGGTGCTATCTTTATTTGATTATAACCACTAAACCCATCCATAAGTGAGAACATTGAATGTCCTACTGTTAGATCTACGATGGCATTTATGCTCGGTAGAGGAAAATCATCTTTAGGACATGCAAGATTAAGATCTCTAAAGTCTATGCAAATACCAATAGATTTGTCTGCTTTGGAAATGGGCACGATATTTGAAATCCACTTGGCATAGTCAATGGATCTTATATATCCTACTTTCAACAATTTTTCCAACTCCACTTTTACAAGAAAAGCTATGTGTGGATGCATCTTTCTTAGTTTCTGCTTAACCGGTCTTACTCCTCTAATATACAAATGATGGATGATTAAATTCAGATCTAATCCAGGCATATCATCATATGACCATGCAAAATTGATTTGTTTTTCTTTGAAGAATTTGATGAAATCCTTTCTTTCCTCACTAGATAAGGATGCTGCTAAGTGTATGAATCTTGGCCCTGATTCTGACCCAATGTTCACTTTCTCAATTGGTTCAATTAAGATAGGTGGCCTTTCTTCGTAGTGCTCGAGCAAAGTATCCAACCTTTCTTCCTTAGGTGCCTATTTTGGGTTTTCACCTTCGGAAGCATTCTTTATTTCTTTTTCTTTTTTATTTAATGTTGCCACAATGTGGTTTTCAACATTAGATTCTTTCCATTTTTTTATTTTTTTATTTTTCACTTTTTTTCGAACTGAAAGGTTGAATACTCCCCTTCGTCACTTTTTCTTGATATTCCATGGTAGAAGAAGGCTCAATCGCATTAAGGTATTAGGACACCAAGTTATCATTCAAGAATGTAGGAAGGATGGTAGGTTCAATGGAATCTCATTCAATTAGTTCGAGATAGATAAGGGTCAAAGGATCGATGCTTTGGTTTGGTTCAATAGGGTTTAAGGACATGACCTCATTTGAAGGTTCGGACATTGTATCGCTCAAATCTATGATATGTGCTTCTTTTAGATGCTCTAGAGAACTAGGGTCAAAATCTTCCTCACCAGAATCCTCTAAGGTTTTCGTTGGGTAAAAATCTCTTGGATTAAACCTAGGGTTAGATTCCTCTATAGTAGGTCTCCATGATGGTATGTAAGGTTCTCGTACCCATTGATTTCCTTCAATTTCCTCACTTGGCACATTATCTAAGACCTCTTGACTAGAACTTGAAGCTTGATTCTGATTTGATTCTGAGACTTCTTATTTTCCCTTGCTAGGAGTATAGGTATAGATGACATCAACTTCTTTATCTTGACATGACTCACTTGACAATGAGTCTCATTCCCAATTGTTCAAATTCTCATCACTTTGGGAACCTAGTTGTAAGATTTGTTCATAAACCAAGGGATACTTCTTTTGAGTGTACCCTTCCTCTAGGTACCCTAATCCAGTCTTCTCTTTACTATCGCTCCATGACATTTCAATAGGTTCTATTAATCCTTCATTTCTTGTACCTAAAGGCCCTTGTCCTTTGTATCTCATTTTCTGCATGATTTGAAATCCTTTGCCATATTGGTGAGTGGGAATGCTTATGTTTTGAATGTGCTTTTCATGTGCACTTGATTCCTCATCTTTATATAGTCAATTTAAGATTTCATTATCTTCCTCACCCATGGATGAATAAGTGCTTGCCCTCATAAAGTGGTCATTATATTTATGAGGTAGATTGGATGGTTTTCCATGGGATTTTGGAGATAAGGGTAGATCCATCATGGATAAGGAATATTCACCTACACCCTTTTGTTTGATTTGACATTGCTTTTCAAAATTCTTCATCATATGATCTATTTTTTTATAATGGGTATCTTTGGTGTAAATTTGAATGGATCTTGCTTGGTCTTCCTTTTGTTTCTCAGGAGCACTTTCCTCACTAACCTTCTCTTTTCCTTTTGTCGATGTAGTTAGGTTAGTGGGAACTTGGTAATCTTCAACAACACTTTCTTTTTCTTCCTTTTCTTTTCCTTTCAAAGATGGAAAATCTTTTGAACCTTGTCCTTTCTCTATTCTTTGGGAAATAGACCCTTCTGCATTATGTGGGACTAACGATTCATTAATAGGCTTTGTATTATTACAATATTGGAAGGGTTCAAATCCCCACTTACCATGACTTCTTGTCCTAGGTAGGGAAATTTGAGACATTGATGGTAGGTTGAAGGTATGGCCTGCACTTCATGGATCCATGGCCTTCCTAATAGGATATTGTAAGTCAATTTTAGGTCAAGGACTTGGAAAATGGTCTCCTTTTGCATTGGACCAACTTGGATGGGAAGTACTATGACACCTTTGAAAGCTCTTTCTTCATCATCGTAGACTTTTATGGTTATCTTTTTCTTTGGGTCAATAGCCTCCTCAGAAAATCATAAGGCTTTGACCAAGTTTAAGGTACAAATATTCAAGTCAGCTCCCCCATCAATGAGGACTCTTTTCACTCTATGCTTGTGGATTATGACCTCTATATGCAAAGGAAGATTTTGCAGGTGGTTTAAAGACATGTCATCTTGTTCTAAAAAGGATAAACAATGGGGTGCAACAAGATGGCCTACCATGTTTTGGAATTTATCTGCATCTAAATTTAAAGGCACATTAGTCTCCACTAAGGCTTTTTCTAGAATCTCCTTATGAGTTGGTGAAAGCTTGAGTAATTCTAGAATAGAGATTTGAGCAGGGGTTCTTTGCAATTGATCTACCAAATTATATTGTTTTAAAGATGAAGATGAGGTTTGATTTGGTAAGACAATTCTTGGGGTACCTCCTGGCAAGGTAATCTTTGATGCTTGCCCCCTAGTTACAACATTAGATGTTGCTTCTTTTGGATTTTCTTTCACCACAATCACATTTATAGTGTTTTCATCACTTCTTAGAGTATTTATGGTGTTATCATAAGTATGAGCAAAGTTAACTTTCTCATTACCTCTTTTGTTGTTAGGATTGGTATTTGATGATTCCACTTTTTCATGATTTAAGAAAGGGTTTTTGAAAGCCATATGGTCTTCGTTATTTTGAGGCCCTTCCACTTTTATTGTTCCATCATCAATTAGGTCTTGGACAAGATGTTTCAATTTCATGCACTCATTCATTTTATGTCCCTTGTTGCGATGGTATTCACAATGATGAGAATCATTCCACCAATTAGGCTTGACTTGGGGTTCATATGGCCTCGATTCAGGTAAGGTAATCATTTTATTAGCCACCAAAGTTCTTAATGCATTTTCCAAAGGTTCACCTAAAAAGGTGAATTTTCTCTTTTGATATGTGGAAAAGAAAGGCTTAGGTTTAGTGACATTGGAGTTATTAAAGGGATTATTGTTGTTGTTAGCATTGTTGTTGTTGTTGTTGGGATTTCTATTATTGTAAGGGGCTTTGGTTGTTTGATTGACGTTATATGTTGAATTCGCCCTGCTTGATAAGTTAAAGGGAGTAGCCTTTAACTTGTGGGCTTCCACAACTCCATCATTCACAAGATTTTTATTATTGTTTTTCAACCATAGCCTCGGTTTATCATTGTGATTATTGGCTCCTTTATTATTGTTATAATTAAATAAGTTATGATTGTTATTAGTGTTGGTATAGGGTTTATTATCTTTGAATAACTTGATTTCCCCTCTTTTAACCAACACTTCTTCAATTTTGATCCCGTTTTCGATAAGCTTTTCAAAAGTAGGGGACATTGGAGTTGGAGCCTATAATTCATCTCCACATTTAGGTTATTCATAAATATCTCCATTTTTTCCTTCTCGGGTATACTTCATGGATATCTTGCGAAGATTGTTCTCCACCTTTGAAGAAACCCTAGAGAAGATTCACCATCTCGTTGTTTAGTGTCGCATAGGTTGAGCATGGTAATCTCGTGCTCAATATTGTAGGAATAATGGGTTACCAATTTGGAGGCTAATTCCTCGAATGTCTTTATCCCTTGTGGAAGCTTCGAGAACCATTCTGTGGCTTGACCTCCTAAACCTCTTGGAAAAAAGTCTCATTAGATAAGTTGTATCATGCATGAATTCGATACTTAGAGCGCAAAACTCTCTAAGGTGGTCTTGTGGGTCTGATTTACTTGTATATTTGTCATATTTTGGAAAGACCACATTTATTGGGAAAGGTGTCATAACCAAGCTTTTATCAAAAGGAAATGGGCACAAGGCCTCGATGGAAAATGGCTTAGGTTCGGCTACCTTCTTCATTAGGTCGATTTGGGCTTGGAACATTTTTAGTTGTTTATTCATCGCACACATCGGATTATCATCTTCCTTGTCTTTCTTAAGTTGATCAACATCATAATCATGTGGAAGTTTCACCCCTGCTTGGGCTAAATTTAGGAAATATCTTTCCCTATCTCTTTCTATTAATTTGTCGATGACTTCAAGAAATTCAATGTCTTGAGCCGCCCTATTAGCTTTATCTTCGAGTGTCTCCTTAGGTCCTTGATTGGCATTATTAATGTTGTCATTATTTCCTCCATGGATGTAATTATGAAATGCGGAGTTTCTATCCATTGAATCAGTTCTCTTTTCAAAAAGATTTGGGAGGCTATCCCCTTGGTTGTGATTTATGAAAGAGTTTTGAGATTCAAATTCGGGGACCTCTTTTGCAATGCAGGTGTTGTCTTCTTGTAAAGATAGTTTGAGTCTATGAGATCGTGTAGAAACCAGCATTCAACAAGGTTTGATTTTGAATTGTTTTCCCCAAGCTTGGTAATTGTTTGTTTTTATGAAGATATTTAAAATATAAGATGAATTTTCAAAAATGGATATCTCTCACTTGTACGTATTTTTCAAACAAAGAAATAAAAAATACACTTGTTCTTTTTAACCCTCTACACAAAAAGTGTTTGAATTTGTAAGGACGTTATCATGGGTTTTTCACGAAAAAGAACTTCAAGCAATCTACCTAGTTCACAAGTCGGTTCGTAAACATGGCCCTATAAGGCAGGCTTTTATATTTTAACAAGGTATTTAATCAAGATTCCGTTCAAAATGGACATTAAGTTTTCATCCCCCAAAAATTAGGAGGCTTCCCACCATTGGTATGTCAGAGTTTTGCGCAATCCCGAAGGACTATTCGAGGAAGTTCAAAAGCTTAATATCCTTTTGTCACACACCCCATTAAGGATGCATACATTTTATTTTATAGTGGGTCAGATTTTTGTGGCAAAGGAAAATGTATCCCACTTTGGGCTATCCCTCTCACTGGCCTCGTTAAGGAAAATCTCGAGAGGCGAGCCCACTAAAGATCTAGCATATTCATATTGAAAGCGATAAAAATAGAATTAATAAATAGGTTTTTGGGAGTTTGATTCACCAAAAGGTTAAGAGCATATCCCTATCTATTCTTGCTTCCCAAACACTATTAACAAGGTTCAATTTCTAAAACCCACTAACTAATGGGAATTGAGTATTTCTACTCTTTTCCACAAATAAGGGGTTGTTTGATTTAGTGCTTGATTTTATCCTTTAAGCTATTTACTTACTAGATTTGAACAAAAATCACAAGGCCGCAATTTAAAGAAAAATTGACCAAGTTTAGGCTTACCTTCAATTGAAGCTAGCAAAGGCTAGGGGCATTTTTTATGATTTTTCCATGATTTATGCTTACCTAGTGGTGATCATTCTTTCCTTTTTGCCTCTCCAACAAATTAGTCAACATAAACATGCAAAATGAAGAAAAACAAGAACAAAATTGAAATCAAAACCTTATTTATCAAATTTGAAACAAATTGATTAAGGCAAGTAAATCCAACTTAATGACACAAATTTAGATTTGTAGGCTTCTACAATTTTCAAATATTTTTCATATACCTCAGTTTCTTGTTGTGAGTTTTCCAAAACCAGCTTGATATGTGCTACGTTCTCCTCTTTGATCCTTTTAGCCAATGTTTTTCCTTCACTATTAAATCTAGTCTCTGGCTTTTTGACTTTTTTATGACCAGTCATCCTACAGACACGGACAAATCATTTTCTGAAGGTTAAATTATGGAAATTCATAATTTAATCAAATGCGCAAAAGAATCTATTAAATGCACTACTTAAATGATTGAAAGCGTTGTTAAACTATCAAATGCGTTGCAGAAAAAACTTAAAAGCACAGAAACAAAATTTAAATGTGTTGTTTAAGTAAGCAAAGGTGTTAAAAGAAATCCTCAAACGCACTAGAGAACAGGTTGGACGCACTACAAAGACAGGGCACATGTGCAGAAAGAATTTAGACAAGAAGATAGAAAGATTGAATGTGTTGAAACTTTGTGCAAAGGCACACAACTTTGTCATAGGAGCACTATTTCAGACCTTGTACGTGCTGGAGAAAGTAGTGTACGCACTGCAGAAACCTATAAAAGCGTTGAAAAACCTGCAAAATAAAGAACAAAAGAAGGATTTGCAAGAAAAATTCAATTTCTCTGAATTTAAAAATTAGTGAGGCCTATGGCCCCATGGTGGGTGTCATTTTGTGTACTAGGATTAGTACCTTCGTAGGGTTAGCTTTGTCAAATAAATCAAAATAAAAATTAAATTACCACAAAAGCAATCCAATTAAGCTATTTAAAAGACAAATGAGCACTCTATGGCTCTCTAATTAGGGATGTTAATGAAGAGCTCTTAGCAAGTTCTCACTAGTGACAGTCCTAATATGAGAAAGTATGTTAAAACAAGCTAAAACAAGTTAATTCCAAATGAAATAAACTAATTAGCTCCTAGATTTGTCTTTCTAGCTTAAAATTGCAAGAGGTTTGATGCTTTTCAAATACTTGTGGATGATTTGTTCTTCAATTATGCCTTGCTTTTATAGATTTTAGCAAGGGTAAGGGGTGGAGTTGATTTGATCATGGTTTGATTAGGGTTATGTCCATGGTTCCACCTTTGGAGACCATTTAAATATTTTGTTCTCAAAGCTTGGGACAAGAGGACAAAATGGGTGGACAAGATTCTTTCTCCTTATGGGTGGTGGAGATTCAATGTGAGCTTGATCCATGTGAGCTTGGTTCTCAAATCCTATTGGTTGATGCATTTTCCTCCCATTTGGTGGTTGAGGGAAAATAGGATTTAATTAATTGAATTTAATTAATATGTTTAGCCATGTGTACCCCTTGAATGGGTTGATTTGATTTAAATGAATTGTGCAATTAATTAGATTAATTGATTTAATTTGATTTATTCAATTTTAATTAATTTTATGGATTTTGATTTTTAATTAAATTTGAATTATGGCTTGATTGTAATTTAGCTTTGATTTTAGCTTGATTTGATTTTATTGCTTTGATTTTGCCTTGGTTGCTCACATAAATTAATCTTGTCCATTTTCAGGTGATTACAGCAACAACTACCGAAGATAATACCTGTAAATATCAATAATCTCCTTCACACATTTCTTCATCTCACGAATAACTCTGGAGAGTCTTTGTTTTTCATCGTCACACTTCCTCATTATAGATTTTTCCACCATTAGGTAATCTGCTCCATACTGCAACAACTCAACCTCAACACTCATGATTAACTCAGTCGTTATCATACCAAACAAACTAGAAACTGTATGTAACGCCCCGCCAGGGAACCTGAGAGGACAACTCAAAATTTAAAAAGAAATATTTTTATTTTTTTAAAACCAAGAATGCAACTAACATTATATTTACAAATGAAGATGACATCAACTCGTCAATGATGCAAGAATCATAACCAAGATACATCTCATTAAAATACAAGATAAATGCTAAAGATTAGCCACACAACTAGGTCCTCTAAGGTTCCCCGACATCGCTACTAGCAATGCATAAAATACAAGACTAATACAATAAGATCACCAGGAAACTACGAACAAGATTACAACACAAATGAATTCATTCAATATTACAATCAAATAACATAATGTCATATGTTCAAATCAAGAATAATCATCCTTATCCAATCAAAGATACATATTACACTTACAAAGTACAAGTAATCACTGAAATACATTCACATATTCGTTTTACATTAATCTCCTCAACGAGACTACAATACTACATCAATGCATCAATATGATGATATAGACAATGGTACATCAATGCATCAACATCAAACTACATGACATACAATGAATCATAGAAATCATCTAGCTGCATGAACAATAACTATAGAGAAGATGCAAGTCCATCCTAGCTCTCGATCACACTCTAGGAAAAATACTCAATGGGTAAAAGGTTTGCCACCCAACCACGTGGGGCCCTGAGGCTGACTCCCCCAAGCTAGGAGATAACACAAGGCCCACACCACACAAACATCACAAGCAATGTAGCAACAAAGAAACATCTAATACAAAGAGTAACATAGGAATTCAAAGGGGCATACAACAAGATAACATATGATAATCACAAAGGAACACCATATACCAAATGTGAATCTAAAACTGACGTGAGGAAATCCTAGGACACATACTGAAGGGTGTCATCACATAGCTCCATGCTAGAGTCATCCTGACAGACTCTCTGGACCTGATGCCTAGGTGGAGCTCATATGGAACCGTCCACCTCTCCTGAGGCGTCGTACCGCCATATCAACATACCACAAACGACAAACGACCAGGCCTTCTCCAACCCATCATTATAAATGCATGCAATCTCTAGAACATGGGTGAGGCAATTATCTTTTAATTTAATGTGAATTCCCAAAAACCAATTTATTTATTAAGTTATCACTTAATTAAAAACTCTACAATGGGTAATCTTGGACTTGCCACTTTGGGCCCCAACCCCATTGTGAGCCACCCTCCACGCTATGCTCCTAGAAAACCCTCATATCCTCCAAACTAAAGTCAAAAGAATGAACAAGAAAATAATCTCAAATGGAGCCTCACAAAATCCTCATAAACAAAGAATCCAAACAAACAGAGTTTGGAGCATAGATACAAAATCATCCATAGGATCCACAATGCCAACATAACAAAGAGGACATCATATAAACCTCAGAGTAAGAATCACATAGAACTCTCTAGGTTCCAAAATATAGCCATGATTCCAAATACAACATAGAACCAATATAAGTCCTCTTTTGGATCCATACCAACAAACTAGATACATAAGATCTCATTGATCTATCAAATACATAATCAGGCTCCAAGATCACCAATAAAGCATAATACAATAACATCATGATTACCACATAACTTAGAAGATTAAGAGAACCACATTCAACAAAAAGGCTAACATTAAACTAAGTCCAACAATAATGCCAAGAAACATAGCTAGGAACTTCAAGTATGACCTCAATTACACAATTAGGCCCACAACATACAAATCACCACAAAAGTGAAACACCAATCAAATGAGGTCAAGAAAATGTTACATTCAAGTAGCAAGATGGGATCAAACACCAAGACAAAATAAAACATCAAAACATCCCCAGCCTCTAGTAACATAAGGGAATCCCCAAAATGACATAATCCTCCAAAAACATCATACCAATAAAAATGATCACATAATCTCATCATAATGCCACACTAGACCCACATACAATCAAATTCAAGAGTTATATCCATCACAAGGACCCTCTTTCAAAGCACACCAAGATATTCCAATATTGTACATAATTTAGATACAAAACATCAAAATTTGCACTTTGCAGATCCAGTTATAGATTAAGTATCACTAACAGATAATGACTCAACAAAAATACAAAATCCAACAAAAGGACACCAACAATTACTATTCAAGTCTAACTAAAGCTTAACCATAAAAGTAGTAACAAGAACCATATCTACACCACCCACAAAGTTATCCTAGAACTTTCCTAACAAATAACTCAATAGTTTAATTGACTTAATGCCCACATAATTAACATGCAATTGTTAACATAACAAATATACATTCATCAACTCTTTCATCAAAATATATTCTTGTAATTTAACAAAAAATTTCTTCATATATACCTATTAACACTTCCCAATACAAGATAAATAAAATATAATATAATATAATATAATTTTGATCTAAATGATAAATATATATATGTATTTCCTAATCTAAATACATATAATTCCAAATCTAATAAAATAAGAAAATACTCAACTAATTAAGTATGGTATCCACTCATCTTAGAATTATAAATGATTCTTAGATTAATTAGTATAAAGTTCTCTTATATAAGAAATTTGCATAGAGAAAGATTATTAGTAATTAGTATAAATTAATCTTATAAAAAGAATTTTCATAGAGAAAGATTTTTATAATAGCAATCCATTATAATGTATACATTAAGCTAATAAAATCTATAATCTTATATTCTTATACGAAATTGCATTGTAATGTAATTTAGGGTCTGTTTGTTTGGTGGAATTAAATAATGTTGGAATTACCAAATTCCAGTATTTGACAATTCAGTAAGTTTTAAATTTGAAAAATGATTTTTGGAATATGGCTAGAACCATTTGCTTTACCTAGAATTCATAGTGAGAAGATGCATTTTTTGCATTTGGTTCTATAATTCTAGAATTGGAATACCATCTAAATAAGAGTTTTTTTATTTTTTTTTAAATTTTCTTTAACAAGAATGAAGCATTAAATTACACAATTTTGTCTTCTTGGATGTTATCTGTAATTCTCTTGGACTCCTGGTGCGTTTGCTGATAGGTTAAGTTGCAAATAGCTAAATTTGCAGGAAGATGAAGTTGAGATGCATATGCCAATTGCAGACTTCAAAAAGTAAAAAAAATGACTTACCCCCAATTCCCATTTAAGTGGAATTGGAATTCATTTTTCAATTCTACCTTTTTAGATGGAAGATTAAAATGCTCGTTTTGGATTCCATTTTCATGTTTTGAAAACAAACATAGAATATGTCAATTCTTGGATTTGACAATGACAGTTCTATCCCAATTCTAGCAAACAAACGGGCCCTTAAAGACTAAAATAATACTCCCTCTTCTTTCTAAAAGACACATGAAAAGAAAGGAACCTTCTATTAATTAAACTATGCAAATATGGTACTTTTCTTTTAAAAGTCCAAAATTATTACACCTAACTTTATATCATATAAATAGCTAATCAAGTCAAATTAAAGGAAAGACTCCTCTTTATCTCCCGCGTACCTTTCCAATGCTAAATTTTAGATTAAAAGAATAAAATCAAAACATGTGAAAAAGAATCTATTCTCATAAAAGAATCAACGTTTTCACATATATATAGGGTGATTGAGGCCCACTAAATCTCATGTAAGGGCATTGCCAAGTACCGTTATTCCAAAGGAATTGGGATGACAATAATACATGGAAGAAATGATTTAATTTTTTACAATACGATTTTTTTTTAAATACCATTTGAAGGTGAGCAATATCAGTTTTAGCGCACTCATGACCAACAAAATTTATGATAAGGTCAACAATAATAGGCAATGTGAGAAATATCTATAAATATATTATTGAAAAGAAAAGGAAAGGTATTTTTATAGTCTATTTTTTGGTCTACATATGGTAACAGTGATACAGGACTACCTCACACTCCTTACGAGAAACACCTAATTGTACTACAAATGAGGTGTACATATCCTACCCCTTACAAGATTTGAATTTGTGACCTAATCCATAGATTTAATATCCATGGATTAATAAGATGCACTAATAAAATTAAATCTAATGATTATCAATTAATAAGAATATAAGGTGTGTTACTAATTGGCGACTTATGTGAACCAGTCGATAGTAAAAGAGATATAATTTACAAGATGGCAATAAAATAAAGGACGACACAAGGTTAAATGCACAGTTGTCACCATACAAAAATGCAGGCAAGTATCTATATAGATATATTGCAGACATAGTCCAATCATAATCCAGGCATTGTAGATGGAAAAGAAGAATTACAAATCGGTTATGTTGGTGATGCTACAGACATAAACTCAACACGCATCATATTCCTCTATGAATATATAAAAGATCCAACCGCTTAATGATGCCTCTAATGAGGGAAGATAGACGCAACAGACCACATAATACTCCACAGACACACGGTCAAGCAACAAAAGGTAATAAAACTAGCAGTTGCATGATTTTTTCATGCAACATTCAGCCGATAGGAATTTCAAAATTTGCAAAAGAACTGTACATTATTTTAGCAAAAATAAAATAAAAATTGGAACTTATGAATAATCTTTTGTATGTGATGATGTAGTATTGGAGTGCGTACATGGACTTTATAATAAAACATTGATATACAATTTTGAGAATATAACACTTTGGAATGTGTATACAAAACATTGGAAAACATTTTTACACTATAATGATGTGATGTCAGATATTCTTGTGCTTACATATTCTTGTGCTTACATAGAAGTTGCATATTCAAAACTGCTACAATGTTCACAAGACTTTGCCACATCTGGTGCAACACAATAAAATTTAAATTCCTTGAGCTTGAATATTGCAGAACTGGCATGTCCACGCGGCTGCTGAGAGTCTTCAAAGGTATGATCTATGAGAGTCTTCAAAGGTATGATCTATGATAGGGTTAACACTGTTACTAACTCAATATAGGAAGATTGAGTAAAACAGTGCAATCTCACACAGGCACCTCAAATTTTTAATAACAAAATTCAATGGACAACAAAAGTAAAAGACAACCTAGATATCATAATCTGTAATGGTACAAATTTTAAAATATTTTCGTATTCATGAATATTTTCCACTTTAAGTAAAATATTAAAAATAGATTAAAATTATAGTACAAATTTTAAAAATATTTTTGTATTGATATCAATTTGGAGGTGAAAAAGTTATAACTATATAAGAAACCACATATCATGAATAATATGCTATAATGTATAATCTGAAATAGAATACTACATGATCTTGTAAATAAACTCCAACCAAAAAAATTAAAATCTATCAATTAATTAAAATTGAAATTGAAAATCTCAAAATATAAAATCATGCTAAAATGTGTAACCTGGAATGGAATACTACATAAATGGAATACTACATGAACTGAAAATAAATTCCAAATAAATTCTAGCTGTAAAATATAAAATTACAGACAAACTATATAATTTATAAATTCCAAATAAATTCCAGCTGTAAAATATAAAATTACAGACAAACTATATAAATTAAATTATACACAACCGTCAAAAATCAATTACAGAACTCGGTCTTTTCACAACTGCTTGAAGGCATTGCTGCATGAACTATGCTAGCAGCCTTCCAGACATCTAATAAAGATTGTTTATGTTGGGTATGCTTCCTTTTGTATCAAATTGTTGGTATTCCCCCAAGACACAGTTGCTCAAACATGTGAGTTGTCTCTGCAGAAATTAAATAGTAATGAAAAGAAGTGGGTATGATTATTTTTGACGTGGGTAAGCAAAGTAACTTCAAATTTGCAATCTTGTCTTCATTTTTCTGCATCTTTTAGCCGCTAGTGTGCTGTTTCAGCCAACTGCTATTCTTACAGTTTTATCTTGTGCAGACGCAAATGACCCACTTCTTATACTTACTTATTTTTTAAAGCTAGGAAAAGAGGGAGATAGAAGTATCAACCCAAGAGAATGTTGGTGAAAAGACACAATTTCAGTCCATAAACTATGAATAACAACCATAAACAAAGGATCGATTAACTCCTATTATAACTGCTTCATCAAGAACACAAAATTTAAACCAAACATCATATATAAAATGTAGATGTACCAAATTAGCCAATGGTCAATCTTTGGCATCGTCTACAAGGAAAGTGTCCACACAGTAAACATAAAACATTTAACTTAAGAAACAGGCACGTGAGAGAGGTATAGTTCTTGGAACTATTACACAAGGTTCATGAGGAACGTCCAAGAATAAAGGAAGAACAAATGCCATAAATAGCATATAGTAAACCTGTGACTTGTAAAATGGTCATGTGAAAAGACAATAAATGAACATATGAAATAGTTTCCTTCCATTTCATAACAGTTATATATAGCAGGCACATGAAACGCCCAAACAGAGAGAAATGATTATAAAAACTACCCTTCAAACCAAAAACTAAAATGTAGAAAGTCAGGAAACCTACTGGGAGGGTTCAATGTATTGGCGGTGAAGAGGGTAGATTTATACCTGGTAGAGGCGGTTTGCAAGCATTGTGAACAACAATATTCACACAGAATTTAGGTATTTGTTAGCAAAGAACTCAGCTTGCCTCTGGCCACGCCTACAATTGATGCAACTCGCCTAAAGACTGACAAAGTTCGGACTAGTGGAACCTTGGCAGCATTTTTTTTTTGTTGAAGCATTTTACATTTTATTTCTCCTACATATCATTCGTTCACTAAAATCTCCATTTTTTTTGTTGTCAATACAAATCCACTCAGGTGCAACTATTGTAGTCATTACTACCCAGTTAACCAATCAGCTTTAGTGGTACATCAAATGAAGGAAAGACCAACTCAAAGACCTCAGTTAAAAGCCTCGAAGAAAAATAAAACCCTAACTCCCCCAGGCGGTTTGTTGTAAGGGCAAGTCATTGGCGCTGTTGGGTTATGACGTAGCCATCAAGAGTATGCAGGACATCTGGTGCATTATTTGAGAAACAGCTGGGAGGAATGTCACGTTACCGGTGGGTCGAAGCTTGGCATCGTAATCTGATTCCTTTGCCCAGAAACAACCAGTGTAACGGAAAACTTGGTAGGAGGCGGTGTATCGGAAGAGGGCTTTCAGTCGGCGGAAGCAGGCAGCCAGGGGAGCAGGATGACAATTTTCAGGCGGTCGTGAGGCTAAAAGCCCACACATATAACGCCTATCGGCTTAAAAATATTACATTTTCTGATCATAGTCATGGGACCTTAATTTCACATAGTCAGGTGAGTTCAATTTTTATTTTTGGACTTTCTGGCAGTGAATTAAATAGAAGTTTTGTGAATGGTTTTATAAACAGGATATGAATTTTCGAAACAGGATACTCTGTTACCATATCAATTTGCTTCACAACAGTCATATATCATTCAAATGCCTTTTTTGTTCGTAATAGATGGACGCCATTACAATTTGAATAAAACAGAGCTGTGACAATTACAAGAAAGAAAAATATAGCTTGCAAATCTGCATTACAAGTGCCACCATCTTGCATTTCCACAAGGTATGCTTGCTTGTTTTTGTAATTCCATGGTTAATTTTCATTAGAGGAGAAAGAAAATGAAATCCCAGTGAAGGGAAATATAAAAAGGAAAGAGAATGGCAAGATCCATCAACACATTTCACAGAGGAGGGGTATTAGCCTTAAACAATAATAATGTTACTCCTTCCTCTCCTATGCACCGCATTTCATGCATGAAACCCTCATCGAAAATAGTTCAGGTGAGTGGGATTCGAATGATGCACCTACTTCTCTGGAAGAAGAATTCAAGCAAGATCCCATCCTGTCCAAATTCTTATCACACAATTTTAATTCCACTAAATTCGCCAGTGAAGCCCTCAGCAACGGATCGGCTGCCTCTTGCGTGGATAAATTAGAAGGCATACGCCTCCTTGAAAAACAGTTAAGAAATGAAGTGTATTTACGCCATGATTAGCTGCTTCAACAACTGTCCAACTTGAAGGACACAGAGGGGGCCTTGTCTGTGGTTAAATCCGGTTAGCGATCTGCAGGCAAGTGTAACTAGGGTTGGATCTGAGATTGTCGAGCCATACAAGAAGATCAAGGTGAAGTTTCCAGAAAAAATCATTTATAAAATATTAAAGTCTATTGGAAAAAAATGAATTTCTGAGCACAAAAAATAATTAAGCCCCCAGGAAAAATATGAAGAGCCAATCAGAAAAATGAAATATTTTTCAACTAATTCAAATTAAAAATAAAGGATGGCCAAACATTAGAAACTATAGCAAATATTTTATGATGCATAGTTTTTGAAAAAAACTAATGTAAAACAAATCGCCCGAAAACATAAGTCTTCGCCTTAAAAGGCAGGACTAATAAACATTGGAAATGTGGGCATTTGTTCAAACACGAACAAGCCATACCGACCGTCTCCGACCGTGCTCATTTAATTTAATACATTTTTTCTCCCACACCGTTCCAACTTCCGCCACGAATATATATGGAAGCACCCCACTTTCTTCTAATTTCTGTCAATCTTTCTTTCTGCTCTGCAATTTAGGTTATTGCAATTAGATCCCTGGAAGCTAAGGCTTCCCTGTGATCAAAACAACTATAGACCATTTCGACTATTTCATGAAGGGGTAGATGCTTCCTTCAAAAAGTGCATTGAGAAATATTCAGAGTGAACCGCCAACCGCCTGTTTCCTGATCACTGTGTCTTAATTTTGTTGGCACCAAGAGCTTTCTCATACTCTTCACGAGCATCTACATGCTCAGTAAGTAGGGTTTGGTCATGTTGTAGCTCAGAATATTAAAATCAATTTATGGACAAGGCAAGCGGTGTTCAATGGTGGTGAATGCAAATTAATGCACTTCTTATCTAAAAAGAAATGATCATTTTGAAAATATACCTTGAATAACTGATTCTTTTGCCTTTGAGTACTCAAAAGAAAGTTTCCTAAGCTCATCGAGTCTTAGATCCATCCCCTGCCATTGCAAACATAAATCTTAAGGTTCAACATAAGTAGTTAAAGACGCATGGTACAGTATCTCTGGCGGAAAAGACCCAATTCTTGCACAAATTTCAGGCTCCTACCTAATTGACAAATTAAATTATTTTTTACTTCTATTAAAAACTATTGTTCCTCGATATTCAAATTTGGCAAAATTTTATAATTCTTCAATGACTTTATATAATATAAATGTATAACCATAAAAAAGATCTTCAACAATCTTTGACAGCGATCATGAAATCTGATGGCACTTACAATATTCATGTAGGTATCATTAATAAAGTATTATGTTTATCAATTTATCATGTTTATCAGACTAAAGAATGCACCAGTCACTTTTCCAAGCTACTATGAAATTATGAATAAATGAATTGTTAGTGATACTTATCAGATTCAAGAATGTGCCAACAACTTTCCAAGATCCTAGGAATAGGAGCTTCTGGATCACCTTTTCCTTTTCCATGTTGAGGAAGTGCGGGGATGAAAGCAAGGTTCAAACAAATTAAAGAATGGCCAAATTATGATACTACTCAGCACCAGTTATTTTAAAAAACCTTCAAAATAATTATTCAGAAAACCCTATAAACAGTACTCTCTTATCAATTCATCCACATCTGAGGAAGAAAATGGCGTTCTGGAGGCTCTACAAAAGCTCATGGACTGGAACAATCACGGCCTCTGGTGATTTGGTCCCGTTGTCCTACATGGCAGGGTTGCTCATTGGACACCCGAATTCGAGAGCTGTGACAGAACGGAGCAAGGAGCTGGATGCCATGGAGGCGCTCAAGAGAGAAGGCCATTTTGAATTGCAGTCCAAGGAAGGACTCGCACTCTCTAATGGCACTGCAGTTGAATCAACTGTGGTGGAATTCATGTCTACCCTGTTCTGAAAAGTTGTGCAGGGGAAGCCAAATTCACTGACCCACTAATCCATGAAATGACGTACCATCCGGGGAAAACTAAAGCATCCATTATGTCAAGCTTGTTTGTTGTAGCTTGCAGTCTGTTTACGAGCGTCGAGATGAAGTGCAACAAACAATATTTGAAACCCTTTTAATCGCTGCAAATTTGATATGTTTCTGCAGCTGTAAGATTTGATACGATTTTATAGCTGTAACATTTGAAATGATTTTGTATAGCTGTAAAATTTGATATGATTGATATGATTCTGTGTAGTTGTCCGATTTGATAAGATTTTATTACTACAAATTTGATTTGATATGATTCTATATAGCTATGAGATTTGATACAATTATATAGATACAAATTTGAAAAGATTTTGTAGTTGTAAGATTTGATCATATCAGAAAAATTATTGATCGATGAGCAGTTTCTAGTATTAAAAAATATATCGAATGGTAAGTGGTTTCAGCGTCAGACAGGTTTTGGGTGAAACCTCACGTAATATAGCCTATCGGCTAATTAAGAAACTATGGTGATGCCAAGGAAAAGAACAGTAACATTAAGGACCAATAAGAATTCAGCTAATACATTGAAATGAAGTTCCAAACACTGATAAGAGTCTTTCTGACACCTCCACAAATAACGCAACAACCTATGCACCATAAACAATATGTTAAACACCTACAGCCTGATTCATGGTACACAAAATCATACTCATGAAGAAACGAATCAAAGGGTACCTTGCATATTATGCATGGGAACACATTGCATTGCAATTACGCCTATGAATTAAAGATAAATGGACAAGAAAGATAAGGTCAAACCTCAGGAGTGTGTTCAAAGGTGAACAATGAGCGCAACCAGAATGATTTCAAGGTAATCAAAGGCCTCATCTCATGAAAAAACCTAGAAAGGACAAGACAAACCCAAACACTCTCGGAACACTTCCTATGACTATACAAAAGGTATATATACATCAATCTATTGTGAAGAAAATTGATTATTGACTTCTGGAGGATTGCAAATAATAAGTCATGATAGGAGGATTTCATTGTCTCACTTCTTTGTTTATCTAAACTGTGAAGGTTGTCACGCATTTGGTGCACATGCATGCAAAGTATGAGGTTCAAGACAACGCACCTATTTGTATGACAACAAGATCAAAGAGATGACGCTTCATGGGATGCGATGTTACACAATTTGCAAAAGAAGAAGATTTAGTGAAACAACTCTAGATATTTTCAAGAAAATGTAATTGGTAGTATAATCCTTAACGAACTTCCATTCTTCTCTCTACGGTACCTCTAAGAAAATTATGTGTCATCATACTAGCCGGTTGTGTTTCTAACGAAGAGGCGTGAGAGCCCCTAGAATGTTCACTACCACCCTGTTTATTGCGCTTCTCCCCAAAAAATGAGGGCGCCATCTATACAAGGGCCAAAATGCACCTTTATTTGCATTTATTAATTAATATAAAAATTGCAGTATAATGATTTTACAAATTTTAATTTATTTTAAAAATATAAACAAATGGTCTAATCAGGTGCATTTTGGCCCTTGCATAGCCAAAAGTAAAAAGGTGTTCCATCCCATTTTTTAAAAGAAAAAAACCCTCCTTACAGTCATATGTCAAGGTATATTTAATGCCTCACAAAAAATGAAAACATGCAATGACATGCACCCCTAACTGCAGAGAATAATAATAGTAACGGCCTCCAACAAGATCTTACCTTCCCGAAAAAGAAGATTCCTAATAAAAATAATGCATACTAATTATTTAAATTGAATAAATAATGCAAATGGGGCACTTAATGTAATGTTACGAGCACAATTAGTTATATTCCATTAAAATGACCGTTAATAATAAATTAATGATAATCAACGCCACCTCAAACTAATAAGTAATAACGATAACAATAACTGATGATATCTTGTAATGTGATTTTAACCATAATTGAATAATGATAGTATTACATCAATATATAAAAATATATAAACAATCAACAACAATGACAACACACAAGAAGATCAATCAAGGATCCAAAATATAAGACGAAATGTGATCCTTCAGGAGGGCACTACATTGTAACCTTTCTACTAATCAAGTGATGAGTCAACAATTTTGTCACCATTTTTTTGTCCTCTCAAGAACACTTGGTCCACAAACCATCAAGCTTATCATACTCATCATTTTTCAACCAAGTTCTCACCTTACTTGAATCCACATGCTCAGACTTTCCTGGAGAGGGCACAGATGTCTCCATGTCTTCTTCCTCTTCTTCAACTTCCATCTTGTTTGCAACATTTTCTTCTTCAACTTTATCTTCTTCCTTATCTTCTGAATTTGTAACTATTTCTTTTTCTTTCTCACCAGTCTTTATTTTCTTTGGTTCGGGAGATGAACCACCAACAACTTCTTCCAAATACTTTTGACCAGAGGAGGAACCCTCCTCACCATGACTTACAGGAAAAGAACTAGAAACAACCAACCCAAAATAAATATTCATATGTAATGTAGAAAAGTATGCCTTGCATGCACTCACACTGTCTTCCAAGAAACTCAGATATCTGCATCCTGCTTACTGACGAGAATGTCGGTCCTCCGCTCAAGTTCTCATTTTTCGATAAAAATTTCATAAAGTAGAATACCGAGCACATCAATAGAAAACCAAATTTAAATGCATATCCATCTTCAACCATTATTTTTACATTCTCAAGAAGATTATCTAGCAACATTTTACACAAATCCATTTGCACATTCTCCTTCACAATCTTGCATGAAGTACACACAGCCAAAGCAGAAGTCAAACCTTCTCAATTCCAAAACTAAATTTTGTAAGAAACACCATAAGCAACATACCTTACAATCGGATCTTCAATGGTATCTATGAGAATGCACGCTGATCTCGATCAATCTCCATAAGATCTTCTATCTTCTGATAACTAATAGACTTATTCCTGGGTAATTCGCCAATACTGCATAATCCAGTAACGGTCTCAATAACTTCCTTTGATATCAACCATGGTTTGTCAAGCTTTAAGGTTTCGCCATGAAATCGACTTAGCAAAAATAGAATAAATTCGTTGTCATTACACCACATAAATTCACCGTAGATGTCAAGTCCAAGATTTTTAATTCCCTGCATATCCTCCATAGGCAATCTGAATTCTAATTGATTGATATGACTGTGATCAAACTCCTTTAATTCAACCTTCATCTTCTTTGATATGGACGCACAAACAGCAAACTTGGGTGCTATAATCTCTTCAAAGACTCAGCTCTTCTGCAAATTCTCAATTTTCCTTTGTGCTACAATACCAAATGTTTCAAAAGTTTTGTCTTTAAAGCCACGAAACATCATAATTAATTTCCCCGCCAAAATTTAAATATCGTTGACGCAACTCAACGTTTTGTGCACATCATATCAATCAATCAAAAACCACATTTATTAATTGTCCAATCATCATACCGGAGACACGTTAGTGTTAACCGGTATCGCCTCAGGGCAAGGGAGTGTATGATTTACCATGTTGCGTACTCCCCTTGAGCGCAAGCATTTGGCTCAGTTGTTGGTAAAGCTAGTACTAGGATCTGGTACCACCAAACTTTCCACGCCATCTGACTTCTTCCATTATGTCCTTTGCTTCTGAGCTCCATTGGATTCTGCAACATGATTATCATTTCCAATATTTACTGAAACACTGTCATATCTACATGATTTTGAATAATGACCAGTTTGTCCACATTTGAAACAATTCAAACTTCTTTTTCCAGATATTACCGAATAAACTTTAGATCTGGATTGACTAGCCTTGTGACCAAAATTGTGACATACATAGCAATTTCCTTGAAAGATATTAACCATTGCATTCTTTTGTTCCTGATTTGAAACTTAACTCTTACATTGAATTGCTTTATGACCAATTTTATGACAATTAATGCAGTGAATCTTTTGTTCATTTCTCATCTTACAATCTATTGTCTTATGACCAAAAACTTTTGCAAATATAACAGCAACCATTGAAGATAAATACCTTAGAGCATTTGGTTGTCTTACCGAAGGCCTTCTTGTAGATGTGTTATGGTTTTTGGCGTCGCTTGTTACCTCAACCTTTGCATCATCTTCATTCACCTTTTCCTTGCCTTTATCCATCTGATTTGAACATTCACCAATAAACCCTAATCCTTCTTTATCCTTGTGACCTTTCCGAGAGGATAATAATTGATCCAAGAGAGTACTACTCTCACATGCCTTTGTTTCTGACCTTAGCTTCTTCAGTTCCAATTCCAATTTTTCATTTTGTTTTGAACTCATTCTGATTATCTCCTAGAAGTTTTCTTCAATCTCTTTCCATTCCTTCATTGTCATTTCCAGTTCAACTCTTGCTAACCAAGCATTATTTAACTTGTATTTCAATCCAACCTTGATACCTTATTCCCTTCGAGTGTTTTCATCCAACTTACTCTCAAGATCAACTATCTTCTCTTTTAATTCCTGATCCAGATCTGTATCATTGTCTTTTGATTTGTTCATTCATTCAATTATTTTTCCAGAGCAACAACTTTGTCTTTAGATTCCTTCAACACTTAACTAGCCTCCTTGTGCCTTGCTTTGAACCTCTTAATTTGATCTCTTAATTTTGCAATACAAACATTTGCTTCCTTCAGGTTTTCTTTCAACTCCTCATTTTCTAATTCAATAGCTTCAATACCACTCATCATGATTTGTCAATCTTCTTTAGTGTAGAATCCTCCTTCCATCTATTGAAGCAACCAAGATCTCCCTCAAGTAGTTAAGCTTTATCTGCAAGGGACCAAGCTCTGATACCAATTGTTGAACAACCCAAATAACTGAGTGGGAGTGAATCAATTATTCCCACATACTTTACAATACTTTTGGTCTATCGGTAAACTATTAAACATCAACAATAACAACTTCTGATATATTGGTTAAGCACATAAAACATCTGCAAGAAATGTAAATATAGGAAAACCGACATGGAGAACACCGAGATTTACGTGGAAAATCCAAACTGGGAAAAACCACAGAGAAGCTAATTCTCATGAAATGTAAACACTGGTTAAGGTGATTTGTACAAAAGCTCACTCTCGGTTGTGCTCACTGCCAGTCAAGTAAACTACCCTTAAATATGAAAAGGCTCACTGCCAATACAAAGATAGATACATTGAAACAAAAACTGATAGGCTTGCATCTAGATATGCATGAACAGTTCACAATTTAGCTATGTTACCACAATCACCAATAGATCCTCAACAGTCTGATCACTGCTGCCAATATGTAAGCATTGATAAACACTTCAATCTACCTTCTCAGATATTACTGCTCACATACAACATTGCCACAAGTTCGCACTACATACATCACACTCGCTACGCCTGGATAAAAAAAGTTCTTTATTTATATCGGTATCCGATCATCCATATCTTGGCTTCACACCAAACGTGTGACAACCCCAATGCTAAGGAAGTTACAATTACATTTAATGCATAGCATCAATCCTAAATCTAGGACATACATAAGAGATCTTATCAACTCGTTACATTACGACCCATAGATAGGTCACACATAAGATATTACAATGCATATTACATTTTCCAATAACTACCATAACCAAGACCAGAAGATGTAATCATTGATAGAAGAAATACTGTCTTACATTGTAGCCGATATACCAAAAACATCTCATGAACTTGCACAACTATCTAGATACTTGTAGAAACTCGCAATCACTAGAAACCGATAGAATAGTCCATGTGAAACTGAACACGGAAAGCATGCCAGTGCACCAAAAAATAAATAGGTCAGAGTAGGACAATGTACACTGCCAAGGAACACCAGGAACACCAAAAATGTTCATATTGAACCTATCCTGTGAATAATCGAAACTCTTGTTGCATAACTAATACTCAACAGACACATAACAAAAACTGCCAATGACCAACCAATACTGTCAAAGTGTCAGTCTGGAGGTTGTGACATCAATGACAATCAATGCCAACAACAACTCAATAAGTCTAACAACCTTGTATTTGTTGGTCTCTTTCTTTAACCTCCTTACAAAATTTGCTTCAACATCTTCAAAGCCATCAAGCTGATCAACATCTTCCTCAATCTTCTTACCATGCAACTTCCACTTTGGGAGCATCCTTGTCAAATTCTCATTTCATATGTAGTCAAAGAACCATGTTGTTGATCTAGTGTGTAATTGTCTGTGTCATTGCTTTCTTTAATAGTAGAGACTTTAGAGCTATATCTTTTTGGAAGAGATCTGAGAAACCTTTTCACAACTTCATATTCTTTTATTTCTTCACCAATATCTCTAATGTCATTTACCACTTCATGTGCTTGGAGCATATAAGAAAAGTCTTCATCTTCATCCATTTTTTTGTTCAAATCTAGTTTTGAAATTTTATATCTTCATTTGCTTTACCTTCTTGTCTCCATATATACTATCAAGCTCATACCATATTTTCTTAGTAGTATGCAATGCATCACCTTCACAAGTTCTAGATGAAAGTCCATTCGTGAGTGCATTTCTCGCTTTGTCATTGTTTTCATATGCCCTATTTTCTAAAGCATCAAAAGGGCTAGCGGGAGGAGTATAACCAAACTTGACAAAGTTCAAGATACCAAACTCTAATGATTGTAAATGTGCCTCCATTCTTACTTTTAGAGAGCAAAGTTTGAACCATCAAACTTAGGAACTTTGTGAGATCCATCATTCGCCATCCCAGACCTTCCTCAAGCGGTTAAACTTACTCCAAAGGAACTTGGCTCTAATACCGATTGTTGAGCACACTTGGAGAGTGAGAGATGGTGGGGGTGAATCAGTCTCAAACAATCGTAAACTTGTACTTTAGTTCCAAACATGTAACTTAAAACACAAATATTGAAAGATAAAACATTCAACACCAATGAATAGGACAACACCAGATTTATGTGGAAAACGCAAGGAGGAAAAAACCATAGTTAGAATTGTTAATGTTTGTAGCCTCAGTCGGATAATTACTATCAGAGCTAATGATAGATCATTATTGTACAAATATATAAATATACATATATATCTATTTATATATATACATATATATAAATATAAATATTTATTTATTTATTTATGTTTATATGATTATTCATAAATATGTTATATATATATAGTTATTTATTTATTTATTTATGTTTATATGATTAATATATATATATATATATATATATATATATATATATAAACATAAATAAATATATATATATATATATGAATAATTATATAAACATAAATAAATATATATATATATATGAATAATCATATAAACATAAATAAATATATATATATATATATATATATATATAATGATATTAATAAACATACTAATCATTATACATGTTGACTGATTAAATCAAACAAGTCGATGAGTATCAACTAAACTGAAGTTGTTATCAAAGGATACGATTAAAGGAGACAATACATTGCGGAGTCATGTCCAAGATGGACCATGACTCTACGAAGAGTCATGCTCCATCGTGGGCATGACTCCCCATGATAGCCTTTGGTAAATATATATACAGGTCGGTGGCTATTCTATTCACAGCAATACATACATAAAACAGTTTCAAAGTGCTAACAGCGATCTTCATCAAAACAGTAAAGTATGATATTGTACTCAGTTATATATAAAGAACAGTATTAAATATAATATGTGTGTGTGTGTGTGATAAATTGAGAATCCATATATAAATATAATAAGAAGATTTTAAAAGAATTAACAGTCTACAATCTGATATAAACTTTAACAAGAATCAACTCACAAATATAAAAATATCACAAGAGGCTCACTGTCAGACTTGTTGCTCATACACATTGTCTTAGCGCAAGATACAAAGAACTTGAAGTAGACACTCACTATCTAAACATAGGATACATGAGATGAATTATAATGAAATAGGCATTCAACAAACTACTTCCAACATTCTCCATAGAATGTAGATGCTTTTGACATAATGTCTCAAGCAACTATTATCAATTCAATTCTACAACTTACACCACACACTACTACTTCCTCAAACTTGTATGTCCAGAATTCACATCTTCACTACGCTTTGCAACTGATTTAATCTTCTATTTATACCATCTGGATCAATACCAAACTCCAATTAGATCAGCCAGAACAAAGGACGAGGGGTATTCCAAATCAAGTCGGCCACCAAAACATAATTGTGGTGAAAGTGGTCCTATCTAGGAGATAGAGAGGACCCAAACATCATAGCACAATATCCAATGTTATCCCAAGCATCTCACACGCTTGACGCACATTGTCCAAAGTTAAGAACAAAGTAATGTGTAACAACAATTAGTCGGCCCAAAACACATCTTCAACGTGAAACCACTTAATGCAGATCTCTGCATGGCAAGGTGAGACTCAAAACAAACTCAACACATCATCCATTGCAATCAGGAATATGAAGTAAGGAAGAGGACAAACCCCATCAGCCAAATAGCCACAAACAACCCTGTAAACCAACAGAAAACACAATACAACACCAAAAAACTCAATCACTACTATGCGGACCACATAGAGATGTCCCTTGAACATCCAACATCATTCCCAAGAACATATATCATATTTCTTTAACAATCAAGCTTCCACAACCATTCTTGCACATAATTATTCATAATTGGAAAACTAGGAAAACACGATCATGAAGCACATCAACAAAAAACATACTTGTTGTACATATCTCTACCAGAAATATTGAATTGAGACATTTCATAGATGTTATGAACATTTCCTCCAAGCTGAAACACTGCAAATGTCAATGCAGAGAAATGTGTAGCATTTTCTGGTCCATTCTTGATAGACAACCAACCTACCAACACAATGCTTACTGAAACATCAACGGCAGCATCAGGGACCTGAAAAGATTCAAGTGAAACACATATAGAACATATAATCTATGTTCCAAGCTGCAAGGCCATATTGTCAAACTTTGAGGAATGCTTCTCTACAAACACACATGCTTCAACAATCCAATCCTCAATGATCAAAACAACTCAATTGTTCAACACCAATATTCCACCATCCATGCTAATGTCATGCTCCTAATCCTCATCGTAACAATGTCATGCTTCTAATCCTCATCTTAACAATGTTATGCTTCTAATCCTCATCTTAACTCTGATTAATAACACATATATCATTTTTACTCTAATACTTCTAATCAGCAACACAATCAACAACATCTCACCAACAGCATGGAGGACATCTGCATAGTCATCTACTATCTACAACATACCAATACCAAAGTAGCAATACATTTAGTAAACATCTTACATCACTCCACAATTATGTCAACAGAGGGCACACAACACAATTATCAATGGCACATCCCATCTCATCTTAGTCTCACAACACATATTAGCAAGCTCTCAACACCATCACAATTACTGATGACATTGTTGCTTCTAAAGGTCGCACAACTACAAGCAGAGGGTTGACATCAATGACAACAATAACTGCCAACCTAAATATGAAGAGATGTAAAATCTAAAAAGCATGGCTCTACAGTTGTAAGACTATCATGACATGTAGAAGAAATATCATCATGAAGAGGTAAAACCACATCCTCCATATCCATCATGCAAGGGGTATCACAAGGTAAAACCTTACAAGATATGTACTCGTCACTATCAATATCTATATAATCATTATAAATCTTATGGACAAATGACATAATGTGTCTAATTAGGATTGATACTAATCAATTTCATGAAGGAAAATATGAAACATCATAAAATACAACCTCCATACAAGATGTATCATGATCCTTGATATTATGTGTTAAAATGTCAAGGATAGAGGATGATGTGTAATAAAAGAAGAAAACTATCAAAATCAAAATGTAAGTAAACATATCAACCAAGGAGCAATACTAAAAGGAGCCATAAGGTGTGATTTTCCCAATGTAGCCACATAGATTAAAATTTGTATATCACTAAGTATATCCAAACCCTAATTAAGGACTGAAACTAAAATGAATCAAACCCTAGAAAATCTGAAAATAAATGATAAAATTATAATTATAATAGATCTGAAGTACCCTAAAATCAGCAAATGTATAGTCCTAAAGTCAAGCACTAGGGAGTGTAAATATCATTAGGTTCACCAAAATGTAAAGGAAAATCACCTTTCCTTTCATTACTGTAGGCTAAGTTGCTAACTAAATAATGCATAGGAATGACTTGACGCACATAAGTCAAGGACGACAATATTAAAAACTATCTTGGATAATTTGTCAAATTGCAATGACCATTTTCTACTAGGTCAAACCCCCTTGATTAGACCAACTTTAGGGTCATGGGAATGATTGAAAACAACTCTTCAATTATGCAAATGTACTTGGATATTTTGATGCAAAACTAAATTCATTTTACTTCTCAAATGCTTAGATTATGTGAATGATAATCAATGATACTTAGATGATAAAATGTACATTGAATGTTTTTGATTAATTGCACAAAATGTGTACCGATTCGACTCATAACAACTAGTGGAATAGGAAGTAGGTATAGTTTTTTTTAAAGACATTGAAATTTCAGTCATTCCTATAGCATGCAAACTAAGTCGATACAAATTCAAATTTTTTATATTTGAAATTTGGCTCAATCATGTACGGTGCAAGATTGATCCTACATGTCATGGGATTGACTATAGATAAGAAAGTAATATCAAGGAGGAGAATGAATGTCTAAGACATGGAAAGCGATGATACACATACTTATGACAAATGTATTGGAATGCAAGTAGTATGGATAGGATAAGATCAAATATATGGAAATGACAATAAATGGAGAAAAATGATAGGTTGGAAAATGAGTTTTACACAAAAAAGAAATAATTTGTTACTATATAATTATATTAAATCTTCCATCAAAATAGACCCCAAGCTAAATAGAATTCACATAGGCATACAAAGTACATTATAATAATCTTTTAATTAAAAACTTTTATCCTCCACTATGGCTATTCGACCAAAAAGCTCTACCAAAATTGTTTATAATTCATATATCACAGATATTTTCATGGGCAATATACACTAACCTAACCTTAATATATCAAATCAAAAAATTGTACCATTGTAATATCTACCATAGATAAATAAAGAAAATCAACGAAGAGAATATCAATCTTGTATTGAATTCTCATTCCATCTAGAAATCATTTTTTCAAATACTGCATCTCCACGGCCATAAATAGTACTTAACGAATAATTGATATGTTTTTCTCCTAGAAGCATATAGCGTGGTATAATTCTCCTATTCAGACTATAACTAAAATATTGAGGGAATTTAACAAGTTCCTTTGGGGATCGTTGCATGACTTCAATGAAAAACTTGTACTTGGGTTTTAGTACGTTGGAGACAGACAAACCCAAAAGTGATGGTAGACGCCTTAGCATATCTGCAACTTCTTCCCTGGGTGTGTATGAAAAGAGTCAGAAAAATTCTAGAGAACCCACATGATGAAAAGATGTTAACAAATTTGATTTATAAAAAAAATAAGCAAGCAATTACAAAGATGTTTGAAAAGCAACACCTCTTAGTTTTATACAGAAGATTTTTTATACATGAATATAAGTCTTTAACTGATAATATTTGCTAAGAATAAGCTGAACATTCAGTGATCATCTAAATCTCAAATTTACAACTCCAAACACCATTTGCAGTCACATACATATGAGATCCAATAAATGTCTAACAGAAAAAGAATTTCCCAACAATAACAAAACAATTTTAAGAGATTGTTAAAACTACAAAGAAATGTGCATCTAAACAAAAAGCTGGCAAGTACTAGGACATGACTGACAAGTAATGCTCTCTAGTACAGCACATGAATTTACATTTGAGTATGAACAATGGAATGTTCTTTCTAAAACCAAATTTTGTCCTTGTGGAATATAATTATAAAAAAACTACCAATGTAGATCTAATGATATTTGGAATTACAATTATACAAATTCCTAGAATTTATTTTGTAATGAGTTAATTGTTTTCAACACTAAACCTTACAACATACCACAAGAAAATTCATGGGATTTGTTACTGATGAGAATAATTAATAGTAAATAATAAGACTTTTTTAAATTGGAGTTTCAACGAGGATATCTTATTCATAGTTATAGTGCCATGCATGCTAGCATAACATTCCATTGAAATCTAACTAAAAAATGTGAATAGGCAATTTTTATTGGCTCTTTGGAATACTAGTAAAATTACCATGTAGCAAATACTCTGTTTTTTGGAATGCTACTAGGCAATAACTATACATGTCTATACTCTCTATCAACCATTTTTTTCTGTTAAGAAACAGTTCATATCATAAAATATTTTGTGCATGTTGGACCTCACAAGTTTGGAACATAAATAGGGCATATACATAAATTTCAAACAACTGGGACAGAATCCTTTAATGAGAAAATGGAAAAAGGTATTAACATTGAGAGGAAAGTTTGGATTTTCTAAACTTTGCTTGTCATTTAGAGACATTCTTTTATTTAAAATGTTCTACTTTTTTGTTTTTGACTAAATAAAAGGGAAAATGAAGGTCCTTGGCCTTAACTAAAGCATAACAGTAAAAGTCAAAACAGATCTGCAAGATGGAGACCACCAAAAAATACTGTCTATACTCTCTATCAACCATTTTTTTCTGTTAAGAAACAGTTCATATCATAAAATATTTTGTCCATGTTGGACCTCAGAAGTCTGGAACATAAATAGGGCATATGCCATAAATTTCAAACAACTGGGACAGAATCCTTTAATGAGAAAATGGAAAAAGGTATTAACATTGCGAGGAAAGTTTGGATTTTCTAAACTTTGCTTGTCATTTAGAGACATTCTTTTATTTAAAATGCTCTACTTTTTTGTTTTTGACTAAATAAAAGGGAAAATGAAGGTCCTTGGCTTTAACTAAAGCATAACAGTAAAAGTCAAAACAGATCTGCAAGATGGAGACCACCAAAAAGATCATTACAAACACAAACAACAAAAAAAAGACAACATTAACAGCACGCAGCACAACAAAGAACACAACACCAAAACCGAAACCCAGAAAAGCCGCAAAAATCTATAGAGGAAGAACGGTCCAGCCCCTGAAGATTGAAGGCTGTTGTTGGGTGAATTAAGTGTTGTGAGTACTTGATAGTTTGGTCAATTGGAAATGGTCACGATGGTTGGCACTCGCACCCCTTTGACCTTTATATATGTCATGTACTTGCATCCGAAAGATTGCATTGTAATGTTTGCATTGTGGTAATTGCGGTCATGCATTTTGGTGTCATATGTTGTAAACACTTGATGGAATTAATAAAGAAGCAATTGTGAGTTCTCTGATATTGATGTATGTTACCTTTCATCTCTATTTTCTCATATGCACTAAACTACACCCTACGGGGCAAACATCTGGCACCGTTGCCATTACAAACCTAGGAGTGATGGAGTGCTACATGGCGAGGAGATAATGGACCAACCAATGAGTGAAGGCACGAGTAACGACCACAAAGAAGGGTTTGAGGAACAGTGAGAAGAAGAACGAGCATTGACAGCAGACCTTGTAGCCTTATTGCAAGCATCCATCGAAACCCACGTACGAAGGGAAGTGTATGTGGTTGAATGTGGACCTCTAATCCAACTACACACGCAACACAGTCATTACTCACATGATCGAATTACGAGAGAGAGTATGAATTACTCAATTCAAAATCCATGGTGAAGCGACCTGTTGCCTCCTATGTAGACGGGGTGTTTGATTACTCTCAGAACGAGAGCCAACAACCATAAGACCAATACTACAATGGAGGATTTGAAAGCTATGAAGATAATCAAAGTACAATTAATCTAGAATGAAGTGCAATTAATCTAAGAGCTTGAAAGAAATATGAAGTACAGATTTATTCTAAAGAACTTGAAATAAGTATGAGATTAAGCTATGAGCAAATAAGCAAACTAATTACAATGAAAATGCAATATTAAACTAAATGAAATTAATCTAAAATATGCAATGAAAGCTTGAAATAATGAAATTGAGACAAAAAAATGCTATAGTTTAGTTACTATCAAAATTGCTCTCTTTTGAATGAAGAAAGAGGTTCAATAAATAGACAAGCCCGGGGAGAGAATGAAGAGGTTCTTGATTCGAAACTCCTGACTCTTCATTCCCATTTGAGACAAAAAGACATGAATTACTTAATTAAAAGAATGAAAATTGCCACACAGGGTGACCTTTCGAATATTGTGAATTATTAATTCAAAAAGGAGTGCCCATTCGAATAATCAAGTAATAATTAATTCCTTTTCATGTATATTAGCCAAATGGGGTGGGTTTAATTTAATTTAAAGCACTTAGGGCTTTTAGAATTAAATTAAAATAAAAGTCGAAGACTTTAGGAATTAATTTTAATATTTGATTAATGCAATTTAGGGTTTTTTGCAATTGACATCAAGTCGAATTAAGTCAGGTAGGAGAGAGAAAATTGCCTAGCAAAGTAGGACTTTGAAGATGTAAATTTGACGAAAATGCACCAAAATTGATTAAATGTATTAGGTGCCAATTTTGGGGTATTACATTTGCCCCTCTTTGAATTGATGTGCGAATAGCGTGTTGATTCAAAGAATAGTCTGAAGTGACAGATGACAAGAAATTCGGAAGTCTAGGTTAGGTTGCCAAGACACCGAACAGATCAAAGCATGATTTTCCGAAGTCCAAGTTAGATTGCTAAGACAACGGTCTTGAGAGAAGACGAGAATCGGGGTTAGGTTGCCCCAATGCCCAGAATGAGAGATGCAGACTTAGGACTGTCTCCAGAATCAGGGTTAGATTGCCCCAATACGAAGCTTAGCCCTTCGAGACCTGGGTTAGATTGCCCATATAACGGTCCAAAAGAGATTTCGAGAGCCATCTCCAGAACGAAGCTTGACTCCCAGGAATTAGGGTTAGATTGCCCCAATACTTAAAAGATTTCGAGAATCATCTCCAGAACGAAGATTGATTCCCGAGGATCCGAGTTAGATTGCTCAGAAAACTAAAAGATAGATGACCAGATAGCAAGATGCGAGGCACCGAGATGCCCCTAGCAATGAGAACTGATGATTCAGATCAAACTGATTCAAGAATTGATTCGACAAGATTCAAATGATGCAATCATCCTGCCCCCTCGGGAGCGAAATCGAAAGATGACATATCAGAAGGACGATTGACAACAAGAGGTTGCAGAGCAGAAGCAAATAGACTAGATTCGGAAGCTGCAAAAGCAAATCGGAGTAATGCAGAGGTCCTGTTGACCAAGTTTGACCACAGTTGACCATGGTTGACCAGATTTGACTAGAGTTGACTTTGATGAAAGAAGCAAAGATCTTGAGAACATGATGCAAAGATGAGGGTCTGGCAGGAAGATGATGCCAGAAGGCTAACTGCACAAGCGTCCGATCCCAAAAGGGTCCTAGAATTTAAAACGTGATTTCGAGCTAACTAGAGATGTCAGATTGCGATTTCGATCCCAAAAATGGATTCAAAGCAGTCGATTTAGCCAAGGGTGCACTTTTTGCGCAAAACGGAGCACTTTTGAAAATTACGTCAAAAGTTATATAAGGCCTAGAGGGGTCATTTTCAAGTCATTATTCACTTCGTCTTCTTGCTGATTTTGAGCTCTGAGAGAGAAATGGAGGGTCTTCCGCTGCATATGCATCGATTCGAGTGCTCCCAACGACACGCCCGGCCATCGAAGTATGACGCACCTGTAAGTAGTCGATAAACCTCCTTGCATTTCGATTTGTACTACTTTCTAGGTCAACTTAGGGTAGATCTAGCAAGTTTTAGGACGTGTTCTTCCCATCTCGCGCGTGGAAGTAGTTTCCTCACGCTAGCCTAGATCTCCCCTCGCACGACAAAGTAGTTTCCTCGCATCAATTAAGGTTTCTTCGCGCAGGCTCTGTCTGGAAGCTCGCGCGAGCTGAAAGTTGGTCTCGCGCGAGATATCTCTTGCTCGCGCAAGGGCAAGTCCTGTCTCGCATGAGGAAACAGTTTCCTCACACGAAAAGCTGCTGCTAAGTTTGAATATCTTTGTCAAAATTTGTCGAGTTTGCGTAAAATCAGCCAAGTAGAGCGTTGCAGAGTCATGTCTAGGATAGATGTCTTGCTACATTTGTTGTTGTGTTGAAAACCATCATGTTGAGATACTGATCCAATGTCGTCACTTGCTTTGCAGGTTGACTTCCCCGATGTCGCCTTCAGGACACACCATCCCGTGATCACTACATTAGTGCAGAGACTGACAGATGCAGAGAGTACTCACATTGAGGGACTCGGTCTGGGATACTTGCGTGATCTACCCAACATTCGAGTAAATCACGGTCTTCTTGGTGCACTCGTAGAGCGTTTCCATTCGGAGACGAACACTTTCCATTTTTCAATGGGGGAGATGACTGTAACTCCCAAGGACATATACAGGATTCTGCGGATACCCGTCCATGGTGCTCGAGTAGAGTACGATACACAGCCGCAGCAGAGTACAGTAGCCTTGAGGACTATCTTCAGGGATGATCTAGTGATGGGCCAGGCCATCTCCTGGGAGGACCTTATGCGCAGATACAGCGGTGCTCACCCATTAGCTGTTGTACTTGCTACGTTCCTGAGCTGTTACCTTGTTCCAGATCGAGGTCAGCATGGTCTAGAGTGCGGCTGGGGGACGATGCTGCAGAGGACGCTGGACAGACCAGCAGTTAGATTTGGATGGGGCGAGTGCATGCTCGCACAGATGTACCATAAGCTTCATGAGATCGTGTATCGGGGTGCGAGGACGATGGTGGTAGGTGTCTTCGTCTTGCAGATCTGGACCTAGGAGCATCTCCCTGTTTGCAGGCCTATTTTCCATGATACACGACAGGCTCTTGAGCCTTATATTTACAGGTTCGCAGGTCCAATGACTCAGCCTTTGCTAGGTAAGACGGAGCAGTGGCGAGGACAGCTGGATAACATGGCAGCTGTTGTCTGGAGACCTTGGGTTGCCACTGAGCCCTGGGATGACGCTCGGAGAGAGATTTCCTTCATGTTTGTGTCACGTCCACTGATTGGACGGAGTGTTACTATCATTGAGAGATCTCTTGTCACACGTGTCTTGCGCCAATTTGGTAGACAATAGGATATATCACATGAGTACTGACCCTATGCCCGCTTCGCCGATGAGGAGAAGAAGGGGTGGCACGCGAGACTGGATCCCGGACGATGTGCGATAGAGGCACGCATTCCAGCTGCACGATGGGACTATATGGTGGATGTCACCAATGCAGGGGTGACACCTGCATACAAGGACCAGTTGATAGCACGATCACATCCCAGATTTACCGATTCTATCGGTATGGGAGCACAGCAGCAGCCTGCGCAGCAGCAGCAGGTACCGGCTCAGCAGGTACCTGATCAATAGCCACCAATTCAACAGCCTACACAGCAGCAAGTTGCACAGCAGGGACCACAAGGACAGCAGCAGAGAGTGTTGAGACCTCAATCTGGACAGACCAGCATTCCTGCCAGGACCATGGGTTCAGATGCAGGAGCTGGGAGTAGTGGGGCCCAGTAGCAGTCCACCAGGCAGCGGACAGGTGATACATCACAACAGGCTCCTCCAGATGATGATACTAATGTCTGATATTCCGGCAGGAGCAGGTACACCACAGTTGCAGGAGGCTCTCAAGAAGAGTTGTGAGAGAGTGAGACAGGTCCAGCGGGAGCGAGATGACTACCACACCCGAGAGGAGACACACGTAGCTGACAAGGATGCTAAGATCAGGCAGCTACAGGAGGAGCTAGCACGATCAAGGATTGAGACGAGATATGAGGCTGCTCAGGCAGCTTATTACTATGCAGCTTACTGCGGGGTCGTGCCGGATCTATCAGAGCAAGTGCCGCCGTTTTCTGAGTTCGCTGGAGCTCCACAGGCACCTCCACCAGCACCTCCACAGGCACCACCACAGGCACCTCCACAACAGGCACCTCCACAGCGACTAATGCCTCTTCCACAAAGACCATTACCACCACCTCCTCCAGGTGGTGCAGGGCATAGTTAGCACACTGTTGACATATATGTACATTGTAGCCCATTTTTGATACTGTGCTCGAGTAGCACCCTTCTCTTTTGTACATGATATTGTTTCGAGATATATATATGAGATCGACAATTTTGATATCATCGTACGTGTTGATATATTGCTTTGATGTTGATGTTTATGAGATGTTTCTATATGCTTAGATGTATGGATAGAAATGTATGAAATGCCCATGTTTCCCTTTATGAATATGAATATGCATATGTGAAATGCAGTGATAGATGGATAGAATGTATGCATATGTGTAATGTATGATTTGAGTTATGCTTATAGTGGATGCACATATATATGAAGATGCAAATGAATTTATGAATGCAAATGGAAATGAAATGAAAATGCAATGGATATGTAATGTATATGGTACTAATCATCTCATGCAGGATTGTCTCAATATATGACAGGTACTAATCAAAAGAATACGTTTCGAAGATCGAGAGCGAGGACCGGACACTTGTGCAGCCAAGATGAAACCGGGACAAAAGATGAGAACCTTCGATGAACAAAAAGCAATCAAGAGAGTACCAAGATATCGTCTCAAATGCAAGCTTAGGATGAAAATGCAAGCCTAAGCTAAAATGCAAGCCTAGAATGAAAATGCAAACCCTAGGACTTGGTTGTTGGACTCACCGTATTTATCATCATCGAGTTCGTTTAGGCACGGGACAATCACAAGATGCCATACAATCCTCACTAACATTGCAATCATGAGAATATGAATATGACATAAGTCTTAAATTTGTCAGAATGAGATGTAAGCATTTAGGCACAAGAAGCCAGAATGACCTGAACACCTATTCCTTTTGATTTAGCAAGTTAACATAAGCATCAAAGCAAAATTGCTAGAATGACCTGAATGTTGCTTGCAAACAAACACACCAAACACACAAGAGTTCCTTCCTTTGCCAAAGAATGCTTGCAGTGACCCTTACGTTCACTTAGCAGGACAAGTGTTAGCATTTTTACTTGAAGCAGAAAGAAGTCACTCAAAACAGACAAGGAGAAGAACCAACCTCACCAAAGCATCCATATAAAAGGAGTCGAGGTATGCATGGCCATCCAATACAAGATGAAGGCTCTTAAAGACGGACACCCCTCTTAGATAAATTCTTTGGATCATTGGAACTAAACCAGCAAATAGAAAGCAAAGAAAAGATCACGCCCCCAGTCTTCGCGTTTCTCAGTCAAGAAAGACGTCTTAGATTCGCTTGAGGGGAAATGATAAAGCAAACAAACAAACAAGCAAAGGAAAAGCTCAGCGTGCTTCAAAGGAACACAAAATCAGTTTTCAATTTCAGTTTAAGTTTGTGTTCAAGCGGATTGAAGTCGGAAGCGAACAACATTCGAAGTCTCGACGAGATAGCGACAGCAGGCAAACACAGTGAGAACCACTGGTGACCATCCCGAGAGACGAAGTCTCAAGAAGATATTGAAGTGCGGACCAAGTATCAACAAGCGAATGCAGTGAGAACCACTGGTGACCGATACAAGGAAGATTCTCGAAAGAGAGAATAAGACACAAGCGAAACATCAGCAAGCAGACGTAGTGAGAACCACTGGTGACTGATGTAAGGAAGAGATCGCGAAAGAGAGGGGTTCGAACGAGAGCTAAGTATCAGCAGGCAAGCACAGTGAGAATCACTGGTGACTGATGCACAAACAAAACTTTTGAAAGTGATAGGACAATGCCCCCTAGACCAGGAAGGTGTGCCCAAGTGTGAACCAGTTCCAATCCATGAAGAGTCGAGGAAAATCTCGAAGACAACTAAAGGCAAGTGCATGAGCTAGCAAACTAAAGCAAGAAACGAACTAAAAGCAGGAAACAAACTAAAGCAGGAAAGCAAACTAAGGCAGGAAAGAAAAGAGACTAAAGCGGGAAACTAAGATCCAAGCGATGCTGAGATGAGATGTAGCTTCAGGAAACAAGAGGCGCCTGTTTACCAGGTTTTCACCATCTCGGTAGAGATTCTATTTTTGCTACCATGACGCCTATTTACCAGGTTTTCATCAATGGCACATTTTCTTTTTTTTCAATTTTTTTGGTACTTTTCTCTTTTTTGTATTTTTGAATATTTCTTCTTTTTTTTGTATTTTTTATCTTTTCACTTTTTTTGTATTTTTTCAATGTTCTATTTTTTATTATTATTATCAAGGCGCCTGTTTACCAGGTTTTCACCAAGATAATAGATACATCAAAGCGCCTGTTTACCAGGTTTTCACTAAGATGATCATTTTTCAAGACATTTTGCAATTTTTAGGATTTTTTGCAATATATCATTTTTTTGGATTTTTTCAGGACCAATAAATATGTACATGAGCATACAAGCAATGTCTCAGCTGTAGAATTTCTTCAAGTGAAGAGCGTTGATAGGCTCCTTGAGCTGTTTTCCTTCAGTGGTGGAGAGTCGATAAGCGCCAAACCCAAATGCTGCAGTAATGACATACAGACCAAGCCAGTTTGGTTCAAATTTTCCTTTCTGGACTCGCTGCTGCTGATTCTTGGGTTTCTCTCTCAGGACGAGATCACCCACTTGGAATTCCCTTTGTCTGACTTTCTTATTGTAGGCTTTAGACATCCTCTTTTGGTATGCTCTTAGATGATCGAACGCCACCTTCCGACGTTCATCCAGTAACTCGAGCTCTTGAAGCCGAGATATTCTATTTTCTTCATCAGTGATGAGGCCCCTCAGAGAGATTCGTAATGTCGGAATCTTGACCTCAATAGGTAATACTGCATCTGCTCCATAAACCAAGGCAAAGGGAGTGGCTCCCGTTGGTGTTTGGATACTTGTTTTGTAGGCCCACAAAGCCAGATTAATCTGGAGATGCCAATCTCTACCAGATTTATGAACTATTCGGTGCAAGATTTTCAGAATTGTCTTATTAGAAGCTTCTGCTTGTCCATTACCCTGGGGATAATAGATAGATGACCAATGCTGAATAATTCTAAATTTGGTGCATAAGTCTGTCAGGTCCTTATTTTTGAATTGTCCCCCATTGTCAGTGATAATGGATGAGGGTATACCATATCTACAAATGATATAGTTCAGTATAAACATAGCCACAGACTTGCCATCAGCTACAGCTAGAGGCACTGCCTCAACCCACTTGGTAAAATAATCAATAGCTGTGATGATAAACTTATGTCTTCTTGAAGAAGAAGGATGTATCTGACCTACCAAATCAAAGGCCCATTGCTAAAATGGCCAGAAACTGATGAGAGGACTAAGCTCTTTAGCAGGAGCATGAATCAGATTCCCGTGAAATTGGCATTGTTTGCAAGTCTTGGCATATTGAACAACTTCTTTTTCCATGTCCAGCCAGTAATAACCAGCTCTAATAAGTTTCTGGGCTAACGTCAGACCACTAGAATGAAACCCACAGATACCTTCATGTACCTCAACTAGCGCACGTTTGGACTCATCGGGTTCTAAACACCTGAGGGTACCGTCTAGACCTCGTCTATACAAGTCATTTGCTATGAGGACACATCGTGAAGCAGTACGAATTAGGTGATGCTTTTCATTCCGGGTATAGGTGTCTGGAATGATCTGGTCACGAAGGTAGGAAAAGATATGGTGGTAGCGGGATGAATCATGTCCAATGATTGAACAGATCATCTTGGATTCAAGAATATCATAGGCAGGGTAGTGTAATGCCTCCACCAGGAATTCGTGTCTGAAGTCGTTTTCCGGCATTTGTAACATTGAAGCAAGAGTGGCCATAGCATCAGCTGCTTTATTGTTTGCCCTTGGAATTTGCTAGAAAGAAATGTGTGCAAAATACTGTTTGAGATCATCCACCATTCTTTTGTAAGGTACTAGCTTGTCATCTTTTGTTTGGTAGACATCATTGACTTGGTTGATGATTAACTGAGAGTCTCCAAAGACCTTGAGCTCATCCACACGCCATTCAAGGGCTATCTTCATACCATTGATGAGAGCTTCATATTCAGCTATGTTGTTGGTGCAGGGAAACAACATTTTATAAGCTTTTGGCAATGAGTATCTTTGAGGTGTTATAAACAGAATGCCTGCACCTGATCCTTGCTAAGTGAATGATCCATCAAAGAACATGCTCCAAGATTGATGTGTTAGAAGCATGATGGATTCATCTGGGAATTCAATACTCAAAGGCTGGTGATCTTTCAAAGGAGCTTTTGCCAGCTGATCAGCAATTGCTTGTCCCTTAATAGCTTTTCTTTCCACATACTCAATGTCAAATTCACTAAGTATCATCACCCATTTCGCTAATCTACCCGTGAGGGCAGCCTTGCTCAGTAGGTACTTTAGTGGATCAATTTTTGCAATAAGCCTTGTGGTGTGAGCTAGCAAGTAATGCCGCAACTTCTGAGAAGCAAATACCACTGCTAAACAAGCCTTCTCAATGACAGAATAGTTCATTTCATAGGAAACCAATGTTCTGTTGATATAATATATGGCTCTCTTTGTTGTTCTGATCTTCTTGAGCTAGGAGAGCACCCAAAGATGTGTTTGTTGCTGAAATGTACAGTATGAGCGGCTTCCCATGAATAGGAGGCATCAATATAGGTGGACTAGCAAGATACTGTTTTATTTGAGTAAGTCCCTTGTCACATTCCTCATTCCATTCATAAGTTACACCCTTATGCAAAGTTTTAGTGAACGGTTGTGACTTGTCGGCTAACTATGAAATGAAGCGCCGGATAGATTATAGTCTTCCCTATAATCCTCTCATTTGACTGATATTCTTGGGAGGAGGCATGTCCATAATAGCTTGCACCTTTTCAAGATCAACTTCTATGCCTTTAGCTCAAATGATATAACCTAAGAGTTTCCTGGAAGTAACACCGAAAGCACATTTTTTTGGATTAAGTCTGAGACTAAATTGTTCCATGCAGTCAAGGATGGGACCCAAATCTGCGAGATGAGTTCTTCGCTGCATGCTTTTGGCTAAAGTATCGTCCACATAATCCTCCATCGTTTTATGCATCATATCATGAAAAATAGTCGTAACAGCTCTCTGATATGTTGCTCCAGCATTCTTAAGCCCAAAAGGCATGACATTCCAACAAAAGGTGCCCCAGGCACATGTGAAAGCCGTCTTTTCTTGATCTTCTGGCGCATTTTTATTTGATTATAGCCAAAAAAGCCATCCATCAAGGAATACATCTCATATCCTGCTATCATGTCTACTATCATATCAATATTAGGCAATGGGAAGTCATCTTTTGGACATGCCTTATTTAGATCTCTGAAATCTATACACACACAAATGGATTTATCATGTTTAGTGACTGGAACAATGTTTGAAATCCATTCTGCATAATCAATAGTTCTTATGAAACCAGCCTTAAGAAGCTTTTCTAGCTCTGCTTTGACCAAAAGCGCTACGTGTGGGTGCATCTTTCGCAGCTTCTGTTTAACAGGTTTAATTCCTGGTGCAATGGACAAATGGTGCATGATTAGATTGGGGTCTAATCCAGGCATGTCGGATTAGGTCCATGCAAAGTTTATTTTCTTGCTCTAAAAGAAGCTAGTGAACTCTTCTTTTTCTTTGGTACGCAATGATTGTGCTAGATGAATAATCTGTGGAGCAGCCTCTGTACCCAAATTTACTGGTTGTGTCGGCTCAATTAATATTGATGACCTCTCTTGAAAGTGGCTCGGAAGCGTATCAAGTATCTCATCCTTGGGCGCCTCAAAGAGGTTTTCACCCTCAGATACGTCTTTTATTTTTACTATTTTTGGCTCTAATACTGCCACAAAGTGGTTTTCACCATCAAAGCATCTATTTTTTCTTCTTTTAATTTTTTGACTAAGATACTTGATATCCGCCTCTGTCATGCTGACACTGCTTTTGCTGGTGGAGGACATCACAGGTTCAATAGCATGGAGGTAACAGGCTAGATCATAATCATTCTGGAATGTTAGGACTTCATTGGATGATGAGGGAGAGTTCCAGTTTATCAGATCGAGACAGCGGAGTGAAAGGGAAGTAGTGACTGGTTCAACTGCGTTCACGGTATAACCATCAAAAGCGCTGACGAGCAAGTCAAGACCTAGAGCGATCTCGTCCAAAGGAGCGTTCGAATCCCTATAAGACCTTACGTCGAAAGTAGAGGACAAGTTAATACAGGTGGTGTCTAATTCATGCGGCCTAGCGCTAGACCCTTCACCTACTTCGAGGAGTCTTTCATACACGTGAACAGTATCTATGTCTACATCATAAGTAGCATCAGACAAAGAGTCGAACTCATATTCATGTGAGTCAATACTTGATGTGGGAATTTCATTAATACTAGTTGTATCACCTGACTCATCTTCATTCCTTGTGGCATTAATAGCTTGCTGAAGTTGTTCTTGTTCAAGATACTTTTGAAAATGTGGTGGCCTATATCGTTCACCTTGAAAATTGGGATCATCATTTAGTGTTGCTTTCCATTGCTCATATGTGAATTGATACACTAAAGAAGTTTTATCAGAATTAGTATCAGTCTCTACCATATGGATAGGTATTATAGGCTCATCAGGTTCTGCAAAGAGTGCCGCAAGATCCGATGGAATAGGGTATGGAAATGTATCTTCATCAGAGCTGGCCTCTGGAATTACCTCTAGAGTGGCATCTTCAATCTCTTGTTCAGGTTCAGGTTCAAGTTCCGGCACAAACTTGTTAATCCCTAAATGAAAAGGGATCTTCTTGAAACCTAAGCCAATGGTATCCTTTGTGCTACGGCCTGTAGCTTCAATGGGCTTTAGCAAACCATTATCATTCTTTCCTATAGGACCACTCCCCTTATAGCCGAAGCGCTTCATGATCTTGAAGGCCTCACTGTATGGTTCTTGTTCTAAATCTGGAGGTGGAGTAGTTGTTTCAGCTATTGCTTTTCCTTTATAGATCCAAGCTCTGATAGCTCTTTCTTCATCCTCATCTTCTAAAGGTATAGAGGCCCTTACAAAGGCACCATCATAAACTGTTTGAGGAGAAGCATTAGAAGGTTTATTATCCTCGGAAGGTCTCCCATAAGAGCGTGGGGACAAAGGTAGAGCAGCAAGTGATAGCACAAGTTCAATTCGGTATTATTCTCCCATGCCTATATCCTTAAGTCTCAAAGTTTGTTCCATTTCCTTTAGCTTAGCATCATAAAACTCAGTGGATTCTCTATTTGCCGGAACAAAGCTATCTGCAGATTGCGCAAGAGTGTTGCAAGAGTAATTGGTATTAGCAGGTACAATGACTTCTGCCCCATGGAATGGAAACTTAATGCATTGATCGTATGTGGACGGAACAGCCTGCATCTCATGAATCCAAGGCCTACCCAACAAGATATTGTAGGCAAGAGGAATGTCAAGAACTTGAAAAGTAACATCTCTCTCAACAGGTCCTACGCGGATAGGTAGCACAACTAAGCCTTGGGACTTGCGTTCTTCCTCATCATAAGCTTTGATGGTAATCTTTTTGCAAGAATCTACACAATTCTCATCATATCCTAGCTGAGTAAGCAACTTAGCGGAACAGATATTAAGACCAGCACCATTGTCTATGAGCACTCGGTGGACGCGCTTAGGACCTATCATGACCTCTATGTGCAAGGGAGCATTATGCGAGTGACTCAAAGAGTGACCGTCTTCTTCAGAGAAGGATAGATAGTGAGGCGAGGTCAAAGGACCCACCATAGATTGGAACCGGTTGAGATCGAGATCCTTGGGAACGTTTGCCTCAACGAGGGCTTTATCCAAAATCTGCCTGTGAGCAGGCGAGATCTTCAATAACTCAAAAATGGTAATCTGATCATTGGTTTGTTGGAGTTGATCTAAGATGCTATAACTAGTCGAGCTAGCTGCGGGAACAGACTTCGTGTTCTTGTTGGCAGGACCAACAGCAGTCTTATCTGCAATTTGCTTCGGAGCGGGTGTGGAAGTATCGGGACCCTTATCCGCAGTTTGCTTTGGAGCGGATGTAGAAGTATCGGGACCTTTCAAAACAACTCTTCCTCGTGATCGGGTAACCACATTAGCGCAGTCTTGAGGTTGTTCAGATTCAGACGAGCGAGACGCAGAACTACGCAAGATGAAAGGAGTCTTAGGTTTGGGAGCATCGCCTCTCCCCTTAATAGTAATCACGTCGCAGTACTCTATCTCAACAGGTTCGATCATACCAATAACATTGTCATCATTAGTGTATGTGTAATTGACTTTAGCATTGGTATTCTTGGCATTTGAAGACTCACCCTTTTCATGAGGAGGGAAGGGATCCTTAAATGTTTGATGGTCTGAATTCTTGTTATGGCCATCCACAACAATGTCACCACTATCAATCAAATCTTGGACCTTGTGTTTCAGTTGAAGACAAGTAGAAGTCTTATGATCCTTATTCTGGTGATAGTCACAATAAGCGTTGTCATTCCACCAATGAGGTCTTGGTTGTGGGTCATAAAGACGCTTTTCCAAAGGAGTAAGAATCTGATTCTGCACAAGAGTTTTATAGACCACATCAAGTGGTTCTCCCAAGGAAGTGAATTCACGCTTGGGTCGAGATGCCCAAGGCTTGTTTCTAGAAAACCTCAAAGTTTGTTGATTTTCCACCGCAGGCTTTTCAGCCGCTTTAATTGCTTGTATGGTGGAAGAGAGATTAAAACAAACTTAGCAGGTTGCGGGGTCACATTGTCGACCACTCCATCATTCACTACGTCTCTATTCTTATTCACAAACTTCCCTTTATCCTTATTCGAGTTTGAAGATCCTTGCTTGTTGTCTTTACTCAAAGTCAATTCACCTTTTTTTATCATAAAGGCCTCTATTCGCATTGCTTGTCTAATCATGCTATCAAAAGTTAGAGGACCTTGCAATTGCACTTGGTATCCGAAGTCTGGGACAAGATTGTCCAAAAAAATGTCGAGTCTCTCAGACTCTGGTAGCTTGTGAGGACATCTTGTACATAATTGTCTCCACCTTTGGAGGAATGATAGGAAAGATTCTCCTTGTCGCTGTTTTAAATTGCAAAGATCCCGGATGTTGACCGGATGCTAAATATTATGCGAGTAATGTTGGAGAAACAGATTAGCCATTTCGTCAAAAGTCTTAATGCCAGTAGGCAATCTAGAGAACCATTCCATCACTGGTCCGCCCAAACTACGAGGAAATAAGCGCATAAGATATGTTTGATCGTGCATAAATTCCATAGATAATGCGCCAAACTCCCTTAAGTGATCTTGGGGATCGGTTGCACCCAAGTATTTGTCATATTTAGGGAGTTCTACACCTCTGGTAAAAGGTGGCATATGAAGACTTCTATCAAAAGGGAAAGGACAAATGCTTTCCATCATGAATTGTTGAGCGGATTTGTCCTTATTCTTCGCAAGTTGACTAATCTGATCTTGCATGTCTCGGACCATTTTTTGCAACTTTGCGGTCTCAATTTCTTCTTCCTTGGCTACGAGTGTTTCAACTTGATAGTCTCGGGGTAACTTGGCCCCTTGTTTAGCTAACTCAAGGAAGTATTTTTCTTTCTCCTCTAGGAAAAGGATCTCCATCATTTTAATAAGACTCTTATTAGCTTTGGCAGCGTCTATATCATGTTGAGTTATCACCTCATTTTCATTCCCAAGAATCTCATAAATACTTGGAATCTGATCTTGTTGCTGATCATCTTGGTTTTGGTCGAATGGAGGAGGACAATAGAAATATGCAGGTTGTCGATCGCCTTGAGGCTTGCTTCGAGATTGATCATCATTGTGGGACTGATTTTGGTCATGTTGAGATTGACCATGAGGTTGCTCATTCCGAGGTTGAGCATGACGTGGGTCATTAGAGGATTGACCATGATACTGATTATTTTGAGATTGATCAAAAGTTTGACTGTACTTGCCTGGTTGGAAGTCAAATGGATCTCCCATCTTGTTGTAGGCTTGTGCAGTACATGAAGACTCAATGAAATGATATGCCCAGCGTCGAAAGGGCGCGGCCACGATAACCTTTGGTGAATGAACAGGATCAAAAGATTTAACAAATTCAGGCAAGAAGATATTGTCAACAATATCACTAGGTTCAATGATAGGACTATTCTTGGCAGGATCAACTGGTACGATAATAGGATTAGTCCGAGGAAGAGGTCTTCCAAAGTTGTGAAACAATGAATTGTCTTGGAAGAACAAGTTGTCTTGCTCTTGAAATGAGAAACCAGGTTGCGCTTCAAACAACGGATTAAAACACTCTTGAAACACTGGAGGTGATGGTTGAGACGGACTATCTTTCGAAGTATTCAATGAGGAAATCGAGGATATCTCACAAAGTTCAGATTTCGCGACAGATTCAAGATGATCTATTTCTTGATTAGGAGGTTCGCTTCTACCTTGATCAGTATTCTGAATGGGATAAGTCTTGCCACTTCTAGTCGTGACAGTCATAGACGAAGACAAAACGAGAGAAGACTCGGGATAATGCTAGACTCTGTCTCTAAGATAACGAAAAGGAGATAAATGGCTAGAACAACCAAGATGCGAGATGGACCTAGTACGAATCGTCAAAAGAGGGGGCTAGAACAGCCAAGATAAGACTATCACAACACGAGATACAAAAGGCATAAAGAGATAAGGTAAACCAACGAGAGACAACACTAGTCAAAGCAAAGATCGATCGATTCCTAACTCGAGACAACCAGTTTCTGATAGTGAGTGACAAGAAAATAGAAAAACAGACCTCAGACAAAAAGCAGATCAGATAAAAAGTCAAACAGTCAACGGCAAACAGGTCTCTATTTTTTTGAAAACTGGGCTACAGTCTCGCACAAGAGAGTACCAGGCCGCGCGAGAGAACACAAAACCTCGTGCGAAAGAACAAAGTCTCGCACGAGAAAGTGCTCTGAGGAGTGAAACTTCGCGCGGGAAAAGTCCAAAATCTGACAGTCTGACACAATTTTCGAGGTTAAAGTTGAATTCTGAAGTACAACCTGAATTGATGTCTGACAGAAAATCTAGTTTCCTGACAAGTTTGAAGAACAGTTTAATCAACAATTTGGTTTTGAGGTTTCAAGCATTCGTTTAAAGACACAAAGGTTTAGATCAAGCAGTTGTGATACAAGAAGTAGTCATTAACAGACCTATCAAGGACAAAGCAACTTGATAGCATCAGGGGAGTCTTTGTTTGATAATGATTGGACAATGTTTAAGACTCGATAACAAACACATAGCTTAGTCCTACAAAAAAAATGGTGAGAAGACAAAACCTTTGCCCCATTGCTTATGCGCATACGTGCACCTCACACAGCCATGTCACCCCCTTGAGGGCGCTCGTGTTTTCGGTGTTTCCAAGGACTCAATAGTATACGATCAAAGGTTACCCTTGTGGCAAGGTCCAGTGTCGTATACCACCTTCAAGCGTCCAGGTGTATGCCTATGATGGGAATCTACGGGAGAGATTCTTCCCCCTCCCTGCACAAAGATTATCACTCCTTTCGAAGGTGAACCGGGTAGGCCACTAGCTAAGGAAAGTTTTTAATAGGCTTCCGTTCACGCTAACCTTTGGTGCCCCCGATACAGGGTTGAGGCCTCGCAGCCACACCAACACCCGAAAGTCATACACCCCCACAAGCAGGGCTAGGAGCGGCGCTACTCAGTATAACACACGGAGCCTTCTCAAGATGATAGTCGAAATCTTGAGAAGGAAGCTAACATGGTTTTGGAGTCTTTAGACTCAAAAAAAAGTTCTTTATTAGAGTGAGGCGGAATCACCGGTGATAGGTGCGTACTCACTTGGGTCGTTCCCAGAGGTTCAACTTCCGGTAGGCCCTCTAAAGGTGACACAACTTGGCTTAGATCCGAGGGTTTGATTTTCTGTTTCTCTCAAAGAGAGAAGAGCATACTTCTCTACCTCATCACTTCACCCAAACACATCAAGAAGATTCATCACCGAGTTAGCTTCACTCCACCACATCTACAAGCTTTTGGGTTTCTGTTTCTCTCAAAGAGAGAAGAGCATAATCCCCTGACAAGTAGAAGCGTAAAGATTCACTACCTTTCTCCGCTTCCCCAAGAATTTGTCATATTAGTAAGAACATTAGGTTTTTGGGTTCATTCATGGTCATCACCTCCATGTAATGAAAAGCCAAATTCCCTACTCTATCAAAATTCTCAAGAAATTTTAACGGAGCCCTATTTAGACTATGTGAATGAAAGCAAGAAACAAACACAACATTTTGAGCAAGTCTTCGACTATCGTCCTGCAATCAAACCATTAGCATGTTTTATGTTCTTCATCAAACATCCTGCAAAAAACTGTTATGCTGTGAAAATAACAGAGAAATAGTAAACAATAGCAAACAGGAAACTGTCAAAAATCTGGAACAGGAAAGACAGAGACTGAAAAATTTAAAAATTGTATCCAAATCTCGCACGAGGAAGTACTCCACAGCATGCGAGAAAGTACAGGGTGTCGTGCGAGGATGTAACAGTTCGCGCAAGAGAGTGCTACAAGGAGCGAAACTTCACGCGATACGCTCTGAATTCTCACGTGAGAATCCGTACACAGACAGTACGGACACATGGCAGAGCTTAAATTTCCTATCAGAAAAATTGAGAATGAGGCCAGAAATTGATCTTTTCTGCCCCATGGTGGGTGCCAAAATGTATGTGGTTGAATGTGGACCTCTAATCCAACTACACACGCAACACAGTCATTACTCACATGATCGAATTACAAGAGAGAGTGTGAATTACTCAATTAGAAATCCATGGTGAAGCGACCTGTTGCCTCCTATGTAGACGAGGTGTTTGATTACTCTCAGAACGAGAGCCAACAACCATAAGACCAATACTACAATGGAGGATTTGAAAGCTATGAAGATAATCAAAGTACAATTAATCTAGAATGAAGTGCAATTAATCTACGAGCTTGAAAGAAATATGAAGTACAGATTTATTCTAAAGAACTTGAAATAAGTATGAGATTAAGCTATAAGCAAATAAGCAAACTAATTACAATGAAAATGCAATATTAAACTAAATGAAATTAATCTAAAATATGCAATGAAAGCTTGAAATAATGAAATTGAGACAAAAAAATGCTATAGTTTAGTTACTCTCAAAATTGCTCTCTTTTGAATGAAGAAAGAGGTTCAATAAATAGACAAGCCTGGGGAGAGAATGAAGAGGTTCTTGATTCGAAACTCCTGACTCTTCATTCCCATTTGAGACAAAAAAGACATGAATTACTTAATTAAAAGAATGGAAATTGCCACACAGGGTGACCTTTCGAATATTGTGAATTATTAATTCAAAAAGGAGTGTCCATTCGAATAATCAAGTAATAATTAATTCATTTTCATGTATATTAGCCAAATGGGGTGGGTTTAATTTAATTTAAAGCACTTAGGGCTTTTAGAATTAAATTAATTTATCATAGGGGTAATTTAGCTAATAAAAGTCGAAGACTTTAGGAATTAATTTTAATATTTGATTAATGCAATTTAGGGTTTTTTGCAATTAACATCAAGTCAAATTAAGTCAGGTAGGAGAGAGAAAATTGCCTAGCAAAGTAGGACTTTGAAGATGTAAATTTGACGAAAATGCACCAAAATTGATTAAATTTATTAGGTGCCAATTTTGGGGTATTACAGGAAGCTACACGAGAGGAGGTTCCAGAAAGTGTTTGTGTGGAGGGCACTCAGCATGAGCCCGGCAGTAGGTCGTGTGCCCAGATTATTGGCACCAACATTCCTTGCTCTATAGAACTGCCGAGAAGAGACCAACAAAGAAAACCGCAGCCAACAAATTTTGCAACAGAACCAAGAGAATAGTCGAAGGGAAGAAGAGGAGTGTGACGAAAGCAGAAGGCGCCAAAGTGTCCTTGACCCCTACGAAAGGAAAGATTAATGCCAAATACCTCAAACAAGGATAAAAACCATACTCGAAAGGGACAAGGAGATGATTACAACATCATTCAGAGGACCTTGCGATTAGAAGAACAAGCCAAACAAAGGAGGCTACATAGACTAGCTGAAGATGCCGAAGGGAACGTGTGGGTCGAAGGTGGTGCCGAAGGACACCAAGTGTACGATGGTGACGAAGAGGGTATCCATACTGAAGGAGCAGCAGAAGGAGACGTGGTAGTTGACATAATTGAAGAGACTCGAAATTGTCTAGGACGTCTCACAATCACACCACCAGGAAGTAGGGGAGACCGAGAATAGAGACATAGGGGGTACTAGTGCAGCCGAAGGTGTCGGGAGGACACAAGAGCATGGTGACCACAACAATCTACTTGGTTCCATTATACCAAGTTTAGGAGTTAGCAGTTTAGGAGTCCCCAACGGTTTAGGAGTTCTAGCGAATCAAGTGTTCCCAGAGGGTCAGGAGGGCCTACGGAACCAAAGCCACAAAGGAACACTTGATTGGCGAACAAAAAAACGTTATCGAACTTCACAAGTGTGAAGAACCGTAGTTGGTTCTTTTGTATGTTTTAAACAATTTTTGAAATAATTGCAAAGATATCTCAAAACGGTCAAACAAGAGCATAAGATAATTATATTTATTTATTCTCAAACTGAAATATTGAATTATAATTAAATCGTTCTTCCTTGATATACCAAACTATAAACTTTCTTCACTAGCAAATCATATAACATCTCAATTTTCAACAAGAATTCAAGTAAGCACCTGAACTGTTATGTTTCTCTCAACACAAAATATGCTATGTGGTTGAAGACGCAACCATTATCAGACCAAACGTTTCCCCTGTGATCAATCACTTGTCTGCTGCATACATGCGTGACTGGGCTGGCGTTAAATCTCAGACCCCTCTCGTGAGTTCCTTCCTTATTCACGGCTGCCAATGGTGAAGCTGCTTGGCACGTGAAAACCCTGTAGCCTGGCGTGAGACACAGCAAACTGAGAATTACTCTCAAACGGCACCCAGCAGGTTATTAACAATTAATATCAAACCCGTACAGCTTGCAGAAATTCGTACAGCCCTGGTAATGTAAATGGTGACTGCGAAAATCAGTTCTGGGCATTCTCTTCATAATTCAATGGCCCTTAGACCCATCTCACAGCGGAATCTTGGGAGAATAGAACGCTTTTCCACAGCTAGCTTCAAACCCTTACTCTTTCAGAAATTTCGAACCTCTCACTCCATTCTCAAATTCAGTAATCATACATTATATTCCAGAATTAATTGCACTCTCAATGTGCCAATTAGTTATCAACAATCTCCTCAAAAAATAATCTCCAAAATAAATCCAACTCTCTCCTTAGCTACAGAAATACAGTAGAGAGATGAAGCAAATATTTTCTTCAGCACATTTGCAAGAATGTAAAACTCAAAAACCCTTACACTTCAGCAAATTAAATTGAATGTTTCTCAATCCTGGCAGATTAAAACTTTCTCACACAACCAGTATACCTCAGCATTGGATCATTATTTAGAATCAAAAAGAGATTTCTCCTGGAAGAAGACCAAGCTCAAAACTTAGAAGAACTCTCTCCAAAAGCTGAAGACCGAGCTCAAACCCTAGCTTCCAAAGCCAAAGCCAAATTCTCACATAACAAAATATCAAATAATTATTCAGTGAATGAGAGTGCTTTTTCGAGTTGTACTTATAGCTTTTTCGGAAAAAGCACAATTTCTCATTTTTAATAAAAAAGGCTTTTAAAAAATAATTTCACTTTATAACAATAAAGTTATAAAGTATTTACGTTATTAAATTAAAATACTTTAATTTAATAATGATAACTTTAAAATCAAAGCCACAGAATTCTGCCAATTGAAATAGACTCATTTTCGACACCAGAGCCCAAACGCCAATTGTCCTGCCGGAAATAACCCACTGCCAAAAATAGCCAGCTGCTAAAAATAGAAATAGCCAGCTACTAAAAATAGACTTACTAAAAATAGTAAATCTCTCAAACTAAAGATTCACTGAAGCTCAATCCCGAACATCTGACACTCTTGTGCAGACACCTTGCTAATCCTGGCCATACCCCAAAACACCACTTACTAAAAATAGTAAGTCGACCGAAATGACCCAAACGAAAAGCAGATCTGATAAACTAAATTCTCAGAGTGGAATCCCAACACTGGCTCTGACATCTGACCCCCTCTGATCACCTGATTAGCCTGCAAGGGTCATGAAACCAAGCTAATCACGAAGTCTGAAAATTGGGGACATTACAACAAGGGACGATAAAGAGTATCTTGTAATACATTGCAAAACATGCGAAACCATCTGGTCGTCCAACGGAGTGACCGACCATGATGAGTGGGTAGTACAATTCCCTACGACCCTCCGCAGAGTAGCCATAGACTAGTTCTCTGATGTTGACAAGACGAAGGTGACTACCTGAGACGAGTTGAGAACAACATTCCAGAAGGAATTCAGACTGCTTCAGAACGACAATACAATCATCATCGAGATCTATAGTACGAAGCAGGAAAAGAACGAGAACGTAAGAACGTACGGCCGACAACTGAAGGAGTTGTTGGGGAAGATGGAAAACCAACCAGCCGACGACTTGAAAAAATGCTAGTTCGTGGATGGATTAAAATCCTCTCTAAGGAAGAAGGTGAAGATTGTTCCTCCTACATCGTACAATGATGTCTACAACAGAGCGATGGATTTGGAGAGTGAAAGTAAAACATCAAGGAAGAAGACGAAATCATCGTCGAATGATTCTTTGAATGGAAGCAACAGCGACAAGGAGTCTAGCAAGAAGGTGCAAGAGCTCCAAAAGGACATGCATCTCATGATGGAGTTTAAAGCCATGAAGGGGAGCACCAGCAAGGGTGAAGGGGAGCTATGGTGCACAGAGTGCAAGGAGGACCATACCAAGGGCACCTGTCCTAAGAAGGCCTTCTGCGATATATGCCAGGTGATGGGGCACTCCAGCAAGGAGTGCCCATACAGTATGAAGACAAGGGGTGCACAGGTACTCTTCATGCAAGAGCAGCCATTGACATCCACAGCAGCAGGTGCCTCTCAGCAACAAGCCAACACAACGGCATCATCTGAAGGCTACAGAAACAATTGACGAGGACGAGGAGGCAATAATAATAATAATAACAACAACAATAACAGTCGAAGTCGAATACAATATGATGCCAAGGGTCGGCCGATGATTCAATGTCGGGCTTGCAATCAGTGGGGGCACTTCGCCCGAGATTGCCCGACGGAGGAAGCCTCTCAACACTTGTGTCGATGGTGTGGTCCTAGCGACCACAAGGATGTCACACCTACCCCAAGCCTAGAGTCAATTTATTGAACATCGAAAAGTAAGGGGAAGAAGGGATACTGGTCATCACCCGTGCACAAGTGAAGAAGGCAACATACCCAAACCCCATTATGGAGAAGGAGAGGGTACGAGAAGCAAAAGCCGACATTGAAAGAGAAATGATGGTTGAACGAAGAGGAACTCAAGAGACGGAAAGCACTTCATCCCGTACGGAAGTGGAGAAAAACATCATGGGGTAAATATTGCAGATGGAGGTGCTGGTGAAGGTGAAGGACCTCCTCGAAGCCATGCCATAGCTAAGAACTACCATACCAAGCAACATACCGATACCAACCCATATGACAGAGTGCACAGAAGTTCTCGTCAGCCCTACAGCGAACCCAATGCTATTGGCCATGAATAGTGGCTGACACCCTACACTAGTGGAGATGGGCATCCTCAAAACCATCCTCACTGACACTATTGTCGACAAAGGATCGCGGGTAAATGTGTTACCGGTGGAAACATGGATGAAACTCGGGAAACTAACACTGTGGCCACTGACTTTCAATCTAGTGGGTGTTGACCAGTACGACATTAAGTCGATCAGTACTTTGATGGCGCAGCAAGTAACAATTGGTACCCAACCCTTCATTCTAGACTTCATGGTGATTCCTTGGAAGAAGAAAGGGTATGATGCTATTTTGAGAAGAGGGTGGCTCGTCACGGCAAAGGTGAACCGCGACTGGAAGCATAACACCTTGTCAATGGAGAATGGAGGAAGGAAATTTGTCATCGACCTTAGAACTCAAATGGTGAGTGAGGAATTTGCATCTTCTTCAGAGTCGGAGTCAGAAGGAGAGATGAGTTTCGTAGGCCAATTAGATGGATAGGGAACCCTTTCAGGAGCTTGTGACAACATATCAAAGCCTGCAGAGCCATTTTGACCAGTTTTGGGCAGTCTCCTAGATTTTAGGAAGAATCCCTATTTTTCAGGGATGAACTAGGAGTTAGCAAGGACACACCAGAAGACTTTTAGGATCATCCTGGGCACTTCTAGTACAGTTCCTATTTTTTAGGAGGGTTCCTAAATTTTAAGGAACTGTCAGTCAGCTTGCAGTGGTCAGACAACATCAGTGGACAGAGGGCATCAGGTAGAATTCGAATCGGAATCCAAATGAGTGAGCTACAAATAATTTGGGAAATAATTTAATTATATCCTTCGTTTGGTTTAATTAAATAATAATAAAAAGTGATTATTATAATCGCTTTAGAATATAATTATATATCATAATAAGTTGTTGGTTTGACACCATTCCCTGGGCACATAACTTATATTATAACTTAAAAAGGGGACTTTGAGCCATGGATATGACCCCCTCATGAAGTTCGAATCTATAGATGGGGGATTAAATAAAATAAAATAATATTTTACAATTAAAAGTGTGAATAAGAAAACCCTAATTTCGGAATTGCATTTGGAGAGAAAAATGAAAATGAATAAAAAGAAGTTAAAGAGCCATTTTCCATCTCCAGAAATCAATTTTTACACCAGCAGTATTGTAGAGAGCTCTCTAAAGGGATTTTTCAGCTGATTTGTTTCTGAAAACGAAAACTCTCAGAGATGTGGAAGCCTACAGGTGTGTGAGATCATCCAAGAGATTCTACAAGAAGAGTCTTACAAACAAAATATTCATATTTGTCCAAAATTGTGAGAGAATTGTTCAAATCTGAGTTGGAGAAGGGCAGATATCAGGGAATTATTTGCAAATCAGTTATTGGCTCATCACTTATCATTATGCTATTACTGTTACAGAAACCAAATAATGGTTTTGGCAGATGTACGGATGTACGGATGTTATTATTAATCAGAGGAACGAACGTTCCTTATAAAGGATTACAAAGATGTTGTTTCTAATAGAAACAAACGTAGACTGAAGACAAAATAGGAAACTTTCCTATACAGACTAAAGATGGACTACGTGACCATTATAGAAACATTTTAACTAGGAAGATATTATCTTAATACCCTCCCTTAATGGTCACTGTACGGATGTCAGAACATTCTATGATAACTGAGACCCTCCCTGGATCTACAGAATACTGAAACCAAGAAGCTTTGCCAGAAGAGTGCTATGACTCAAAACAGACTGCAATTACAAAACTTCGTTTTTGTGGAAAAAACGGTAAAACCAAAAATCTGACGCAACCTTGCGTATTACAGACCATACAAAACGATTTTTGAGGATAAAATCGACAAACCCAGAAACAAAAACAGAAACAGATTCAGAAGGCGAAAAATGCAGCTTCGCCTTGATCAGGAAGCTCGGCAACTTGTGCTGTGGGCTGGGAAGCATTTTGCTTCGCTTGGGCAGCCAAACATTTCCGGCACTCGAACTTCATATGGCCAAACTTGTTACCATTGAATCGTTGGCTGCCCTCCAACATCAGATTAGTCAGTAACGCCATCTTGCACGTTTTCCAAAAAATGCGAAAATTTGAGATGGCACGAACTTCGAAGCAAAAAATTGGAAGACCCAAAAAAATAGAGCACTTAGAAGAGAGCTCAAAAAACCCAGAAAGAATATGCTGTCAAAATCTGGATCCGCTGGCTCAAAAAATGAGGCACAAAAATCGAGGCACCCAAAAAAAACGGATGACAACCTAGATAAGGTTTTGAAAAACCCACCACAAATATGAAATCCAAAATAAATTCTGAGTTCAAAAAATAGGGTTTTCAAAGAAAACCCTAATCGGCGGCAAAGGAAGGACACGATTTTCGTTGCAGATGCAGTTAAAAAATGGCAGTTAAGACTAGTAAAATACCAGTCACGAAGAGACAGAGGCGCGATTTTTAGAGGAAGCCCGTGAATATTCAAACGCAAATCTCAACCAAAAAAAACATGAGTCTAGTTGCAGAAGATGAAGCACTGGAGCACCGGTCGCGGTTTGCAGAAGACTGAGGTCGTGGTTTGCAGAAGAATTAGTTCGCGATGGCTTCAACAGAAGCTTGGACGCGGGCGGAAGACCAGGACCGGAGAAATAGGTCGCAGAAATAGGACGCGGGTTTTGTTTTTACTCTCACCCCACCAGACCACGTTGCACCACACCACCAGACCGCGTCGCACTAGATCGCGTAGAATACCAGAAGCGGATTTACCAGACACGGGTTCAAGTCGGATTCATCACGATTTTTCCAGGCATGAGTAGAAACCAGGCGCAATTTTTCCAAGCGCGATTTCGAACAGGTGCAAACAATGGACACAATAGATTCCTCCAGGCAAGTTGCAGATAAAACAAAATATATTTCGAAAATATTAAAGACTAATAAATTCGATCCTGGGCTCTGATACCATGTTACAAAAACCAAATAATGGTTTTGGCAGATGTACGGATGTACGGATGTTATTAATCAGAGGAACGAACGTTCCTTATAAAGGATTACAAAGACGTTGTTTCTAATAGAAACAAACGTAGACTGAAGACAGAATAGGAAACTTTCCTATACAGACTAAAGATGGACTACGTGACCATTATAGAAACATTCTAACTAGGAAGATATTATCTTAATAATTACTAGCTAGGCTATACAGCATCAAAGGTCAATTTGGCAGCCTCCAGCTTGGACACCTAGCAGTGACTTGGGCAGATTTGTATGTTTTTTTCCCTTTGTTGTTGTGGAATCAGTGGATACCAGAGGTTTGCAAGAGAAAATCAGTAATTTTGGAGCAATCCCTGACTAATATCAACAGTCGTACACCTCCAGCTGGGATGTGGGGAGTTGAAACAGTTAAAATTGTGCTCAACCAAGGAGTTTCGTCCTATATTACAGTCTAATATGTCACCAGTTACAGCAAGCAGCTCACTAGTCAACCCAGTACAAGTTGAAAATTCTTCATGAGGACTTGCTGATAAAAACTTCTAGGTACGGCAATGTAACTTGGACATTCAAAATAAAAAATCAGTCATAAATTTAGAACTTTTTATTGTTCCAGATTTTGTTTGATGGCATTGGTCATTTGTTTGTATTTGCAATTATTGTCATCAAAAAACCAAAAGAAAATATTAAATGTCAAAAAACACAAAAAAACCCACAAAAATTTTTAAATAATCAGAATTAGCTGCAAAAGTCAGATTTGGACAAAACACCAATCCAAGGTGCCTCACTACAACACTCGGTTGTCTCTTTCAAAAAGATGGGTCAGCATATCATCCACCCATGCTACTCGCCCTCCTTGTATTTCTCATACTCCAGAGGCAAGGTGTCCCTCCCAGCACCATGGTTTCCTTTGTCAACTTCCCCAACTTGTAGTATGTTGCATTTGTGGTGGAAAACTTCATAGTCTTCCATTTGCTAGCGAACAATCTATTCAGGAAATTAGTCTCATCTTTAGAACAATCTTCTAGTTCAATTACCTCTTCATCATTAGGTTTCATGCCTATCCTCCCTTTGTCCAAGCCTAACTCTCTGTCTTCTGACTTTGATTTAGAGGATACCAACTCTTCACTCACCACTTGGTTTCTCAAATCGATGCCATACTTCCTCCTATTACTCTCAATCAGAGCATCTTCTGCTTCCAATTGTGATTTTCTATGGTAACAATCAACCATCCCCTCTCGAGGAGTGCGTCATACGTCTTCTTCTGCAATGACATGACAACAAAGTCCAAGAGGAAGTTGTGTCCCAATCATTACTTTCTGTGCCACTGGATATGATTGATCAATTATTTCTTTAGTTGTAGATTTGAGAAGATTTCTCAAATTCATTTTCTCCATATATAATAGTGAGAGACATACCGTAGGTGGTCCATGGAGAAATCATTTCAGGTTTCTCAGTTGTGCTAATAACAAATGTTATTTACAGAATGTGTGATGTCTTCTCAGAAAACAAATTTTGTGTTTGGTCAATGTGGAGAATCGATGCATTATTTATCAAATGTACATATTCTTTTGGGAGGAAAATATTGATGACAGCCTGATTTGTCAACATTCCAACACTATGAAGCCAAACACAACATATCACGAATAATAGTTTGTTGCGAGACAACTAATAGCCACAAAAGAATCAATGCAAACAAACCAATTTGGACAAAGTTATAAAGTGTCTATGTCTATATTTTGTAAACCCTAATAAAATATTGGGTTGCAAATACTTGGTGTGAATGTTCTAGCATTCTAGTAATACGATTTGCTTATTGGGGTTGATATTATTATATATTTGTTATTATTTGAAATTACTATCAAAGCATTCCCGCTGCCACCAAAGGTGCAAAAATAATTAAATTCTTGCAATGTTTTATATAATATTGGTTGTTGTCGAAGGAAATACACTCCCAACATATTTTGGGTGGAAGCCTTAATCCTTTCATGTGGCCCCGATTAAACATTTGTATTGGACAGGGGGTTTATGAAGCTAAGGCACCCATTCCCCCCAACCAATCAAAATGTGGCAAGTGCTCTAGTGGAAGAGTTTCACCATATTGTGTCTAGATTCATTGAATTTGCCAAGAGAGAAAAGGATAAAGGAAAGAATATTCTTACAGATGACTTGGAGAAAATACAAGTGGCATCATCTTATTGGTTCATTAAATGGTGGCTTCTTCTACAAGCTTCTATCTAACCTCTCTTTTCATTGGCACACAAAATATTGTAATTATTTCATTGGAACATTTATTGGTGCACCTTATCTAATGCTTCTACCTGATCTATTTTCTTATTGGGCCATGAAGGCAATGTAATTTTCTAATTGGTCCACATGGTGGTGCCTTAAATGTAATTGGGTGGGCATTTAATGATTGTAAGGGGCAGTTGAATTAGGGCCTTGGTTGATTAATCTTAGCCCTTGATCTTGACTTGATCTTGGCCCTTCATTGTAATTGAACAACTATAAAAGGCCAAGGTCTCCTCATTTGTAACTTATGAGATTAGGAGAATAGAGAGGAGAGTAGAATTAGAGAGAAACTTGGAGAAATTGTTGCCATAATGCTATCAAAGTAATTGCTAATTCATTGTTGGTCGTCAAGGTGGATTATTTGTGTTACTTTGGAGTATTGCATGTTTTTCACATTTCCTCACTTAGATTAGGATTTCATTTCATGTTGGTTAGAAAAAGTGTTTAGTTGAATGAAATATATTTTGGATGCATCCTTGGTGAACTTGCTTAGACCAAACCACTAGTTGTTTGTTGATTGTAAGTACGCCTTGCATGGTCAAATAGCATATTTATGAGCTTCACTTCGACTATTGCTTGCACAGTGATATGCATCATTAATGGAACGTTAATAGTTTGAACATTTTACATCTATCTTAGGAGATCGCGCTAGCTTGGTTGATGTCGATGGCTAAACTAAGTCTAGTAGAGTCAGAAAGACATCCACAATTTCTTGCTTTGTAGGTGTAGAATAGATTTCTAAACCCTTTCCTTCACAATTTGTTTGGTTGGAAGTATTTGAAGTAGTTGATATCCTTTGAATGAACAACGTAAGTCACTTTGTGATACCAAGCATATCACATCATTATAACTTAGTTAAGTCCACAATAAGAAGGAACCTTAAGGTTGTCTCATTTGATCACACAATCCGTATATATTGGTTAGCATATGAACATCCTTATTCAAAAGAGAGTTGAAGATTTGGTGTTTCATTTGGAATGCTAAGTATTCAATTATGCATGTTGTAGTGGAACAAAACTCGCATCAACAGTTCTACAACTCATGTATGGATTCTAGAAGCCAAGCGTGCCAAGCTAGACTCCAAGAGCCAAAAACTTATGTTTATTGGTTACAGCAACAATCACAAGGCATACAAGTTGATTGATGTGGCAACAAATCGTCTCATATTCAATTGTGATGTCGTGGTTGATGAGACTATTGGTCCATTTCTTTCTACTACCAGACCTAAGGATCAACTTGTAAAGGCTTCTAATGTGGGTGTTCGTCTTGATCTTGGTTCCCTTGATGGGAGGGCTTCAAATCATTTTGACTTTGAAGATGAGTCTATTAGTCATGCTATAACACCATCTGATTTTCCCCAAGATCTACATACAAATGATTTTGTTCCAGCTTCCCCGGGAGATGTTTCTCCTATGCCAGATGTTGGTACTTCTACCCTCCGGCCTAAGTGGTGGGCCAAGACTATAGGAGATCTTCATGATAATGAGCTAATTGAGGGCGGACCATCCTAGAGAAAGAGAAAGCAACAAAACACAGTCAATTTTTCTCTTATGGCCAACATCTACAGCATCTATGAGCCTCAAACATATTCATAGGCTAAAGGAATTCCAGAGTGGGAATAGGCTATGGAGGCAAAATACCATAGTCTTTTGAAAAATAGCAGTTGGGTCCTTTCTGATCTTCCTCCTAGGAAGAAACCTATCAGCTACAAATGGGTTTATAAGTGTTGGTATTAAGAGATGGTAACCGGTAAGCTTGCTACCGGTACATGGCAATTCAGTTTTGTCATTGATTAGCAAAAGAGGAAAGAGGTGCTGACATCTCAAATTGGGGGGACACCAGTGCAAGATCTATGAAGGGACAAGCACAGCTGACAAACAACAAGTGCGAGGAGAGATTGGTTTGGGAACTGGTGACACTATGCAAGAAAGAAGAGACTATATCTGCTCATCAGTGCAACCAGTCACTAAGCAAGATGCAATCGGCAACCGAGGAAAGGATACAACCGGTATCGACTACGCAACCGAGGAAAGGATACAACCGGTATCGACTATGCAACCAAGGAAAGGATGCAACCGGTATAGACAAAGGTAGGAAAGGTGACAGGTCAATGCTCTTACCTGTACACAACCTCAGTTCCTTTACCTGCCAAGTGAAGACTTCGTCTTAATAGATGAACCGGAGAAGTCTTAGTCAACAAGCAATTTTCTAACTCTTTGACCGAGAGTTACTACACTAATTCAAGTAGTCTCTAAGCTGTCAAGATGACCGATACAGGGCGCGATTGCAGGTGTTAACGCCGAAATTTGTGGCATTAAATCATGGAGATATCTCTTGTGAAGGAAAGCTTTTTGACACACATTTGTCTCTTTCTTTCATAAAGCAGATAAAACAGAGCATGCATCGGATGTTTCCTCAGTGAACTAATACTCCACTGGGTGATGGATTTGAAGATGATCTTTAAACATGTCGTGCATGAGAAAAGCAATTAAGGCAAGCAGTCTATATATTCTGTTGTCTGGTGAGAATACAGTTTGCCCTCATTCTGCCAAAATAAAGAGTGAACCTATACAATGAAGAAGCTAGGGTAAAGAGAAAGGTGAAGAGAGAAGTGTGCACATGAGCACAACAGGAAAGGAGAACATACCTACAGCGACCGGTGATGTTTCTCAGTTGAGTATAACAAAGATCTTATCGGGCTATGCAAGGCCATTTCTAAAAGGTCAATCCTTCTATTGCTCTCTAACAATTACAATAGCTAAATCCCAGTATTTTGGGTGGATATTAACAGGTCCCTTGTACTAAATCCCTTAACTGGGTGACATCTATTCAGGTGTTCAAAGTCCTCTAACCAGGCAGGCTCTAACAGGCCTTATTGTATCAAATCCCTTAACCGGGTCACATCTAACAGTGTGTTGTAATCCTTTAACAAGGAAGGCTCCTAACAAGGTGCACTTCAGAAGAGTGCAGGATTTGTGAGGTTTTCTCACACCGTGGTTTTCACCCGATTTGGATTTCCACGTAATAAATCTGGTGTTGCTTTGTGGTTGACTGCTTGCTACTACTCTTATGCTAGAATATGTTTTGTTTACAGTTGTAGTATACTACATCAGCTTTGTTTTAAAGTTTTTATAGGTGTTGATTCACCCCTCCCCTCTCAGCACCGGTTGGGACTGACAATAAGGTCAAGTATCATACTGATGGTACTTTGGATAAATACAAGGCCAGATTGGTAGCTCGGGGATTCACACAATGGGAGGGCATTGATTATGAGGAGAGTTTTTCTTCTACTGCCAAGATGAGTACAATTCGTCTTCTTCTCGCCATTGCAGCCCAATTTCGATGGAAAGTTCATTAAATGGATGTTAAGAGTGCCTTCCTCAACTATAAGTTGCAGAAGGAAGTCTATATGCACCATCCTAGTTTCAAGGTTGTTGGTAAAGAACATCAAGTTTGTAGACTGGTAAAAGCACTCTATCAACTGAAACAGGCTCCTCAAATATGGTACATCAAGATTCATCAGCATTTGGTTGATCATTTTTTTCAGCACAACCCTTCTGACACTAATTTGTATGTCAAACACTCTAGTGATGATTTTTTTTCTTGTTGTCTATGTTGATGGCTTGATCATTACTTGTAGTTCAGCACATTTGATTGCAGCAATCAAACAAGATTTGTGCCAACCTTTTGACATGACAGATTCAGGGCTTTCCCATTATTGCTTGGGCATTGAGGTTTGGTAAACAATTGGTAACATTTTTATATCTCAGTCTAAGTATTCCAGAAGTCTGCTTGACAAGTTCTGGATGCAAGACTATAAACCTACTTCCACACCTATGGAGAAGGGGTTAGGTTATCAACCAAATTTGATTCGCCTGCAATTAATGAAACAGCATTCAGGCAAAACTAGTGGGCAGCCTCATCTATCTCACTACCACTAGACCTGATCTCAGTTTTGTCGTGAGCTACATTTCTCGCTTTATGATAGCCCCAAAGGTTGATCATTGGGTTGCAGCAAAACGAGTGTTGAGATATGTGAAAGGCACTTCGGATTTCGGCATTCTGTATAGCAAGTGCAAGGATCCAAAGCTGATTGGTTATACAAATTCAGATTGGGCAAGTTCAGTGGATGACAAAAAATTCACTTTTAGATGTATTCAGTTTGGGTACAGGAGCTGTAACATGGACCAGCAAGAAGCAACAGGCAGTGGCTCTTTCTTCGACTAAAGCAGAATATCGAGGAAAAGGCAACATGTGAGGCAATTTGGCTTTGAAGGATGCTTTTTGACATGCAAATGTCACAAGTAGGTCCATCTCCCTTGTACACTGATAATCAAGAGGTGCTCAAACTGGCCAAAAATCCAGTCTTCCAAGAACGTACCAAGCATGTTGAGCTTTATTGTCATTACATCTACAAGTTGGTAGAAGACGGATTAGTTCAGCTATAGTATGTTTCGACAAAGGATTGAACTGTAGATATTCTCACCAAGTCTGTGAGCCCGAATAAGTTTGTCAAATTTAGGGGGCAACTTGGTGTAGTTGACAGATTGACCATTAAAGGAGGGTGTTAGAATAATATTCATATCTAATAAATGGTCAATAATATTGTAAGTAGTTAGTTTAGTTAGGAAGTTTCTATTTCTGATTTCAGTTAGCTTGTGATTTTTTTAGAAACTTCTTTTATGTAATTGCCTATAAAATGCTTCTCATTTCTTAAATAAGCAAGCAATTACCCAACTCAAATTTGTTTCATTAATAATTGTTGAAATGTTCTTGAGAAGAGTGGGGATTTTATCCTTTTGCATACAAAGGATACAATTCAACAAAGAGAAGCTCTCACTTTGCATGTATTAGTGTCTCCTATTGTTGAGACTCGGCCTACATTTGTTGTACTATGTCTTCTATTATAGGAATTTTATTTTGGATTCTGGCATTTTATTTTAAGGTTGAAACAAGTGGAAAATGACAAATATAGTCTTTATCAATTATTACTAAACTATAAAATACCCTTTTCATCTCATAGGATTCAGATTTCCAAATTACAAAGTACACCTGACCATAGATCAAAATATTGCAAATATCTCTGCAATAAATCAACTTATTGCGAGAAATTCTGCTAAGTGAGAAGTTACGTAGCTTTTTGCACCAAAAACCATTGCAGAGAATTTCAAAAAATATCACAAAGAAATTGGGAAAATTGATTACAAAAACAAATTTGGAGAGGAGAGGAAGGGTTTGGAGGAGAAAGGTCATTTCCAGCTTTCTAAAGCGATTTGTTGTGGATTTGACGCAGATTCGAAGAGATTTTTCAAGCAAATTCAGATTCACAAGTTTTCAAAAAAAAAAAATCTTTTTTTTTAAATCATTTTGTTTTGTCTTAGTTGCATCTAAGTTTATACAAACCCTATAATACCATTTCCAATGTACTCTAACTTGTTTTAGAGCGTAATGAACAAGACCTAACACCATTTTTTAGCAACTTTTGCAAACTTTTTCATAGTTTTCTCAATAATTTCATATTTTCTTTAAATTTCATAACTAACACTTTTTTTTGTTTTTTTCTTTCAAGTTTCAGCTATGTTTAAACTTATTTGAAGTTTTACACTAATTTAGGTTGTTTCTAAGTTTCTTTATTAAATTTCTAAATTTGTGCCTTCAATTTGTATGTGTGGTAGGTTGATTCTTCATTAAAATGGCAAATACGGATACCTCTACATCTAGGTTAGCTACAGGGTCTGCCAGTGCCCAGTAGACACATGTCCATATGGATATATAGGCACGAGCCTTAAAGGGGCTAGAGACAAGGCATGGAAATATTGCTTTGAAGGACCTAAATATAATATTGTGATATGCATAAAATGTGAAAGACTAATTAGTGGAGGCATATCTTGTTTGAAATACCACCTTGGAGGGATCACAAAACATGATACAAGGGTTTGTAAGTTCAACACAGAAGAAATAATTAGAGAGATGAATGCCTTGCTCGTTGTCCAAGAAGAGAAAAAATTGCAAAGGGAAAGGGCAAAATTGGCCATGAGGGCAGCCATTTCAAAATCGCGAAGTATCTCACTATGTCTCCTTTTTAAGAATTATTTATTATTTTCTAATCACCATTATTAGTTTGGATTTTGCTAAAACAATGATCACAATGAAATAATGTGGATTGTGACCAAGTGTCCCGCCCAACCTTGACGAAGAAGCACTTGAGGGCATAGTGGGCTCTCTTTGTGGCCACGGATCCGCAAATCTACCATCCCCTCATCCACCACTTCCATTGCTTCTAGTAGACCACCACCATTTGTATCACATACATCTTCTATAGATAGCTTTTTTTGTGCACAGAAACACATATGGAGCATAGCCATCATTGGAGGTTACTAGGTGGAATAGCAATGTGCATCGGCAAGTTGACATTCAATCTATCGATCTCTGGTATTTCAACAACATCCACTTCAATGTTGCAACAAGTCCCTATTGGCTAAATGTTGTGACGGGAATTATTGTGGCAAGAAAGGGCTACAAGGTGCCAACTTCTACAGACTTGAGTGGGAGGTTAGTTCACTTGTTTTAATTTTTAAATGTTTGCAGTTTTACAATTAACTTATTTTTGTTGAAAGTAACTTTTTTTTAATCAAAATTGTGTACTTAATGTTAATTTTACTTCGTGCTTGTAGGTTGCTCAAAGTATTAGAATGTTTCTAATATTCGTTAATGCTCTATCGTGTGTATATTGTTGTTTTAGATAGTTTCTATTTCTATTTATTTTCGTAATGTATATATGAGTTTGTAGCTCTTTGTAAAATCATTCAATACACAAAATAATCTAGTCGATTATTTTATGGTATCAGAGCAAGGATAAATATTAATTTCGAAAACATTATAATTTTTGAAATTTTCTGCTGAACACCATTTGTGTGTTCACGATCCCCTGTGTGTTCATGATCTCCTATTCGTGACTCGGTAGCTCGATTGTTTTGTGAATCTGCAACGAACACAACCTAGTCGTGATTCTCATTCATGTCCGCGAGCTCTGCAACACCCGCGTCCGCGACCACGACCGCAACCTCTGCAACCTCCGCAACCTGCAGGTCCTCGAACTGGTGCCCGATTTCCTGGTCTTCAGCTTTCTTCCTGGTCGCATCTGGTCTTCACGTGCATCCGCGACCTATCACTATTACTCGCGTCTAGTCTTCACGCGTCCAGATCTTCAAACACAACCTGGTCTTCACACGCGTCCTGGTGAACGCGACCTGTTACTCGTGCCCTAACACAACTCAGCAACCTTCAAAATTCATCTGCAATCACATTTTGTGGCTCCTGTTTTTGGTTTTGTATAACCAGAGTCGTTTTTCTACTAAAACCCTAATTCTTGGGACCCGAAAAAAATTTAAATACATTTTCATGGTGGGTTTTTCGAGATTCTATCTAGGTCTTCGCTCAAATTTTATGGGTACCTCATTTTTCGTGCCTTGATTTCCAAGCCAACGGATTTGACTTTTGATCTTAGTTTCCTTCTAGGTTTTTTATCAGCTTTTTTGGGTATTTATCAATTTTTTTTGGGGTCAACCAAAAATTTGTCTTGGAATCCATGCCTATTTCTTGAAGTTTGGATTTGATGGCGTCTTTGACCAACCTGATGCTAGAAAATAGTCAACGTTTCAATGGCAGCAATTACAACACCTGGAAGCAGCAAATGTTGACTATCTTCGAGTACCGTCGTCTGGATGAGCTAGTTCTAGGCACAGAGACCCATCCAACTTCCATTCAAGCAGATCAGGATAAATTCGATGATCGGAATCGAGAAGCTATTATGCTTCTCAACCTCTCTATCACAGATGATCAATTACCTCAGATTCCCTCTGGCAAGTCTGCTGCAGACATCTGGAAATATTTGAAGGAGTTGCATGAGACATCCGACAAGAGTCGTGCATTCTTTCTTAAGAATCAGTTGTTCTCCCTTATGATGGATGAACGAATGTCCTTACAGGAACATCTCATGAAGATTAAGGACATTCATGATCAGCTTGAAGCCATCGGTCGGAAGATGGAGGAAGAAGATATGGTAGTTATTACACTGAAAAGTCTACCTACATCTTATGAGCATTTCATAGACTCTCAACATTACCTCAACTAATGTTGATCTGAAATTCCCAGAGCTGTGCACCAAACTCCTACAGCAGGATCGCTGGAAGCAGCAATTTGGTAACCGTACTTCCTCATCCTTGTCAAAACAAGCCTTTGCAACAAAATTTCAGTCTTCTCAGTCATCACAACAGGGCAGTTCGCATCAATTCTCAGGCAGTTATCAGCATAAGAGTGTTCAATGTCATTACTGTCACAAGTATGGTCACATGAAGAAAGATTGCCGTCAGCGACTCACTTTCGAACAAAAGAAGCTGGGAAGGTCAAATCCACGGGCAAATGTTGTTGAACATTCTGAACATTCTGAGCAAAAGGAATCTGCTTTCTATGCGTTTATGGCTAAAAGCCCTTCTAATTTAGCCCAGTCGTCTGCTTGGTATATCGACTCTGGTGCGTCACGTCATTTTTCTCATCGGCGTGACTGGTTTACAGATTTCTATCCCTACAGTGATTCAGTTGTGTTTGGTGGAGGAGAGGAGTTCAAAATTATTGGCAGAGGAAATGTTCAAATACAGTCTAGTGGGTGTCAGCTCATCTTTCTCAATGTATGCTATGTCCCTGGCATGGCACTCAATCTGCTCTCTGTAAGTCAGATCATGAGCAATTCCCCTCAGTTGGATGTGGTGTTCAGTGCCCACAAATGTTCCATTATTGATCGCACAACTCGTCTTACTGTTGCTTCTGGACTAGAGGATCATGGCCTATATTGGCTTACTGACACTGGCGATTCTCCTGAAATTGCTATGGCAGCCCGTGATTTATCTCTCAGTACTTTGTGGCATCAACGATATGGACATCTCAACATCCAGTATCTATCTTAGCTGTCTCAGGAGGAACTTGTCTCTAGTCTACCTCCGATTCAGACGCAGCATCTTGGAGTATGTGACGCTTGTCAAGCTAGCAAACAACATTGGACTCCCTTCAAAGATGGCGATTCTTGGCGTGCATCTAAGATACTTCAATTACTTCATGCTGATATTTGTGGTCCTATGAATACATCGTCAGTAACTGGTTACAAATATTTTTTGCTTATTGTTGATGATTTTAGTAGAAAGATGTGGGTGTACTTTCTTAAACACAAATCAAATGCACTTAGTACATTTCAGAATTTTAAGTCATTGGTTGAAAATGAGTCTGGCTGCAGTATCATTTCTCTTAGAACAGATAATGGGGGGGAATTTTGTTCTCATGCATTCTCTAGTTTTTGTGTTGAACATGGCATCAAATGCCAATTTACCACACCTTACACTCCTCAGCAAAACAGTGTTGTTGAGCGTCGCAATCATACGATTGTTGAGATGGCTCGTTCTATGTTACAACACAGGAGTGTTTCTAATAAGTATTGGGCAGAAGCAGTGTTTACTGTTGTTTACCTTCTGAATCGTTCCCCTACTCAGGCTGTCAAGAACAAAACTCCCGAAGAATTGTGGTCTGGTCGTAAGCCCAAGATCAGCCACCTGAAGATTTTTGGCTCTCTTGCCTATGTCTGGATTCCTGATGCTAAACGTTCCAAATTAGATTCCAAGACTCAAAAACTCATGATGACAAGGTATAGTGACAACCATAAGGCCTACAGATTGATAGATATCGCCACTGATCATCTCATCTTTAGCCGTGATGTTGTTTTTGATGAAACTCGAGGACCTTTTCTGCCTTCTTCTGAGCAGTGTTCTGAAGAACAGCCTCATAGTATTCCTCTTCCTTTAGCATCATCTGATGGGAGGGATGATATAGCTAATACTTACCCTGGAGCACCTAATACTGATCCTGTTGAGGCTCCTACAAATGACCATCTTCCCGTTACTACTCCTGACTCTCCTCCAGCTCCTCCAGAGATTGGCTCTTCTACTCTCCGGCCCAAATGGTGGGTTAAAACTATTAGTGATCTCAAGAATGATGAGCTCATCGAAGGTAGAGTTTCTAGAAATAAGAGCAAACAAACAGTCAATTTTGCCCTTATGGCTAACATTCATAATATTTATGAGCCCCAAACTTATTCCGAGGCTAAAGGTATTCTTGAATGGGAATAGGCTATGGACGCTAAATTTCAGAGTATTCAGAAAAATCAAACTTGGGTTCTTTTTGATCTTCCTGCAAGGAAGAAGCCCGTTAGCTGCAAATGGGTATACAAGGTAAAATACAAAGTTGATGGTACTTTAAAAAGTATAAGGCTCGTCTTGTTGCTCAAGGGTTCTCACAAAGGGAAGGTATTGACTATGAGGAGACTTTTTCTCCCACAGCAAAAATGAGTACCATACGGCTTGTTCTTGCATTAGCAGCTCAGTTTGGTTGGAAAGTTCATCAGATGGATGTTAAGAGTGCTTTTTTGAATGGTGACTTACAGGAAGAGGTCTACATGACACAACCTTCTGGATTTAAGGTTGTTAGTCAGGAACACAAAGTCTGTAAACTTGTCAAAGCTCTCTATGGTCTGAAACAAGCTCCTCAGGCTTGGTACATGAAAATTGATAAATATCTAACCGATCATGGTTTTCAGAGGAGTCCATCGGATTCAAACCTATATATCAAACATGTAGGTGATGATGTCTTGTTTATCGTTGTTTATGTGGATGATTTGATCATCACTGGAAGTTCAGCACAGTTGATCACTAAGATCAAACAGGATTTGTATAGCACTTTTGATATGACAGATTTGGGACTCTTGTACTATTGTCTCGGAGTTGAGGTTTGGCGGACTGAGCACAGTATCTTTCTTTCTCAGTCCAAGTATGCTAGAAGTCTTGTGGACAGGTTCAGAATGCAAGATTGCAAACCTGCCCTCACTCCTGTGGAACCCGGGCTAAAATTATCAGCTCAGTCCGATTCACTTGTTGTGGATGAATCTTTGTTTAGACAACTAGTGGGCAGTCTTATTTTTCTTACTGCCACCAGACCTGACATTAGTTTTGCGGTAAGCTACATATCCCGCTTTATGACAGCACCCAAAACTGATCATTGGACAGCTGCCAAGCGTGCCCCGCGCTATGTGAGTGGTACTCTTGACTATGGTCTTCTGTACACTCAAAGTTCTGATCCTACACTATGTGGCTACACAGACTCAGATTGGGCCGGTTCTGTTGATGATCGTAAGTCTACCGCTGGATATGTGTTCAATTTGGGGTCCAGTGCTGTCACACGGACGAGTAAGAAACAACAGGCAGTGGCTCAATCATCCACCGAAGCAGAATATCGCGGAGCCGTCAAAGCAGCTTGTGAGGCCGTTTGGCTTCGACAGATGCTTGCAAATATGCATGTTCCTCAGTCAGGACCGACTCCTCTATTCTGTGATAATCAAGGAGTGCTCAAACTGGCAAAGAATTCGGTCTTCCATGAACGAACCAAACATGTTGAAACACATTGTCATTACATTCGTCAGCTGGTTGAAGATAAATCAATTCAGTTGCTGTATGTTTCTACCTTAGAGCAGCCCGCTAATATCTTCACCAAATGCTCAACTCCAACAAATATGTAAAATTCAAGGAGGCTATTGGTGTTATAGACAGATTGAGCATTATGGGAGGGTATTAGAATGTTTCTAATATTCGTTAATGCTCTATCGTGTGTATATTGTTGTTTTAGATAATTTCTATTTCTATTTATTTTCGTAATGTATATATGAGCTTGTAGCTCTTTGTAAAATCATTCAATAACAAAATGTTGTGACGGGAATTATTGTGGCAAGAAAGGGCTACAAGGTGCCAACTCCTGCAGACTTGAGTGGGAGGTTAGTTCACTTGTTTTAATTTTTAAATGTTTACAGTTTTACAATTAACTTATTTTTGTTGAAAGTAACTTTTTTTAATCAAAATTGTGTACTTAACGTTAATTTTACTTCGTGCTTGTAGGTTGCTCAAAGATGTTTCTAGGGCCAGAGATGTGGTAGAAGACCAAAATTACAATGGAAACAATCTGGCTGCACCATACTTTCAAATGGATGGACGGATGGAAGAAACCGTACCATCATCAATTTTTTGGTTTCTTGCAAGGATGAAGTGGTCTTTATGAAATCCTTGGATGCCTCGGATAAGGTAAAGACAGTTGAAACTTTGGCTCTAATGTTAGAGCAAGTTGTAATGGAGGTGGGAGTTGATAATGTGGTGCAAATCATAACTGACAATGCAGTGGCATATGTAGCAGCGGGTAGGATCCTCCAAGATAAGTACAACACACTTTTTTGGTCTCCTTGTGCAGCACATGTCCTTGACCTTCTTTTGGAAAACAAAGGAAAATTGGATTGGGTGAGACCAGTTGTAGAAGATGCAAGAAAGATAACAAAATATATCTACAATCACCCTTGGGTTCTGTTGTGAGGTTTTCACATCATCGCCCCAAAATTTTGGGGACCCCCTGTTTTCGACTTAAACTTGGCTTTGTCTTCCTCTCGATCCCGGAGCTTGGTGCCTTAACGAAAATTTCAAATCTAGATTTATTGGCGTTGTTGAATTGGTGATTTGAAATGTAATGCTTGGTGTTGAGTGTTATTAAAAATTTTGCAAGGTTATTGAATTAAAAAATGGTTGATTTTATTGCAAAATTGTAATGGCAATGGATGAACTTAGTTTCCAGATTTGAGGCTATTTGAAATCAAAAATGAACATGGCAATTAAATTTTAGCTTCATTTGGGTTTCCAAATTTGCATTAAAATCGAATTTGTGGGCTTTGAAATGTAAAGTTATTGATTATTTTTGAAATTGCTTGGAAATCTTGGTGTTAGTTTTAATTTTTGAAATCTGGGATCTATATTCAAATTTTGGGCATTTAAATATAAAATCTGGGCGCTTTTACTTCAAGTTTTGCTTTGAAATTATAAAATCTGGCCCTTTATTTCGAAAATCTGGGCATGCACTATTTAAATTGGGCTTTGAAATTATAATTTAGGCATTAATTTCGATTTTTAGGGCCCTTTAAGTGTGGTGCATAACATGGAAAAACCAAATTAGGGCTCCTTGGGGGCTGGCGCCACCTTTCCTCTTCATTATTTTCGAATGTCATTGAAATTTTTATGTTTTGAGGACATGTCGTCCCTTTTATTGCATTAATTGTTGTTTGTTTTTTGTCTTTCTAGGGTCGGCCCTAGAGGAAGGTGGCTCTTGGCTAGGTATATGAGGAGGCGCCTCTCCTCATTCATCTCACACTTCATCCACTCTTCTTCCTCCACTAAGGCAGTGAACTGGAGTAGAGCAGAGGCTGCGACTTTTAGAGGAGCAGAGAAATTAAATTGAAAAAGCAGCGACATCCATCAAGGCTAGGGCATCATCAAATACAAGGAGCAGCAGTCCGAGTTTGAGGAGATCTTTTATTTGAAGGCCCAGATCTGAATTATAGGGCGAATTTGTTGAGAAGTGGAGCAGATCCGAAAATTGAAGAAGAGGCTGCGACAGTGTTTGAGAGGAACAGCAGAGGTCTGATCCATAGAGGCCTGCTACTTGGAGAGGCCATAAGATGGCAGTTGGAGGCTGCGATCTACCCTAGGGCAGACTTGTGATTGGAGGCAGGATCAAATTTAGCACAAGGGCTGACCCGAAAATCACAAAGAGCAGGTCTGGTCCAAGGCAGCGAACTGGGCTAGATCAAGCTCAAATTTGGCATAGGGTGCAGGTCCGAAATTGACAAAGGTGCAGATCTGAATTGCAAAGAAGGCCATAATCTGAAAATTTTCAGAATGTGAAGGCAGGTCCAAAAATTCAGTATATGGGGCATCCGAAAATTGCAGTAGGCCAGCGATTTTGCAAGGCAAGATCCGAAAATTTCCAGATTTTGTGAGTTTGCTATTTGAGGAGCTTGCAATTTGTAGAAAGGGCAGGGCCATCGAAATCCATAGAGGCAATTCAGATCTTATTTTTTGAGGAAGCTACAGATTTTGGAGGCTTACCATGTGGTTTGAGCCATAAATTTGATAGAGGGAAGGCACATCAATTTGACTAAGGGGGAGGATTCAGATTTTGCTCCAGCCATGCCATAGGAATGAAGAAAATTTGCAAAGCGGTGAGTGGTCTATTTTAACTTATTCTCTTTAATTGTTATCTTTCATTGGTGATCGTTTGTTTGGGTGTCGGAGATAAGTTTCAGGATTGAGAGAAGGCTAGCTCATTAAGTAGATTTCTCGATTGTCTTGATTGGTTTCTTTCCCTTCTTGCTTGCATCATCCATTCCATCACCTCATCATCTCATTAGGGCTGGAAGTTGGGAGATATAAGTGCAGTTTCCGTCTAGGAATTGGAGAGGCAGAAATATGTTTGATCACCCCTAGGAAGGAGAAGGGAGATATAAGTGTAGTCCATCTCATAGGTAACGAAGAGGCAGAAATAAGTGGTAGTCCATCTCACTAGGCGAAGAGGCAGAGATAAGTGTAGTGTGATAGGAATTGGCGAAGCAGAAATATGTTTGATCACCCCTAGGAAGGGAAAGGAGAGATAAGTGTAGTCCCACCTCACTGTAGAAAGAAGGGGCAGAAATAAGTGTTTAGGATGGCAGATGCTAGTGCAAGCAAGAACTGAATTAATACCAAAATAGGAGACAAGGAAGATATGATGCCCAAGACCACCTTCTTCTCGAAATTGAAGCGAGTCCAAGACACTAACATCGGTACCATTGACATGATACAATTGAAAGATAGGTTGAAAGAAGGCCAATCCTCTATGGAAAAGAAGATCAGTAAGTGTGGAATTGCATAAGGAAGTATTCAGTATACCCCCCCCCCAGCAGTGGACATGGTACAGCAGAGTTGGTTACACGAAGGCAAGAAGGCAATCACTAAGTCAGCAAGGCTCACCAAGTCAAATTTCAAATCAGAGTGTGGCGACATCATTGTGCTTCTCAACCGAGTCACAGGCTCCGCTCAAGGTACACAGTTTAATCCTTGGATGTATTGTTTTATTGAAGGTATTGAAAAAGGAAAAAGGAAGTTTGATTGGGCTAGGATCATTAACATGAATTTAGAGTTGCAACTTAGGATAGTGCAAAATCAGAGGCAATTCTACATGGGGTCCTACCTCTTCTATTCGGTTGCAAGATTGTTGGTGATGCTTTGCTAGTCAAACCAAATCCAATTTTGGGGAGATGCATTACACCACTATGGTTGAGGCAGATGATTATGCCAAGGGGCAAGGTTGTGGCAGTTCGAGCAGTTGAAGGCACTCGGAGGTTAGCCAAAGAGGAAAACATTAGAAAGGAGGCAAGTTTCATTGAAGGTTAGAAAGGATATGAAGATATTTGAAGGTAGGCAGGGCTTGGCTATTTGTGCAAGCCAGTTTGGGTAGATTTGAGAAGGAGACATGGCTAGGGCAGGTGCCCCCAGAACCCAAAAGTATTGAAGCAGAGGGGGGTGCATGTAAGTCAAATTCGAGTAAGAAAGTTAGAGAAGAACATGAAAACCAGGAAGGTTAAGGAAGGCAAGGATAATGAAGGATGAAGGCGAGAAGATAGGTTGATGGGGTCAAGTTTGATTTCAAGGCGGTGGCTAAGTGCAAGGCTCTCAAATTGCAAAAAGGTTCACATCCAGGAAAGCCACCAAGGCCAAGGCAGGATTACCCCAAGTGCATGGAGACCTCACCCTTTCAAGGTCAGGACATCAAGTACAAGCAAGTTCAAGTGGTGATGAGAAAGTTTCTAAGGACAAGCTCAAGCATCCAAGGCTTCACCTCATCTCAAGGATTAAATAAATTTATAAGATAAGGTTGATGAGGTGGCAATTTCATGTGCATGCAATCAAATCATGCCAAGTGTCCTATGTTCTCATTGGTTGACAGATTATTATAATTTTCTCATTGGCCCGCATAGTTGGTGCCCTTATGTAATTGGTTGAAAGATGGTAACCCTAATTAGGGTTTGTAAGATTTAATCTTGGCCCTTGATTTTACCCCTTAATCTTGGCCGCTCGTAATTTTGAGCCTCTATATAAGGCCAAGTACTCTCATTTGTAAAGGGTTGAAGAAAATTGTTGCTAATATAATACCAAAATTGCTTCTCTTGTCATTGTTGTGTCTTGCATGGTGATTAAGAACACTTGGTGTTATTGCATGGTTTCTACTTCCAATTGTTAAAGTTAGATTTCATTGAGTTGTTAAAGTAGATTTGATTTCAAGAAAGTTGTTAAAGTAAGGATAGAAGTAGATGGCTAGTTGTATGGTGATATTGGTAGAAGTTTGATAAGGATCTATATACTAGGCCACTAGCACCTTAGCGGCTTGTTGAGGAGCCTTGTGTGGTAATCTAGTCTCATTGCCCTTGAATCATTGCATCTATGGAGGTAGCGCCGCTGGCAAGCTTTCATTAGGTTGATCCCCGTCCATTTGCCAATCTTCCCATTCAGTAGGAGTAGTAGTAAAGCAAGAAGTAGTTTAGTAGTTGAAGTTTGAAGAGCAAAGTTGGAAGTAATATAAATTGGAAAATCAATTGAGTATACATTGCAAAGCTAAATCTCATCATAGCGAGAATTTGACATCCTCAAATGAACAACGTAAGCCCGCCAAAGTGATTAACCAGCAAATCACATTTATATAACTGAGTTAGTATCCACAGGTGTAAGGAACCTTGGAGTATTCTCATATTCTTCATGAGTATATACTTTTCAAGAGAGGGTTGAGTGTTTGGTATGCTCTATCAAGTATTCAATTGCTATATGTTATGTAGTGGTACAAAACTGACATCAACAGGTTCTCCGCTTGATGAGAGAACACGCCCAAGGGAAGGAGTTGGTTAGACCTGTAGTCACAAGGTTTGCAACGATTTTCTTAACGTTGCAAAGTGTTATTACTTCTTTGCGCTCTTTGAAGCAAATGTTCGTGAGTCAAGCATGGCTAGACTCAACTTATTCAAAGAAGCCTAATGGAGAGAGTGTTGCATACATCATCTTTGATAGCCAGTTTTTACAAGTTGCTACAGAAATTGTGAAGGTAACTTGGAAACTTCAAAAGTTGAATATTTAATTTTTTTGTATTCAAAAATCAAGTCTTTCATTATTAATTTGTAACTCTAGTCTCTAATAATTAATGATAGTTTTTTTCTACTTTTCAATTGTAGGTGACAGAGCCCTTGGTTAGAGTTCTTTGCTTGGTAGATGGGGATCAAACCTCAATGAGGCCATGGATAGGGCCAAAGAGGCTATCAAAAATTACTAAAAGGGGGACAACCTCATATTTGACCCCATATGGGAAATTATTGATAGGTGGAACAATCAGCTCCACCAACCATTTACGCGGCAGGGTACTTCCTCAACCCTTGTTTTCACTTCTATCCATCCTACAGGATCCCAATGAGGAGATCATGGAGGACCTCATTGAATGCATGCAGAGGATGGTACCCGAGGTTGAGGTGAGAGACCTCATTGTGGCCGAGATGTAAGTGTATCAGAATGCAACAGGCAAGTTATTCTCTTTAGACTTGGCAAGGAGAGGAAGAAACACTCAAACCCCAAGTACAATATTTGGAATTCTGGAGTCTTTCACATGTATGATAAGTAGATAAAAACTAAGTTACTAAAATATGTTTTCACCTTGCTTTCTAACTCTTTAATATTTATCTTGCAGATGCTTGGTGACGAAATTGGGGTGGAAATATCCCAAATCTGCAAAAACTTGCCCTTCGCATCTTATGTCAGCCTTGTAGCTCATCCAGTTGTGAGCGTAATTGGAGCTTATTTGAGGCCATTCACACGAAGAAGAGGAACAAGTTAACATAGAAATGCCTCAATGACCTCGTCTTTGTGCAATATAACCTTAAGTTGCACATAAGAAAGGTAGAGTTAGCAGCAGCTAGTCTACTTGATTTGGATGACATAAATCCTTACTGTGATTGGACATCACAGAAGCACCCTCCATTGTTCACAAAGGCTGACATCTACGATTTGGAGAGGCAGGCTATAGAAGAGGGTGGATTCGCAGTGGGATTGGATTCCATTCAGGAGGAGGATGCGGGCACTGAGAGTGAGGAGTATACAGATGCTAAGGAATCATTGCTAGTGTCAGCACCATCTACATCTAGGATGGAGGTTGAGTCACAGCCAGTTGTGCAGAGGGAGGAGGCACAGCCACAGCACAGCAAACTTCTACAACTAGACCCCCTCCCATTCTAGTAGTTTTTACTAGAGCTGCTAGGAAGAGAAAGAGGAAGATGTAGACTATTTTGATATTGTACTTGATACTTGTATTTGCTTATAGTTTTACAAAGACAATTTGCTATTTTTAGCTTGCTTCAAAATTCAAACTATCAGACTATGGCTACCAAGCATCAACATTCGACATGAGGATGCGATTTTGTTACATATTTGCATTTATATATATCTAGATCAGGTTGTTTTGTTTGTTTACTCATTTATTGACTCATTAGATGCATCTCCTTATTGAATTTTGCAAAAAAAAAGCATTTCTAATTAAATTTAACCAATTTTTTAAGTTCCCGATAAGTTTCCGACTTATCTCTGACATTTCCTGATTTTGGTTTTGCCCTCGGCAATAAGTTGCCGATAACGATAGTTTGAACTATGCTCCTGACAGTCTCGTGTAAATGTTACCATTGCCACAATGGTTGGAGGGAATCTTGCTCTAGGTGGAAAACAGCACCAAAAGCCTTGAAAACATCCATCCATGTTGCCAATGGTATTTCTTGCATTAACAAATGTAACATGACTTTCCGGTAACTATGATATGAAGTTGAATTGAAAATTCAAAGCAACTTTTTGTTTAAAAATCATGTTTTAAAACCCTTTTGGCATGCATCTCCTTCATGACTCTTTTTTACCTTCATCTCCTAGTCACTAAAAAACATTTGTTCAATTCAGTATCTGTCTCTACATGACGACAATAGCTTTCCTTTCATCATGAAAGATACATGCTAGAAGATAAAATATGCATTTTGTATCAGTCATAAATCTATACTATTGTAATTGTAGAAGCAAAGCTGTTTGCTGTTTTATTTATTCATATAGTTGTTACAAAAAATCTACACTTTACCTTGTAAATCCCAACTCCAAAAGAAAGCTTGCAGTAGGTTCCAAGTTCTTCTCAATGCTTAATGTAAGTAGTTGTGGGTGGCGAGTCACAAGTCTGTTAAAAACGCATTCTGCACCATTAATATTTAAGTTACATAATGAAAAAAGAACTAAAATAAGGAAGAACTCTTTCGTACTTGCCAACATCAGACTGGTTGATTCCAAAATTTTGAAAGAAATTGATATTTGGCTGCAATTTTGCTTCTACACTATAAGCCAAAACCATTGGTTTAAGCTTCAGAACCTGAAGAACCAAATATTTAGTTGCTTGAAACCCAAAAGATTTGAAGCACCAGTTAAAAATAATTTAGTAACAAAGTTTTCTACTCGAGATCCAAAAAGCATCACCTTGCATAATGATGATCCCTTTATACCAATGTTTTCTAGAAATTTTATTGTGGCCCTCAACTTCTCTTCCCTTAAGCCAAGAAGCTGAGGAGCATTATAAATAACCTGAAAACCATATTAGAGCAAGGCTATCTTAAAATCAGTTGCACTTCTTTAGAGAATAATACTAATTTACAGCAATGATTAACTTCGTAAACCAAAATTAAATGATGTCAGCTATACGCTTATCCAGGTTATGAATCTAATCAAGGCCTCATCCTACCTCCATAATCCTACATTCTTCTTGCTAAAGTTAAGCCAATCTCAGCTCTAAAATTGCCGTTAAAAAGCATTTAAAAAGAAACAAAAGCAACATGTACTTAGACTGCTTGCTTTTAAAAATTTCAGATCCAACTAAGATAAGGATCACAAGTCAACTGAAGTGAATTAATCAAAGTATAGTTTTGAACTCACTTTACCCATATCTTCTTTTTCCAAACCAAGCTTCAACAGAAACTGCACTTTCAATCCAATATTCATTCTATATTTCAACAACTGTGGATGCCTTCGAAAGAGCTTGCCTATTAAGCTGGGATTTACTCCCACACATTCAAGCTGGGATACTGCTGGTCTAAAGTCCTGTAGTGAATAGAAATCAAAAATTTTGACTAGATATTATTTTAAACTTTAAGTACAGCATTGGTTAATCCAATTGAAGATAGCGAAGCACCAAAGTAGATCACAAGCATCCTCAATGGATATAATATGTGACCACAAACAGCAGCACGAAAGAAGGTGAAAAAAGATATAGATGTAAGACAAACCATGCTTCATCTATTATAGTGTTCATGTACTTCATCACAATAACAAAGCAGGAAAGAGAAGCTAAATACAATCATACATTTTTTTGGAAAGTACAAAAGCAAAGCAATTACAGTTTGAAAAAACTAAGAGAGATATGTGACAGGAAATTCAGTTATATACTGTATATATTGTGTTGAATCTTGTTGGCACAAAAATTTTAAACAATCTCTAATTCTTATTTTCCGGAAATAACTTGTTTGATCAACCAAGAACTGCTTTACTCAGTTTAATACCATGAAATTCCCAGGATCAAACTCCCAAATTATCCAGCATGTGCATACACATGGGCTATAAGCCCATATGCCCATCAATGTTTAAGACTCACTTGTTTATGTGATGATGCCCCACCTCAACCATTAGACCACAGCTTAATGGATTTGAATAATAAGATGAGCGTTTGCGCAAGGATCATAGAGAAAATGGGAATATGGATGTGAGTGTGGGTGTGGGTGTGGGTGGTGCAGTGAAAGAACACTCCCTAGTTATTTTTTGAATTTTTATCCAATGATGCCACAACAAGTTTTTATGCAAAGAAAAAATAATCATGCAAATTTGACCAACATGAGCATTCAAAGGCTTGCAATTACAAAAGCTTCTGCTGTTACAAATTCATTATGGCAATTACATTTATTCCTACCACAGTTGTTTCAAATTTGAACCTCAAATACATCTAGGAAAGCACTATGCAAGTAGCCAATTAAACCAACAATCATAAAGCACTAAAATACCTTGAATGAGAAGCATTACAGAGTGATTATGGAGAACAGCAAATGCCAAAAATTGGCATTTCATTGCTATTTGTGTCTCCAGTTATACCGATAAGGTCAATGAGCTTCTTCCAACACACCAGAATTCTCCTAATGTGCTCAGACCATTAAACTAACCTTCCTTAGAAAGAACATCCCACTCTAATGTCTGAACACCAATATCTGAACTTCTGCAACAGCAAACAGAAGTGCTGATTATTCACAGGCAGTAGGCTTAAAAATTCATATCTTCCTTTTTGCCACCAAAAACTGCCAACTAACTTCTGCTATTATTCCCATGGATCAGGGTGCCGACTTAGGTGAAGATTACAGCAATTAAACTCACCAAAAACCTGACCTAAACTGCAAACCATACCACCAAAAGTTTGTATGGGCCTGGTAGAAGGGAGTGACTTCTCTAGAAAACAATTGTTAACTAATAATCAATGCCAAATGCTTGCAAAAAGGTTGCCTAGCGCTCAAAAATTGATTGGAACAATACCCAAAACCATCGCATCAGCCCATCAAACTTGGCATCCAAAAAGGAGTACAGCCATCCTTGGAAGGGTGTATGGCCAGCACCAAAACACCTGCAGCCTACTCAAACAACTCCAAAAACTACCAACATGCAATCACCCATAGTTGAAAAACTCGGACTCGGCAATAACTCGGCAAGCCCAAAAACTTTAAAAACTCAGGACTTGGCAAAAACTCTGGGAAAACCTTGGCAATAATTCGGCAACTTTATCGAACATTTGAAAATACATAATTTTTAAATTATTCTTCAAAAATACACATATATATTAAATTTATAGAAAATATTACTAAGTCATCAAATTAGGTATGGGTACGTGAGTATGGTATGTCGAAACAAGTTCAACAATATTTTTTGAGAAGTGTGTATATATAAATACATATTTATATAAAACTAATGCTATAAATTTCTTTTTTAATTACATAGAAATAAACAATATTAATTGAATATTATTTAAATCATAATAATATTTATTTTTTAATATTTTTGAAAAATAAATTAATAATTACTAAAGTCCAAAATTTGTAATAAGTGGCTTGTGTTTTTTAGTTTAATTTAGAAAAAGAAAACAATTATCAATTAATTCAATGTTTTTAAAATATCATAGTTGTCTCAAAGATGTAAAAGGAAATATCATTGTTGATGATTGATATTTTAAAATCTATAAGCAATATCCTAGATGTAAAATGATATTTTGAATATCATCAAGAAATGATATCATAGGAAATCATCAATTAATTCAATTTTTTTTAAATAACATAGTTGGATTTGATTAAAGTTTTTGTGATTATGATTGTCCTGCATGTTTCTGCAGAATGGATGAAATGTTTACCAAATGGAAATAATATGATCGTCCCACATGTAAATCTAGAAATAAAATAGGGTTTTCACTTTTATAAACTCAAGTCCAATTATGTTGATAGGTTTTTTGCCTGATTTCGTGTGAGTTTTAGCGATTTTATAATGTTAAAATTGCAGCAATTTTTTTTTAAATCGTCAACAATATTAACCAGGAGTATATTGGCACCCAGGGAGACTCATGATATATCGTGATGTTTTCGATATATTAACGATTTTCACAACTATGCAATCACCAATAACCTCTGAAAACTTGCTATTTAGTTTACCTTGAAAACCTTTATTTTCTGAAACCCTAACCCCCAAACTCCATGAAAATCAGTGTGTTCCCTATGTGTAAACACTAAACCAATTAGGACGGATCTTTCACCATCAAAACTAGTGAATATTAATGAGGGTTTGCATCCTCAATCAACTCCTAGAAGAACTCAATGTTCGCTCCAATAGAATCTTGATATGAGTGCAACATCTGAATCAATAAGAATGAAAGCCAAAATCCTTTTATATAGACTTGGAGGGAAAAGGGGGAATTTCAAATTAATTTATTCCCCTCAAAAAGGCCCCATTAACAATTGAAAAACAAATTAATTCCAAATTCCCCTTTCCCTAGGTGTCCAACTTGCTTAACATAACATCACTTTATAATATTAAAACACTAAAGTGACTATTAAAACGTCACCTTATAGCTTTAATGCAAATATTTAAATAATTCCAACCACATTGTAGACGGCCCCATCGGAAATTGAAACCGATCATACTGAAACATAAGTGATGCTCAAGAATGATGCCAGGTGCCAAAACGAGAACTTAATATAAATAGAAATTTTCTCCAAGAATTGTGGAGACGAACCCAAAAGGCCAAAAATACTACAAAGAGCATTGTCACCAACTGAACACCCACATAGTTGTCAAAGGCCAAGAAAATTGAAATCAAGCTCTCCAAGAAAGATGAGTCCCCCAACCACCTCCAATTAGCCTAAAGGAACCCCAAAATAGGCTAATAGTAAACATTTAGTTGACTAGGTTTGAGAAGAGGACATTATAGTCCTCCCTCCTCTAAATCACTTGTCCCCAAGCAATTGCAAATTTGGCTGCTATAAAAATCACTCACCCTCCCAATTAGCATCCTCCCCTAGCAAGTTCTTCCACTTCACCAAATACTTCTTGATAGTCCTCTTCTGCAAAGCATGCTCCTTGTAATCAATCACTACCATTGGAATTAACACCGGATTACTTTCCTGACCCAAAGGAGCCAACACAAAAGAGGGAGCCACATTATGCTCAATGCCTTCTTGAGGTGAGATACGTGGAAGACATTGTGCGCCTTGCTACTCTTAGGTAGCTCCAACTCATATGCCACCTCTCCAATCCTCTTGGAAATCCTAAATAGTCTATAGAAGTGTGGCTTCAACTTCTTCAATCCACTCATCTCCAGGGTGGACTATTTGTAGGGCTACAAACGCAAATAAACCATGTCCCACACCTCAAATGCATGCTCAACACGGTATTGGTCTACATACAAATTATGTTGATTCCAAGCATGTTGAATGTTGTCTCTCAAGGATCTTATGATATCCTGACTATGCTGTAATAAATCTTTGGCCTTAGGCACTCTAATATCACAAATATCAAATCAATGAAGCTAGGAGCTTCATATGGATACAACACTATAAAGGGAGATATCTTAATGGTCATGTGATAGGTGGAGTTATAACAATACTCACCCAAATGCAACCATTTCATCCGTGCCTTTTTCTGCCCTAAAACGTAGTTGCATAGATACCCTTCCACCCATTTATTAACATTTTTTGTCTGTCCATTTGTTGGTGGATAGTAACTAGTGCTACAATTTGGTTCCACTCAACTTGAATAACTCCTATCAAAATAAACTCATGAATTTGTTGTCCCTGTCACAAGCAATTTTTTTTAACATCCCATGTAACCTAAATACCTCCTTGAAGAACAAATCTGCCACCTATATTATTGTATAAACTGTTGAAATAGCATAATAATGAGCAGATTTGACCAACCTATCCACTACTGTGCATATGCACGACACTCCCGAACATACTTAAGAATATCATTCTTAAGCCCTTTCCAAGAAAATCTCTCATGGATCTACTAGTAAGTCTTATAAATATCATGGTGGCCAGCCATAGGAATATCACAAAATGTCTTTAATACCTTCAACTTACACCCTAATTCAAGACCACCAAGATCCTCTCCTTATAAAATATGAGCTCATTCCTTACCTTTTATATTATACTTGTCATCGTGCAAAGAGCCATCCAAAAATACTATTGAGGTGTGTTCTTGGCATACTCTTCAGGAATTTGATCCTTCCAATCCATTGTGATCTCTATCAATGAACACAAATATTACCTTCTTGACAATACATCAGCCACTAAATTCCTCTTCCCCTTGACATATTCGATGTCAAAATTGTAAGCTTGAAGCTTACTCACCCACTTTTATTATCTATCATTGAGATCCTTTTGGTTTCGGAAGTATTCTAGGCTATTGTGATCTATTTTGCCAATAAACTAACCTTCCCACAAGGTATTGTATGAACTTTGTCAAAGCATGCATAGTGACAAGCATTTCCTTGACATAGATCGAATAGCATTTCTGTTCACCTCTCAACTTCTTGCTCTCATAAGAAATTGGGTGCTTATTTTACATTGGGACTGTGCCTATTCCCTCACTAGAAGCATCACATTCAAGCTCAAATGGCTTGGAGAAGTCAGGAATAGCCAAAACAGGGCATGTGCTCATTACCTATGTGAAAGTATGAAATAATCTCTACCTTAATTGAAACCATAAAAAGGCCCCCTTTTTGGTTAAATCTATCAGTGGAGCAGGCAACCATGATAACCCTTAGAAACCACATAGACCAAAAAAAACCCTTCAGCTGTGTAAGATTTATGGGTGGAGGCCAATCAAGAATTGCTTTGATTTTTTCTAGATCAATGCTAATCCCCTAGAGCTGATTACATGACCAAGGTGTTGTGTTGAAAACACACATGCCCCCATTGCAAATGGGGACCCCCACGTTTTTTGCTTGGCAGTTCCGTAGTTTGTTTAGTTTAGTTTTAGTTTGGTAGCAGTTTCGAAATCTCAAGGTTGATGAGGTGGGAAACAGGAAGCTTGAGCAAGGTCTTAGAAGATGTAAGTCAATCCTCAATTGCAAGTTTGAATCTTGAAGTGAGTTAGATCCACTACTTAGAGAAATTTTGGAATGCCCTTCAATGAGATTCCTGAAGACTATTAGGTTTCTAATCAGCCCATGAACTTATCCGGGTGAAATCCTAGAGAATGGACTTAACATCATGAGTGAATCTAAAAGTGCAATTGGAAATCCAACAAAATTTCCAAATCAAGGTGAAATTCCAGCTTGATTCTTGAATGCAATTTCAATGCACTTGCAAAATCCGATCTGCCTTGATGCACAATCCAAAACCTTGCCCAAGAGTCAATTTGCAAATTGAAGAGAATGTTTAAAAAAAAGCCAAGTGTTGCTTCAATTTCAACATTGACAATTTACAACCTTCAAACAACATGGGAAAATTTCGATCAAAGGAGATTTGGATTTGAGTGATTGAATTCTGATTTGAAACATTAAAGGGAAGATCAAGAAAAACAAAGGTAAAATCTGTGGATTACATGATGAGTTTTCACACTTAGCAGAACTTTTGAAATTTACCTCAAAATGGAAATTCCAAGACAGGTCGGAAATCCGACCTAACTACAAACAAATTTCCAAGCTTGGTCGGAAATCTAACCTGTCTTGGAACAAATTCCAGCTATGTGATGAAACTCGATTTGCCTATCGAATGAGAATCTTGAGACGGAGAGTCGAAATCTAGGCATGGTTATGTATTTTCTAAACATCTTTAAGACTTTAACCTAATCAACATGCCTTTGCTCAAACACACTTCATGCCTTTAGCAAACATGGCACGAATTCAAGTTGAAACGAAAATCTGATTTACATTTGGAAAAGGAATCCACAAAAATGAAGAAAATATGAGTATTATATGATAAAGTTTCAAAACTTGGCAAGTTATTTTAAAGTGACCTCAATGTAAAATTCCAAAGGAGGTCAGAATTCTGACCTCCCTTGGAACAAAATTCCAAGAGGGGCTGGATTTCCAACCTCCCTTGGACTTAATTTCCAAGGAACCTCCAATTTCCGCCCATTATGAAATGTAAAATCCAAAATGCAAAATGGAGATTGATGAGTAATGGGAGGAAAATCCAAACACCAAGAGGAGATTTGATCTGATTTGAGAAGCTTGCAATGTAATTTCAAGAGATAAGACAAGAATTCAAATGGCTAAGATGAAAGATCTGAATGAATTGACTTGTCCAAAATCAAAATCCAAATGCTCCAATGAAAAGTCTGGGCAATTTAATGGAAAATCCAAGTATTTGACATAAGAAATCCACATCATTTGAATCAAATCTGAATTGTCTAAGAAAAGAAATCAAGCGATTAAGGAGGAATTCAACTTGCAAATGAAAGAAATCTAGATTGGAGAAATGAAATTTGAGTGGTTTTCTTGAAAAAACAGGAACTCGTAATATCTCTTGAACAAAATTTCGGAGAGGTCCCTTGGAACAAAATTCCAAAGAGGGTCAGAATTCCGACCACCCTTGGAATTCGTTTCCAGTCCCCTTGTGACATGTGATCCATAATGAAACAAATTCCAAATCAATCGAATGCCAAGACAAGTCGGCCAAGAGGTAGAAAACAAATTGCAAACTAAATGAAACCCAATCAAGTCGGTCTATAAAAGAGTTGAACAAATTGCCAATGAGTTGAAATGCAAGATCAGATCAGCCCATATAAGTTTTCCAATAGACATGACCTTTGGGATGAAAGCCTATAAAGGTGAAGTCAAACACTTCATTTCAAACCATCAATGCAAACTAAACATTAATTCCAAGCAAAGCAGACCTGATAAGGTGAAAAAATCAGGAAGAAGATTAAAAAAATCAGAGCATTCATTAGCATCTAAGAAAGTCAAACTTGTAGGGGAAAGAAGGATTGAAGTTGAAAATCAAGAAACCCTCCTAGCTATAAGCAGAAGTGTGAATTCTTGCAGACATAAAACTTTTGAGAAGCTCAGAATTTTACAAACATGTCGATCAGGTATGACATGGAATTGATTTTGCAATAATAAAATTATGAAATCAAATGTCTTGCCGGATGTTTTCAAGGGGAAATTGAATATTCAAGACCCAAAAATTCAAATGGAAATTAGAAATTGTTTAATGTTAATGCATGGATAAGGCTAAGATTGTGAACAAGATGAATCCTTCATCCAAATGCAATTCCAATGCCAAATTGAAATCACATTGTTAGGAAAGAATGTTTTAAAGTATCTTGATTTCGTTTACATTCATTGTCATGAACTCAACATGAGATTTTTTTTGTTTTGCAAGGAAATGAAGAAGGGAGAGTTTGAGATCAAGGAGGAGACTTAGAGAAATTGTTGCTAAAATACTGCCAAAGAAATGAAGGAGAGTTTGAGGTCAAGGAGGAGCTATTGCAATATCAAGGGGTAATGAGGAGAAAGGAAGGGCATCACAACTTCAAGACTTCAAGCAAGATGAAAGCAAAGGAAGAGTTGGAATCGCAAAGTTTGAGTCACAATCGTAGAGGATTCCAAGATCAAAACAAAGGAGATCCAATATCAACATAGGAGATAATTGCAAGTTCAAGAACCAACATGAAATCTAAAGTTGCGTGCCAAGTGGAAGAAGAGGTTTAAGGTTGGAGAGAAAAATGAAAAGGGAAGTGCAAGTACAATGGCTTAGGTCACAACTTCAACAATGTGAAGGATTATGAGATGCCTTGCATACATTTACCTTGCAAAATGATTCAATGTCTCACAGAGAAGGCGTCATTGATAAGATGATCAATGTTGTGTATCCAAATTTGTTGGAAATCTCAACCAAGGGTGATGATCAAATTGATACACATATCATGGAATGAGGAAAGTGAAGAAGCAAATCAAGTTCCAGTCACAAGGAAAGATCAACGCTAAGAACTATTTCAAGTACAAGTTCAAAACATCTCAATGAGAAGATTTCCAAGCCAAGGAGGATGGAGGATGGAGCAGTGGAGTTGAAACAAAGATTGCAAGACAAACATGCTGAGGTTGCCCCCACTCATCTTCAACCAATCGGGGGGATTCCAACCCCACCTGTCCAAGATCATTCAATCAAGTTATTTCAAGAGGCATTGGAGTGCATTTAATGTATTCCGGTTTCCCCTATTAAATTTTCTCATTGGTCCATTCTCAAAAGGATATGTATTCAATGCAATGTAATTTTCTCATTGGTCAGCATTTAATGCTTGTAGGTAGTAGTTGTAACTAAACCTAATTAGGGTTGTAAATAATTTGGGTTGTTGATCTTGGATCAATCTGGGCCATCCATTGTACTTGAAGCCTCTATATAAGGCTTGCTCAAATCATTTGCAAGCGGGGAGATTTGGAGAAATTGTTGCTTAAAGGCTGCCAAAGTAATTGCAAATTCATTGTTGATTTCACGGTGAATTGCTTGTGTTATTTTAGAGTGTTGCATGGTTTCCTACTTCTCACTTAGAATAGGATTTGTTTATGTTGAATAGAAGTAGAAGTTGTTACATAGTTGAGTAGTTAAATGAAAGATATTATTGTTGGTGAAACATGGTGATACTTATGTCCATACCTTTGGTACTTGTTGATTGCAAGCAACAATGTAAGGTTTGTCTAAACTCATTGCAAGCACTTAACTTCAATTGGAAATGCTCATTTCGATTGTATCAGAATTGGGTTTTTGAATGAATGTTAATAATTTGAAAATCATCCATGCATCCTTAGAAGATAGCACCCTCCTTTGCGTAGTTGAGTTGACGAAGCAAGGACTAGTTTAGTTTCACCATATCATCAATGGTCTCTTGCATTGGTAGAGGTAGAGGTAGAGGTAGAAATAGCTTAAATTCCTAAACCCAATCCTTTTTTGCACTTTGTTTTGTTAGGTTTAGTTGAAGCACTCATATTGCCAAATCATTCGCACTTAGAAAGTTGATAGATCCTCCACAAAAGACTAACGTAAGTCCCAAAGTGACTATCAGCAAATCACATCATAAAACTGAGTTGTGTCCAACACCAATGTCACAGGTACGCAATGTAAAAATTGGGGTTGTTTTACTTGATCACACAATCATTTGCATTGTTTAGCACTTAAAGCTTCCTTGTTCAAGAGAGGGTTGAATACTTGGCATTCTATCCTGCATGTTGAGGTGGTCACAAAACTCACATCAACAAGGTATAGCAGCTATGTCATCCCAAATTCAATTTAGATTCCTTAGCAAGCAATGACTCTGCCTAAAAAATGCGTAAAGAATCATCAAGTTGTCTCGAGTGTTCCTCCCATGTCCTCAAGAAAATCAAAATGTCATAAAAAAAATATCAAGACAAACTTATGTATTTGCTTGTGTAACACCTAAATCATGCAAGACTGAAAAGTGGCAGAGGCATTGGTCAGCCCAAATGGCACGACAAAAAACTTGAAGTGTCCAAAGTGCCATCTAAAGGTTGTTTTTAGAACTTGTAATTATTCTGAAAAGCCTGCTACCAGAACTAGTTCAATTATTTTCAGTTACAGCTTTATAAGTAATCTTAGTAGCCTGCAGCCAAAATAAGCATATATCCTAACATCCAAATCTTGTAATAATTTGCAATGTTGAGTTGTACAACTTGCCGCCAAGCATATTATTCTAATCCTTTCACCATATGCTCTTCCCTTACCCACATCAAAATCTTGATGATCCAAGGTGTTAAAGTTTCATGATTGTTCATTGTAAAAGTGCAAAAACTAGAAAAACTTCAATTTAGGACATTACAATTCAGCTCAGGAGCTACATCTTTACAAGGGTTATAAGGTAGCATGAAGTTCAACTTGGTCCAAGAATTGTCTTCAAATAGAAGTTTATGAAGAATATGTGGTTCTATGCGGTTCTAATGCAATAAGGGGGAATGTCAAAGAATACATCTTACTTTAGCCAATATAGGTTAGATAATTAGATATAAAAAATATTGTTGGTATAAAAATAAAATAAATGTTAGTTTTGTGATAGTTAACTGGGTGGTAGAGTTTTGTATGGGAAACCACAAGCTCTATAAGCCAATGCATATCAATGTAAAAGTTATAATGAAATAATATATCATAGAACATTTTATTTCTGCAATAATGGTAAAAAGATCTGTGTGTGTTTGTTCTACCCATTAACCTGAAAATACAACAATCCTGGCCATGACAGTTAAGGATTCGACAATGACTCGCCAGATTAGGACTGGCCTTCATATTACTCGAAAATAGAAATTACATGAGAAAAATTTGTTGGGTACAAAGTGGCTTGAGTTTCGTTGCCACCATTATGGAACCAAAAGCTTCTACTCTGCTAGTTATTCACAACAAATATTGGACCCAAATTTATATTAACTTGCACTAGCAACAATAGGTGGTATTTACTAATTACCTAGATGGATATTAATGGTAAACAAAGACCGTGGATTCTGATGATTATTATTGTGATCATGAAACCCTGTATGAAAAAACATAATGAATCTTGTATTCACACTTTGTCAGCATTTATCAAGGTGCTTCCGCATACTCTAAATCTTTCAGTGCTCATAGAATTGGCCAACCTTCCCTAATTGTTACATAGAAGTTTATATGCCCAATATTATTCAAATTTCAAACAATCCTGGTTTTAGATAAAGTTTCTATCCAATCATCTACATAAAAATCATACTTGCAATCAGAAAACTGAAAAAGAGTTCACATACCTTCTCAACATCATAGCAAAACAGTCCAGGAAACGATGTAATTATTTTGTCTATATCATCTGCACTTGCATTCAGGTTCTTCAAGTAATTTATGACAGGCAATAGATCTTTCTCCAGGTTACTGTTGATCAGGATCGGCCTCTTTACCAACAAGGGCCCAATATGCTTCTTCTGTATTCCTGCACCTACTAAGTAATCGACCAGTAGGCCAAGCTTCAGATTTCCATTCTGAAGAAGTAAGCTTGGATGGCTAGTTATAAGAGTCTTCACATCTTTAAAAGATGAACCAATCTCTTCAAGAAAGTCTACAGTTCTCTTGAGTTCCAATTCAACACTCTGTCCAAGAACCTCTGGATATTTCACAACGATGGCTACAATTTCCTTCTGCAGAAGCCCAATGCTCTTGAGGTACTCGACCACTAATGCCAGACTGTCACATTGATAAGTGAGGATTTCAGGCCAACTTGCAAGAACAGATGCAAGATGCTGTGATCTCACCCCAATACTTCTTAAGAACTCAACTTTTGCCATTGCAACATCAATTCCCCCTTCAGCATAAGGGATTGCTTTGGGTATGTCGGATGCTTTCATGTTAAGAACCTGAAAATATACCACCAATCTCGCAATCCCTCTTCTCTCAGCACAAATATACACTTTGCTTGCAATTGATGGATAGTCAAGAACTTTCCATGGATCTTCCAAGCCAAATCCTGGCTTCCTTTCAAAAAGCACTGAAGGCTCTTTTATATTGTCTGCAACTTCATCATCATCATCAAGTTTCAGTCCAAGGGAAAGCAATAATAAAGAGTGAGATGATTCTGCATTCATCTGCAATTATCATTGTACATATCAATAAAGAAATCTTATTTTACGCATACATCTAATGTACTTGCCTCCTTGGAATTATTTTTGAGTTAGAAATGGATGGACAAGATTACATACATACGAAACATCGTAGATTATACATGGTACCGGCCATTAGTACTTGTATATGTATCATTTAGATCATTCGATCGAGAATTCTCCATCCACAAATGAGGCTATTTACATTACTGAAAAGATTGGTAGAGTATATGTATGCGTGTTCTTGTAGACAGTTTTTATGTTCCTTTATGTATATAATGATGATATATATTTTCTAAAAGGGAATTGTATGATCATAAGTGATCAATGTTTTCTTCTATACAGCCGTTTCGTGTAAGAATAACCATCTACAACTATTAGTCAAAATCAAATCCTGTGAAACAAAAGCACCGTTTACCCAACCGTGCAATTCACAACTGCAAACGTGCAATTTATTCGGATCAAAGAGGATGTCTCGTTGACAAAGAAGGCTTACCATTACCAATATCTTCAGTTGTGTCTCGCTGCTCCGTTATTATTCCAGTAAAATTCTGCTTTGCCTCTCTTATGAGTTCATCAATCAGCTTCCCAGCACATCTGATGAATTCAAATGCATAAGCTGTTGAAACACTCTTTTGCTCTAGCAAATCTAGGAGTCCATTCATCGCATCTGCTCTGTCTCTCGGTGAAAAGTTAGGAGAACCCACAATTTGTAGAGCTTTCCTCTCAAGTGCAGTAGTTGAGGAACGGTTGCCCTTGTCCGTCGTGCAATTATTCCTGTCACTTAGTCTGGTCGGTGGGGATGAGAGCATTAAGTCCTGTATGACATCAAATTCATGTGCCTGCGTGGATATTTTACTAACACGATTTTCTTGTTCATTGCGTGAAGAAGAAGAAGCCATGCCCAAAAGGAGAACCCAATTACTCTTATGATGGAGTCTTGCCCTGTGAAAACTGAATGCTGAATACCATATTTTTGAGGTTCCGAGGACAACATTTTTAGACACAGAACTCCATGAAAGAATTTGATGCCTTGAAATACAGGGACAACAAGAGAATGACATTGAACTTCAGCAGAAAATCTTTGAAACACCTATCGCTATTCCCACTTTTGTTTTCCTCTTCATCCTCAAAGATCTATCTTCGACATTAGCCACTTTCTTAATTTTCCCAAAACGAAGAATCCATGAGGAGAAAGATTGGCTGTAATTTCAAGAAATTTAATTGGAAGGGTGTCCCGGAAGCGTTTTTCTCTGAAAGAAGCTAAGGTGCATGGCATGGAAATTTCATGATGCAATTGCAACGATTTATCAGTCGTGGCTTCGAGGATCAGATTATAAGCTGGACGAGTTCGATAAAATACGGTTTTATCATCCACACTATGAGAACCAATGGTTTTGATCGATTTGTATTGTTTAAATTTAAAAATAGAGGCTGAAAAGTTTCTAATGTTGAAGAGATTAAAAGAAATTTATAGGATGGTAGATTTATTGGTTTTTTGTTTTTTTTTCCTTAAATTGCTATTGCTTTAGGGGAAAAAAATGAAAATTTGTATGGAAGTTATTGTAAAATGATTTGTATAATTGATCTCTAATTTCGTGATAGAGTTATTGTTTTTATGAGAAAATTAGGTATTGTCTATTGGTATAATAAATCTATTATTCTAAAATAAATTGTAATTATATTAAATTTTGAAAATAAAATTTGAAATAAGACTTTTTCAAACAAATTCCAAAAAAAATTAAAGGATAGAAATAAGTCAAATATAAGGTAAGTGTTGTACACATTAAGATGTGCACTTCTCTAAATCATTACTTCCAAGAGAATCCATGGATTGGAAACTTTGAGAAATCAATTTAGAGCTCCCTAGACATAGAGTGCAAGGGTGTTTAAGAATGCTCTCAACTAGAGCTATTAAGCCAATAACCTTGCTAATAAATCATGCAATAGAAAATTCAAATGAAGACAAGGGCAAGAATGTCAATATCCTCAAGAATCAAATGAAATGCAATGCAAGCTAGATTAAGATGAATATGCAAGCTAAACTATGGAAATGAAATAACAAGTATTACAAAGTCTCCTAATTAAGCTAGATGAATTAATGTAAAGCATAAAGGAAACTAAGTTAAGTATGAAGCTATGAATGTCATGATAATGCAAGAAATGAAACTATGATAACATGTAGATGCAAAAGTCAAGAATGCTCCAAATCTTCAAAAAGCTCCAAAGTGACCTAAAAAACCTGCAGCATAACATTAGCATAAAAAGTTGGGGATCTAAAATGAAGAAGAAAGCTCTCCTTTTATAAGAAATGAAGGAATGGACCATGGAGATTAAGAGGCAAAAGATTTAATCAACGGTGGAGCATCAAAAAGGAGTAATCCATGTGCACAAGTATCCTCCAATGAGAAAATAAGAGTTGACTTTTGTGCCCATATGAGACAAAAAGTGTTTTTTTCTTTTTTATAAAATAAGAATAATGTTTTATTTGTGCAACTTAGGATAAAAGGAAAAGTGGGGGCTTTTTATTTAATAAAAGGGGAGGAAATTCCTTTTAATTAATAAAGACTTGGGATAAAATGGTTAGCCCATAGAAAATAATCGAATAAATGATAGAACTAAGATTTGATCAAGAATAAGCAATTGATGATTTTAGCAAAAATGCTAGCAAAGGGGCTGATAGTCTAGATGACCATTTTTAGGTGTATACATTTGCCCCTCTTTGACTAATGTGTGATCGATCAGGGAACACATTACGTCAAAGAATAGATCAGCCAAGAAGGCAAGAGATAGCGATCTGACTCCAAAGAATGAAGTGCAGAGATATAGCAAATCCTGCATGGTCAGCTTGGTAGCGACAGTACTGAACACTTAGGAAAGAGATGGATAGTATCAGGACTCAAGATAAGAACTAATATGTCAAGTGCAAATAGATAGATCGATTAGAGCAAATGGAATGGTCAAGCATATGCTCTAGAGAATAGCCAATAGGATATGATGTGTCTGCCTTCTTGGGATCAAAAGTGAAATCAAGTAGAGGGAATGCAGAAGCAAGAGCGACATGATCAAATCACTAGAAATCATAATCGAAGATGAAAGATGATAGAATAACCATCAAGCAGTGAAGATATGCCCCAGCAAAGATCGAAGGAGATGAAATGAATGAAATGAACGAAAGACTAGAAGGTTGAAAGAGATGGGGATGAAGAGGGAAAGGATGCCCCAGCGAAGATCGAAGGGTCATGCCTCAAAAGGGGTTAGTCAACTACGCGAAAGAAAGAGGAATGCGATTTTGACGATCAAGGTGAACTCGAATTTCGGTTTCGATCCCAAAATGAATAGAGAATGATGTGAGATAAAAGACAAGAAGTGAAAGACATGATTGGGAAGAAGCGAAAGGTGAGTGCAGTTTGATCGACAAGTCCATGAAAGATGAAAGGAGAGCTCTCTCCATATGCAAGATGCAAAACTAACTAACATGAACCTAAAAATGCAAGCTACATGAAAAGTGGTTTACTTGCAAGGTCACAAAGCCAATAGACATCTAATAATCATCATCAAGTTTTATTGGTAGTGTCATAAGATCATACAATACTCACTAGTATGACTATGGGTATATGAATATGATCTATATCAGATAGAATGTGGGAATCCCACCTAGGCATCAAAGACATATAGGTCAAGATGACTAGTGTAGTGAGGTTCCCTAAGTTTGATATAGCAAGATTATGCTCGCATCGAGACACGAGAAAGTCAAGATGACTACAAGCATGCACTTGCAAAAAATAGTCAAGGATAATACCTTGTAGATCTCAATGTCAAGTGGGACAAGCATAAATGTTAATAACAGTGAGAACCAACAAAATATACCCACAAGTAGAAAGCAAATAAAACATGTTCTCATGCCCCTAGTCTTCTAGCTCAACATCATCGAAAACTATTAGGGAGAGAACACTCATCAAAAAAATCATCATAAATAACACACAAAGAAATAAAGTCAAGCAAGTCTCAGTGAGTCAAGTGTTTAAGTGCATGTCTGTAGGTCATAGAGTCAAACTTTGAGTATCGCATCTGTCAGTGAGAAATATCATATCATGCTAGACTGTGGGTAAGACATTTGATAAGTGTTAAGAAACACTCGACGCCAGGGAAGTGTTGAAAAATACAACTAGGGTGGTGTTTAAAAACACCGTTGGAACCAAGAGGATCAAGAAATCCGAACGCACAAAAAGACCCAAGAGAAGCTAGAACAACGTATGCCCCCTAGACCAAGACAAGAGTCAATTCCAGGCTAGGAGAGACAAAGCAAGAAGTGGAGCGAAGGAGCGCCACACAAGACTGATAGACATAGGTGCAAGGGTCTCAAGCAACACTTGTTTCCAGGTTTTCACCACTTGATAGATTTTTTCAGGACTTTTTTATTTATTTTTTATTTTTTTTCAAGACTTTTTATGCTTTTTAAGATTTTTTCAGCATCATATATGAATTTTTTTGGGGATTTTTTTGAGATCAATAAGTATGTACAAAGGATGCCCCCAGAAAGAATGGGCATCAAAATCCCAAGTAAGATCACATCATGTAGTCCCAATGTCTAGCAAGGTGGAGGACAAGAAGGATTAGCAAGCTGGTGGAAAAGATGGAAGACAAGAGAATGAAGGAGAATGAAGGAAAGAAATCTTCAAGGGCAAACTCCTCAAGAGTACCTAAGTTAGGGAAAAAAAATGTCATGAAAAGTACATTTGGACAAGCAATGAAAGGCCAACATAGGATAGGTCACAAAAGCATAATGCAAAAGAAGGAAAGGATGCAGTCAAAAGGAGTAAACATGTCAAGAGGCTTCATAGCATTGTGTTTCTCTTTTTTATTAGATCAAGACCAAAGGGGAAAAAAGGATAGCGAAGGCTAGAAGGAATGGAGGAAAATAAATATGAAGGCTAACCATGAAAGGAATGAAAGCAATATCATCGTACGATAGCTCACAAGATAGCCAAATGCCCATGTATAGGTCAACATTGTCAAGATCAAAAATGGAAGACGGAATGGATGAAATATGTAGAAGAACTACGCATGATGTCTGATTGCCAAGTTCTCATCATGACACTTATCCAAGGTGCCACAAAGGAGTGGTTTTCACCATAGGATGAATTTATTTCTCTTTACTTTTGTTACCAAGGCGCCTGTTTTCAAGTTTCAAGGCACATTTTTAATTTTTTCTTTTTTTTCATTTTTTTTTCTTTTTTTTTTTGGAAGAAGGCAAGTTTTTTAGATAATGCTCCTTGAAAGGATAAACCATGATATGCTAAGGATTCAAAATGATATGCTCAAAAATGCTGATAGGGAAAAGAAGATGGAAGAGAAAGATGGAGGATAAAGTTTTATGTAAAGCGAATGAGGCTGGAAGATAGGAGGAATAGGCAAATGAGGAAAAATGATAGAAGGTAGAAGGATAATGAATGGAAGGATTGTGAAAGGGTAGATGGAAAGGAAGGCAAGATCAACGTCAACACACACCTTGAAGGGTGGCAAGAGGCTGGAGGGAATGTTAATGAAGGAATATGAGAAAAAATATGGTGAATATTTAGCAAAGGTTGTGGTTCAGGCGCATGGAATGGAAGAATGTTTTTGGAAAAAGATGAAGTGGAAGCTTTTGGAAGCTTGAATGTCAACTTCACTTTTTGTTCAATATTAGACTCTTTCAAGAGAGGCTTTGGAATCCATATAGCCTTAGGCTTTTTATTTCCTTTTGATGATTTAGAGAGAATATCTTCAATGATAGATTTTGGAACCCATACTTGTCTTGTAGTTTTCTTCTTAGATATCTCTTTTGACTTTATGCATCCATGTCGATTAGAGTAGACATGGTGATCTTCTTTTTTTTATGGATTCATGTATTGTTTCTTTTTCTTGTATTGAACATTCAAGTTACTTCCAAAAGACTTGGGACTTGTGGAAGAAGAAGGATATGACTGGTTTAGATGGGTGGGTGGATGAAAAGGATTCAAGGGTGTGCATCTATGTTGATCTTGAGGAAAGATAGGAGATAGAGGGACGTAAGGACCCAAGATGGATGAAGAATTAGGAGAGTTAGGATGGGAAAGTGAAGGGACATAAGGGCCCAAGATGGAAGGAAGATGTGAAGCCTTTGGTATTGGTGGAGGAAGTCCAAGGATGGATGTGGAAGACGCAAAAAGATAATCAATAAGTTCATCAACATCTATATGATAGCCAAGGACATCAGCATCTTTAGAGTGAGCATTAGGATTTTCAATAGGATCGTGAACATCTTGAATAGGAGCAACTTCTTCGATAGGAATTTTCAAAGCTTGCAAAGATTTAGAAAGAGTAGAAAGTGGAAGTGAACATGGAGTGATAGAACAAGAAGATGAAAGACTTTGATCTTGACAAGGAGCTTTAGATAGCATAAGTGTATCATTTTTTTCTTGATTTTCAATAGGCTTAACATTGGAAGTAACAACACCATTTTTAATAACCTTAATGGAAGTATCATCTTTGGAAAGCGCAAGTGTAGTAAGGTTATTTTGATTGTCAATAAGTTCAACGGTGTAAGTAGTAGCTTGATCTTGCTTAGGAAAAGACTCAGGACATGGTGGAATAATGTGGAAGGAGTAAAGGATAAAAAGAACCATAAAGCAGAGGAGAGACATCATGAAAAGGATTGGATGACATGGAGGGTTCTTGATCTTGATCTTTCTTTATGTTCTTATCTTTATCATTTTTAGAGTCCTCTTGACATGGAGCCACTTCTAAGGACAAGGAAGCATGTTGGAATTGTATGGAAGATTTTGAAGGAGATGGTGAAAGACTAGTTGAGGTAGGCATTATACCGCATAAAGGCTTAGGCTCTTTAGGTTTAGCATTATTGAAAGTATTTGCAGCCAAGTGAAGGTCAGCTTGAGTTTATTTAAGAGATAGCCCTTGAGGATAACTATAGGGAACCGCATGAAAAGTATTAGGATCTTCATTAGATGAAGGACTTGTGAAAGATTTGGAAGACTTTGAAGCTTTAGGAAATGTATGGTTATTGGAGGAAGTAAGGGATGGAAGGGGACCATCACAAGACAAAGGTTCAGCATTAACATGATCTTGCTTGAGAGTGTAATCTTTATCCTCAGCATGAGAGTTCTTAGAGGAAGGATTCTCATAGTAGTGATGTTTCATATCAATGAAATGCGTTTTATAGTCCTTAGTAGTGGTAGATGGGTCATAATCGAGGTATTGTTTACAGAACTCATCAAACTCTCTTTCAAAATCTGAATCATACAGATCACCATCACGATCTATCTAATGCGGCGACCAATTTCCAGTAAGCATGAGCCTACGACTAGGAGGACTCTTAGGAATAGAGGTGTCATAGGTATCATAGGGACTACCATATTGCTCATAATGAGGAGTAAGACTCTTGGGAGAAGTAGAAGAGGAGCGAGATTGTGAAGAAGAGGAAAGTGAAGACCTAGTGGAGGAAGAAGACTTGGATAATGAAGAATGCGAATAATGTCTAGAAAAATCATGGTAAGACTTGGAAGGTGAAGAAGAATGAGAAGACTTAGATGATGAAGAATTTTTAGAAGAGGGAGGTTGTGATATGATCATGTCTATGATCCTAGCAAAGGCATCTGATTCAATCATCTTTTTTTTTATTTTTTCCTTAAGCATATCACTATTTCCATATCTAGAAAGACTATTGGAGGAATTAAACTCTTCGAATTGAGCAATGAGTTTGAGATCATCTATTTTCAAGAGAGGTTCCATAACAAGGTAGTTGAAATTCATAGTTGTAGAAGAGAAGGAATCAAGCATGGAAGAAATGAATAGAAGAGATGAATAGAAGAAAGTAGACTAGAAAATAAGAGGAAAAGAATCAAGAAGACATGAAGAGTTTAGGAGAAAGAGGAAGAATCATGAAGGAAGAAGAGATCAGATGAAAATGGGAGACTAGAAGACATGGAAGAAGGAAGACCAAGAGTCATTTTATGCAATTTTGATACCATTGGAGTTCATTTTGATGTTGAGCAATATGTCATAGCACCTAAGATCTAAGATCTGGATTGACCAAGGAGGACTAGAAGTGACACAAATCAGTAGAACAATCAAAAGACTCTGGGTGACAGTTACCAGGCAAGCAGGGTGACACTTTAAGACCTGGTGACACATCTCGCTACACAAGGTGACACTTTCTAGGATAACAGTGTGACACTTTCCAAGTGAGCGAGTTGACAGTTATGTAGGGATGAACTGCCGCGCACTATTTCTCATAATAGGGTGTGACACTGTTCAGTGTTGCACGACTCTTTGACTAGTGAGGTGCAAAATCTCAATTTTTGGGACCGTTTGTTCAAAATTTTCAGTTTGAGGGTTGATTTTTCAATTTCAATCTCAATGACAGCAATAAATTGATAGGTTTGCAAACAATATGAGATCAAACATGTCATAAAACACTTGAAACAAGGGCAAAAGCAACTTTTCCAAGACAAACAATTGTGATATCAAAACTGAAAATCTATGAGCATTACCGAGATGTTTGAGTATGCAAGAACGTTTACACAGGTATAGCACAATGAGAACACTTTAAGCACTTTCTATCCTAAAAAGACAAGGCTCAATACTTAGCAACGTGGCCCACAACTTGATGCTCCATTGCCTCACACAAAGTGGTTGCCCACAATAGATATTGGCTTTGTCATGGAAGTGCCAAAGACACAACCAAAGGAACACATATGGTGAGTAATCTTGAGGTGATCCGGGTTATTCCACTTGGATCAATCCTTGCACCAAGAAGCTAAGCAACAAAATAGGGTGGCCTCTAACTATGGTTCTTAGTAAAGGCTTCCATTTGTAGTACCCCTCTTGCTCTTCAAAAAGGACTGGGACCTCGCGGCCTCAAGAATACCTTAAGCATTCTTGTTCAATACTTTCCTTATGGTCACAATCCCACAAGTACTCACACCAAGCGAAAATAAGCACTACGTCTACCAAAGTTTTGTGTCTTTGATAGTCTTGAGATTATAGTGGGTTGGAATAGCTCGGTATTAGCTTGTCCCCACTTGGGTCGTTCCTCTTGATTTATCAAGAGCAGGCCTGCTAAAAGATTTTAAAGATCTAAACAAAGAGTGGATCAACTTATGAGGTTCAAAGTTTTTGTTTCACCACAAAGGTGAAGAGCATACTCCCCTATCTCAAAGTTTTCTCCCAAACACACCAAGCAAATATTCAATTACCCTCTTGCTTTCAAAATCCAAAGATGGGTCAAGATTTTCTGGTTCACCACAAGGGTGAAGAGCATACTTCTCCTACCACCCAAGAATTTCTACAACAAGATATTAAGTGCCTATGAAATGAAACAACTAGTAATTTCCACACTTGAAAATGAAATAAACAACAAGCACTTGATTGAGTTTTTATGCTTTGGGCAACCCTACAAAAACCGTTAGTAGCTCTTGTGCATTTGAAGCTTTGACATGCGTTCTTTTGGCAAAATATTTCAAGCAATAAGAGAACCTACAAGCACAACTTGTTAGCCCCATAATGGTTAGCACATCAAAAATTAGATAATCTGCAAGGAAAATAGCTGATCAAATGGAAAAATTTGAAAATAAAATCAACATGGTTGGATTAGGCTCAGAAAGAGCTTTCCAACGATATATCACACTTAAATTTTTGATACCATATGTGAATTTTTTTTTTAAATGGGTGCTAGTTTTCTAGTGTACAAGCGATAGTATAATCCAAAACACTAAAATTTTCAAAAAAAAAAAGAAAACCCAAAACTCAACTCACTACCGGGTACAAGTGATAGTACAATCACCAAAAATGTCATACAACACTTCTCTGTATACGAGGGCAATAGTTTATCTCCATGCGACAGTTCGCTGGCCTACAGGCGATAATTTATACTAAATAGTGTGACACTATCTGTCAAACAGTGCGACACTTTTAACTGGTAAAGTGTCACCCTGATATACAAGAAACTGTCGCATGACACTGGAAAATTGTCGTACGACACTCTGAGACAGAAAAACAAAGAGTCGAAAATGAGCTAAAAACTTATCGAAAAATTGACGAAAATGCAGAAATTAAAAGACAAAACGCTAATGTTCTGCCCCACGGTGGGCGCAAAAAATGTACACACTAAGATGTGCACTTCTCTAAATCATTGCTTCCAAGAGAATCCATGGATTGGAAATCTTGAGAAATCGATTTAGAGCTCCCTAGGCATGGAGTGCAAGCGTGTTTAAGAATGCTCTCAGCTAGAGCTATTAAGCTAATAACCTTGCTAGTAAACCATGCAATGGGAGATTCAAATGAAGACAAGGGCAAGAATGTCAATATCCTCAAAAATCAAATGAAATGCAATGCAAGCTAGATTAAGATGAATATGCAAGCTAAACTATGGAAATGAAAGAACAAGTATTACAAAGCCTCCTAATTAAGCTAGATGAATTAATCTAAAGCATAAAAGAAACTAAACTAAGTATGAAGCTATGATTGCCATGATAATACAAGAAATGAAACTATGATAACATGTAGATGCAAAAGCCAAGAATGTTCTAAATCTTCAAAAAGCTCCAAAGTGACCTAGAAAACCTATAGCATAACATTAGCTTAAAAAGTTGGGGATCTACAATGAAGAAGAGAGCTCTCCTTTTATGAGAAATGAGAAGGAATGGACCATGGAGATTGAGAGGCAAAAGATTTAATCAACGGTGGAGCATCAAAGAGGAGTAATCCGTGTGCACAAGTATCCTCCAATGAAAAAATAAGAGTTGACTTTTGTGCCCATATGAGACAAAAAGTGTTTTTTTCTTTTTTATAAAATAAGAATAATGCTTTATTTGTGAAACTTAGGATAAGAGGAAAAGTGGGGGCTTTTTATTTAATAAAAAGGGAAGAAATTTATTTTAATTAAATAAAGACTTAGGATAAAATGGTTAGCCCATAGAAAATAATCGAATAAATGATAGAACTAGGATTTGATCAAGAATAAGCAATTGATGATTTTAACAAAAATGCTAGCAAAGGGGTTGATAGTCTAGATGACCATTTTTAGGTGTATACAAGTGTAACATATATTTATGATCAACAGGTATACCAAATTTCTTAAATCTTATAAAGAATTATTGGACACCATAAGTGAGTTATGAGAGTAGGGGAATCACATAAAATTAGTTTTTTCAAGTGATTTTTGGTCTATTGGTGGAGTTAATCACACATAAAGAGATTGCTTGAGATTAAATCAAGCATTGTATGTTAGGTGAATTTGGTGGAATGGATATTAAAACAAAGGGTGATAGTTTTAAATTACATAAATGAATACAAAAGATAATAAATAAATAAAGTCACATTAGATATTAGAGTTCAGATAGATTATGTGCACTTGATTTGGATCTAAAATGGAACTAAAATAATGACAATAAATGTGTACCTTGATGTTTGTGAGGAGGAGATAGATTTGACTATGATGAATGGCTACGACCTAAAAAAAGGACTCAACAATTAAGATCTATGGATTCAATAATTGTTTGACCCTACTACAATGTCACACTAATGAAAATGATCTTTTAGTTTGACATCATCTCCTCCTCTCGCTACATCCATCAAAATAGTATCTTGTCCTCTTGTTGACTCCTCCATCTCCTCATCACCACTAGAAGAGCTAGAACTATGGCTACTCTCGGTATCACTACTACTATTTGTCCCCTCAAAACTACTACTACCAATCACATCTACATCATCATCTACACCCCCTCTTGCTACCGATAATACTAGTACACCACCAAGAGGCATCAATAGGGCAACTACAACAGTAAATCCTCCACCACCCTCATCGCCTCTATCTCAATTGTCACCTCTATCATCTTCATCTCCATCATCACCTCTTTCACCTTTGTCTCCACCGATATCCCCACCACCTCTCCCTCCCTACTCATCCCCTCTCTTCTCTCATCTTCCACGTCTCCTTTGGGGCGGTCTGACTCATTGGCTCATCTCTAAGGGACCTAGTACATCTGGATCCATATAAGCAGTAGACCTATGAAAATCCCACCATGCATCATACTCTGTAGAAGTGCCATCATCTATCATCTCTTCTCTCTAATCCCACCTCATAGGAGATAATGTCCCAAACTCTTCTAATGTTGTTGCAATAAGGATCACTAGTCCCCAAGCTCTAACATCCCTCACACGTCTAGAAAAATGTCTTGATCTAATCAGAACTCCATGCCTCTCCCCAAACTATCTTAGTGCCATGTTCAGTAGTTGAGTCTCAATAATCCTATCCTGCTAAGTAGATTGGCCAATCAAATATATCTCCTATCTACAAAATGGAAGATGCTTATCCTCATCATCCCACACAGGAACACCAACATAAGGTCTCCACAAGAAGACTTTCAACGTGTCCAAAAAATGTCTCTAATATCTAACATGATCCATATGTTTGTGGACTATTACATCATAGTAATAGACATAAGGTTGACCTATTGTATCACGTCTATCAAAAATCAGACGAAATACAACTATATGCTCAAAAACCCACACCTATAAAAGTGTGACCCTTGTTGGTGTAATTAAATATTCCTAATAACACTTTATTTATTCTTACTTAGGATAATGCATTGCATCGTAGTTTGTCATTGAGATGCCTATGAGTTTACACCTTAATTAAATACATGGTATAGGAGAAATTCCACTTTAGGTGTGAGATCCACCTTTAGTGCTCATATCACATTATCATCCTCATCCTATGGCGCATACTTCATTGCATAATGGAGGATGGTCCACATTTGGTGGACATGTGATTACACCTTGCACAAGTGATAGCTAATTAGCTTCTTATCATTGTCTCTTATCATCTTTCCTATATAAGGAGGCCTATTATGTACATTTTAATCATGTCCATTATCAATAAGATCATTCTTGCATCTTAATGCAATTGTCTTGCCAATCACTTGTGGAAGTTATCTTGGTCTTGCATTCAATCCTAGGGTACATTGTAGAGTCACCTAAAACTCTAACAACCCCACATCCCAAGCTCTGACTCCTATGATAAGAAATCACATGCAACTGATGATATACTATGTCCAGTACACATAGCCCCCATGCAAACAATATCCCTCTCAACCACATATCTAACATAATCTCTCCCCACCCAATCAAGTACTCATGCACTCTCCTATCTGGAATAGGTACACCTATTATAACACCATAAAGCATCGTGAAGTATGGATCATAACCCCGTATATCTACCCATTTGATGTCATATCCCCTCACTCCCAAGTCTACCACATTATAATCAAAAACATCGCATAGGGATGATCTACCTGTCTGAATATAGTACACCACCCTCTCTCCCTAAATAGGAATCTTAAGTATCTGGTATACATCATCTAATGTGATTGTGCACTCTTCTACATGCAAGTAGAAGGAAGACATCTCTAAGTTCCACCACTCACATAATGCAGTTACTAACCCCATGTTCACCCTAATCTCAGGCATTAGTGTCACATGCAATAACCCTAGGCCCTCAAGGTTATCACATTCATCGTCAAATAGTCTATGTCTATAAGCTAACATAAGAGGATGATTGTCCTGAGTAATCAGGACATCATGCCTAATCTGTTAGCCAAGTCTAATTCCCTAGTCAGTCCCTATATAAATAGAGTTTGCGCTAACAACATGCCTCTAAGTCTATACACACCATTATCGCTATATTACATACACATAAAAATAAAATAAAACCATTCATTCGATATTATTTTACAACCTACCATACATACTGATAGGATGATAATTTATCCATTTTCTTGAACATGCTTGTTGTGTTTTGTCTATTTTTTTCTATAGGATTATTCCTTTGTATAGTCCTCAGACTTGTCTTTGTTTACCTTGGTCAGTTTCATTGGCATGCAGCCAAAAAGACTTAAGTTTCATAGTTGAACTTAATACTTTTATGACACAATGCAATATACTTATATGATAATATTATTATATTCCAATGAATATTTAATCATGTGGTAAATGAATATATGTTGCATATTGGATATGTATTATTCTTCTTAATATTATGATGCAAATCAGATCCTTAAGGAAGAATGACCAGTATGGCATCTAAGCAGTTAGTTGTGAAGACTTAGTCCTTCAGCTAAAGAAGCAATCATTGGAGCAGTTCATGGATAAGAATGGCGAAAACCAAGCAAAGATCAAGTCAAGAGGGATGTTCTTAATTATGAGAAAATCCAAGATAGTGGATGCTAAAAATTTTCTTCATGTTGTTGAATGAGATTCTTGGTTCCTTACTCCTAGGATGCAATAATGTGAATCCACCTATTTTTATGGTGTGATTAGTTATTTAGTTGAATAGTTAGTAGTTAAGTTCTCTTATAAATAAGAAGTTAGTCTCCTGCAGAAATAAGCTAGGAGAGAGTGAGTTTGTAAAAGCATATTCTTTTTTATATAAGTTCATTTTTCATGAATGTAATCAGCGTTGTTTTTGTTATATGAACAAAATGATGAAGTTTTGAAGATCAAGAGTTTGTAACTAAGTTCTCGAATCACTCACTCAAGGGGGCCCACTTGGTGAGTAGCCCTTACTTAGTAATAGTTTACATTCTTGGAGCATTTAATTCAGTTTTGGAGTTGGCTTGTTCCTGCAACCACTGGAAGTCATTTCTTGTGATTGTTCCTGCAGTCAAGGTAGGTAGAGTAGTCCCTGCCTAGTTCAGCCTGAACTTTGTCTTAGTTAGTTCCTTGAATTCAGTTTAGTATTGCATTCTGCAAGTATTTTGGTTAAGTTACTTCCAAGCATTTATTTCCTACAACCATATAATAGAGTTACTTTCAATTATTTACTTCCTAAAACTAAGAGTTAACATGGTTCTAGTGGGAAATTAGTGCATAAACTATGCAAACCCATTTCAAGTATACGTCTTTGGGTTGATGATTAAATAAGCCTTCATAATGAGAAAGATATCTACTCAGTTAGGATATCCAATCCATGAGTTAAGTGATGCACCTATTTATTAATCCCTTTATGAAGATGAGCATTTCTGGCATCCTTGTCAGGGATGGTGTCAAGCTAAGGAGCTATTGTAGTCATGAGTCAAGTTTTTAGTTCATATTACATTACTTTAGTTTTTGTAGTCAGTATTTTTGATAGTTTCATTTCATCCTAAGTTAGTTTTGAATCACTAAACCTACATGTATAGAAGAAGAAGAGATGCCTTAGGAAGATTCCTTCCCAATGCCCCTGACAATCAGTGAGGTTAAATCTTTGTTCACCAAGAAGAAGAAGAGAATCCCTTTGATGATGTTGTTCAAAATTTACCCATTATCTCATCTTCCTCAGAAGAATAACCTATTCATCTAAACATGTTTGAAGAGCCTACTAACCTAAATCATTTTGTTGAAAACTTGGCCAATTTATATATTCATCCTTCTAATAATCTAATCAATCAAAATCAAGTTGATAATAAGGTAGATAGAGTAGTTTATCAACCAAGAGGTCCACCAAGAATGACAGCTCCTCCCACTTTTCCATTTCCTATTACTGATCATCATGACAATAAAAACCTCAAGAGTATTCCCTTTTCAGCCCTTCCTAAGTTTTACGGCTTAGTAACAGAGGATCCTGATACCTTTCTCTTTGAGTTTGACATCCTCTATAGAAGTTATGAATACACTACTACTGCTCATAGGCTTAAATTATTTATTTCCACTCTTAAGGATTCAACATTAAGATGGTTCATGGGCCTAAGAAGAGATATTGTGCATGACTAGGATGATATGAATACTGCATTCTTGAGAAAGTACAAGGAGTATTGCAAAGGAAATGATATGAAAGGTGATGAAATCTTCAAGATGCCACAAAAAGAGGATGACATTTTGGAGAACTACATAACTCAATTTCTATTTATCATGCAAAAGAACACTCAACATCAGCTCAATGAGGAGTCCCATAAATTGCTCTTTCACAAAGGAATAAATGAAAGTTTTACTAAAGCTCTGAACCTTATGGCAAGTGGAGATATAACTCAATCAACATAGGATGACATAAAGAAAATATGTCTCAAATATTTTAGAGTTTCTATCAAGAAAGGAAGAGGATATAGGCATGTTATGCAAAAAACCAATGGCACTAGAGTTTCAAGGACATAAATAACCCATCTTTTGTCAGACTTCAAGCTTGACATCATTAAAAATACGGCAACACAACTGGATACCATGCAAGAAAAGAAGAACCATGAGGATGTTGAGGCTATGCTAGAAAAATAATGCCCTCATTGTAGACAAAAGAAGAGAGATTGCATATGTAAGATGTTGGCTAATATGGAAGCTAAGTTGTTGTCCACTGACTTCAAGCTAGTAGAAGGAGATGATGATCAAGTATTCTATAATGCACAAAGGAGACCATGGGCTCCAAGACAAGGTATGCCACAAGGCCCTTTAACCTTTAGTGGTCCTTACTCCAATTCATATAATAATCAATGGCATCCTTCTTTTAATTATCAATCTTAGCCTTGGAACACCCCTAGCCTCAGTGGAAAAACTACCAAAATTCTCAATGGAAAAATCCCCAAGGAAGCTAGAAACAACCTCAAGGGGCATGAAAACCACCACAAGGTAACTGGAAATAGAACTCACAATGGAGGGGAGGCCAACAATGGCATAACCAAACTTCTGAATTCCTATAGCCACCCCCATAGCCACAACAACAAGCCACCTCCTGCAGCCAATGTTAATCCTCCAAGGTCAACCCAGCTTCTTGCTCAACCTCAACAAACCTTAGCAGCAGCAACTGATATATTCAATAGATTCTGATCAATACCCTACTTATGCCTTCAACATCAGTAATATTCATTTAAGTTCTTGAACTCCATTGCTTACACCAACTTCCCATGTCATAACTGAAATACCATATGAAGAGTCAAAATCACCAAATATACCTAGTATACCTACTCAAGAAAACTTACTTAAGGAAGTTGAACCTCTTAAGAAATCAAACCCACCATTTCCATAGGGGCTAGAATCTAGAATGGCTAAGCCTCAGGAGGAAATAGTTTTTGACATCATTGATTAGCTCAAGCGCATCTATGTTAAAATTCCACTTATTCAAGCAATCAAAGATGTCCTTATCTATGAGAAGGCTATTAGGGAGTCTTGTCTTAAAAAACCTAGCATGAAAAGAAAGGACCCCTAGACTATCCATGTCATTGGTTAGCTAGAAAATATTATGCTAGGCAAAGTTGTTATTCCTAAGTACTTTGATCCTAATAGTCTAATAGTAGAGGTCATTATTAATGGAACATCAATTAAGAATGACTTAATTAACCTAGGTGCAACCATTAATGTCATGACTAAATAAACCATGCAATAACTTAGAATTCCAAACCTTGGGTCTACTCCTACTATTCTATAGCTTGCAGACAGTTCTAGAGTCAATCCTGATGAGATGGTGGAAGACATAGTTGTTACATTAAACTCTTGGGAATATCCTATCGACTTCATGATCCTATCTCCTAAAGCCATACTTGGTGGATATTCTATCATACTAGTAAAACCATGGTTAGTCATTGTTGATGCTTATATTGGATGTTGTTCAGGAGACATAACCATCTTTGATGGTCTAACTACAAAGAAATTGTCCTTGTACCCACCTTCTCAGCCTCAATTTGAATTGATAAAATTGGTTTGGCCTAACTTAGGGGAAGAAACTAAATAAGTTAACTCTGTGGTTTAGTTAATGATGTTGGAAATGGATCTTTCCATCGAGTTGTAGAAAGAAGATGAGTTGCTTTCCAATATTATTCAAAAAAACTATGGCATTAGGGAGTAGCCTTTTGGGTGTTCCTCTACCCAATAATGTTCGTTGCAACCCCTTCTTCCCGAACTTGGTTCTTTCAAACTTCCTGTAGCTAAAGAGATTTACCACAATCTACTTCCCCATGAGATCCAAATGTATTTTCTAAGTAAAGCCTCCATAATACAATTGACCAAGCAGATAGAGGTTTCCCCAAGCCATTGTTTAAATATAAACAATAAGCTTAGCCAAGAACAACAATTATCTCTAACCAAGTTCTTGCAAGACCATAAATAGGCCTTTGTTTGGTACTATGGGGATATGAAAGGGTTAGATCCTAAATTGTGTACCCATAAAATTTATATTAAGGAAAATAGTATGCCTATTAGACAATCTCAGGGGAGAGTGAATCCAACCTTAAGAGAAATAGTGAAGATTGAATTGTAGAAGTTGTTAAATGTTGGTTTTATTTACCCAATATCAAATGGATAGTGGGTTTCACCTTTAGTTATTGCCCCTATGAAAGGAGGAAAATGGAGAGTTTGTGTGGATTATAGAGACTTAAAAACCACCATTAAGAAACATTACTCCCCTACCTTTCATTGATCAAGTTCTAGATTCACTAGCAAGAAAGAAGTACTTTTCATTCCTAGATAGGTATAGTGGTTATAACCAAATAAAGATAGCCCCTGAATACCAAGAGAGGACCATATTTACCTTCTCATGGAGAAACTATGCTTACTCTATTTTGCCATTTGTCCTTTGCAATGTACCAACCACATTCCAGATAGTAGACATCAATATATTTTCATACATCTCCCATGATTGCATGTAGATATATATGGATGACTTTACAACTTATGGTGTCACATATGAGGAAGCCTTAACTAATTTGGCAAAAGGATTGAAGAAATGTAGGGAAAATAACCTATCTTTGAATAGTGATAAATATTTTATTATGATGCAAGAAGGTGTAGTACTGGGACATTATATATCTCAGGCTAGTATACAAGTAGATCTTGCTAAAATAGAAGTCATCCTTAATCTTCCTACTCCAACAAAATAGAAAGATGTTAGAAGCTTCCTAGGTCATGTTGGCTATCATAAGATATTTATAAAGGATTTTGGCAAGATGCAAGTTCCATTATATACCCTACTTTAAAAAGATTCAAAATTCAATTGGACTAAAGCTTATGATGAAGCCTTCATGTAGCTAAAATTTGTTCTTACTCAAGCACTTGTTCTTAGAGGCCCAAATTGGTCACTACCCTTCCACATACATACAAATACATTATACTATGATATATGAGCATTTTAAGGACAAAAATATGGTGCAATTGAGAATTATATTTACTTCATCAACAAAAACCTGCAAGGCCCTGAGTTAAATTATATTGTCACATAGAAGGAAATGTTAACTGTTATCTATGCCCTTTAAAATTTTCATCATTATATTATTGGATACCATATCTTTGTGCATATTGATCATGCAACCATTAAGTACGTAATAAATAAACCTTCAATAACAAGAAGATTAGCAAGATGGCTTTTGCTTATGCAATAATTTGACATAACCATTGTTGAAAAGCTAGGCAAAGCCAATGTAGTATTATATTTCTTGTTTAGAATTTACACTAATTATAATTCAAAGGTTATAGATGATAGTTTTATAGATGATCATATGCTCTCTATCTCTACTAACACACAATTGTATGCATATATTGCAAATTATATAGCTACTAATAAAATCCCTGTTTATTTCTCCCCAAAGGAAAAGAGGTTGTTGGCTGAGAAAAGTTTTAAATTTTCTTGGATAACAAACTGCTTGTTTTATAGAAGACCTGATCAGGTAAATGAGAATATGTCTATAGGAGGATGATACTTATGACATCCTCCATACATGCCATGATGAGCCATGTGGAGGTCATTTTGTAGAAAAGATGAAAATAATGAAGGTCTTAACAATACAATACTACTGGCATACACCACACAAGGATGCAACAAGCTACACTAGAAGATGTGATCGATGTCAGAGGATGGGTCATCCTAAAAAATTTGATGAAATGTCATTATACCCTCAGGTAGTAGTCACCCCTTTTGATAAATGGGTTTTGAATTTTGTTGGACCCATAGATCCACCATCAAATGGGAACTCTTATATCCTAGTATGTATTGATTATGTTGCTAAATGGGTAGAAGTAAGAGCAATAAAACATGTTACGGATAACAAATTTGCATAATTCTTGTATGAGAAGATCATCATTAGTTATGGAGTTGCAAAAGAGATGGTGACATACCAGGGAGCACAATTTGCATCAACACTAATCAATAAACTAATGAATGAATACAAGATAAGACATAGGAAATACAATCCATATCACCCTTGGGAAAATTGGAAAGCAAAGATAACTAACAAGGATATTGAATCCATTCTTTAAAAAATATTTCACACCACGTATCTTTCAAATCACATGCAGCTCAACTTCAACTGCTCACTCAGTCATACATCCAAGCATACATCACCACACAACATGATGAATTGGTACATGTATTCAAGAAAGATCCTGAAGGTACACAGTTATATTTATTTTACACTTGATTTATTTATTTTGATATGATTTTGTTATTATGTATGTATATTACATTTCTTACTTCATTCTCCATGTATTTTTTTCCCATATGCGGACACATGGCATCATTTAAGTAGGGGGAAAGTGTTGGCATATCTAATGCAGTGATGGTAAGTGAGTTTTGGAGATGTCATGATGCAAATTTGATGCAAGGTGATTTTATTATGTTGTCATTGATGTCAACTATTGACCTCATGTTGTTAGTGTGTTGTTAAGTATAGTTGTGATAAATGAAGGGTTGCAGTGAATTTCAATGGTTGTTATCTTTATGGGAGATTTAGGTGTGTCTCTCGATGTCTAATGCATGAATGCTATTACTGAAGTAATCCTATGTGAAAGTTGTGATTAGTTGAAGTATAACAGTGCGACTGCTAGAACAGTTAATGATAGGTGATATATGATTTGAATGTCTTGTCAAATCTTTGTTGTGTCTTATGCCACAATGACATGATATGATGGTCAATAGTGTTCAAATGCTACAATTGTGATAAAAACTAATTTGAGTGATTGGAGTGCATAATAGGTGATTAGTGAGTAGAGAAAGAGTTGTTAAAAGTTTAAAGTGTTTATGTTCTTAAGCGACAGTTGATAAATCTTTGATCGGTGATCGGTCTTGAGGTTATGGTGGAATCGATGAAGTTATTCATGATCTAGTGATGTGTCTTCATGATTGGTGATGATGATTTGGCATCACATTGTTCGATGCTAGCATTTGGAGAAGATTCTAGGGGAAGTATGTGTTTGGTCAAAATGTGTTTGACCCCTTGACACAAAATTCTATGTAAATCATTTTATTGGCCGACGCGATCTTGGAAATGTGTTTTGTGTCGCATTGGATATGAGTAGGATATTTAAAATTCAAATCTATTTCAAATTTAGGGCTTGATTAAGGCGATGGACTGAAAAGTTCAATGTATAATGGATGAAGTTGAAAGTTAAGTGTATTGATCGCGTGTTGGGCTAGTGCGGTTGTAAAGTGCAATTTGTGATTAAGCTAGGGTAGATAAATGTATTGAGAAGAGATTGTGTGCTTTAATGGATTTGATCAAGAAGAGGTAGTGTTAATCTACATATCATTCTTTATGTTGTTCCCTAACAGTTGCAATAGGTTAAATCCCTTAACTGGGTAGATATTAACATATCTTTGTTGTAAATCCTCTAACAAGGTGACACTTTGACAAGTGTTCAAAGTCCTCTAACAAAGCTACTCTTAATCGAGTAAAGGTCCTAACAGGCCTAAGGCAAATCCCTTAACCAGATAACACCTAATAGTGTTGTTGTAAACTCCTAACAAGGTTAAGCTCCTCATAGGGCATGCTTCAAAAGAGTACATCATTTAGTGGGTACCAATTCCCACTATGGTTTTCTTCTGATTTGGGCTTCCACGAGATAAATCTGAGTGTCAAATTTGTGGATGGATGTGCATGTTTATGATTTTCATGTATGGTAATTAAGGTTAATCTTGTGAGTGTTGGTTTAAGTTTAAGAGGTTAAAAAGTTGGATTATTTGGTAAATTACTAATTCACACCCCCTCTCGGTAATTTGATTTTAGGACTAATAATTGGTATCATATCTTTGGTCCTTTGTTGTGGTGAAGCTTAATAGCTTGAGGTAAAGATCCGAAGATGATAAGAAAAGGAAGGTCCTAAATTCACAAGAGAGAATTACTCATTTTGGTGCGGTTGGATGAAGCTCCATCTTAAAGGTATGGGTGATCAGTATTGGGATCATGTGGTTAATAAATATACTATCCTTTCAAGAACTATGACTGCAAATCGATTGAAGGTCAAACAAGAACATATTGCTACAATGGAAGCTATTGCCAATACTCTTTCAGATGTAGAGTTTATTAATATCAAAGACTTGGATCTTGCTAATGAGATGTGGGAGAAGTTGAAGAGAGATCCACATGTGCAAAAGTCAAAGGTTGACAGTTTCAAAGGAAAGTATGATGACATGAGGATGCAATAAAATGAGAACATTGAACAATACAATCAGAGAATCAAATAAGTTGTTGTTGCTATATGAGGTGTTGGTGGTAATCTTCCTAAGGAGGATGTGGTAAGCAAAGTGTTGAGAAATTTATTGCCTCAATATCCTATTAGGGTTTCAACTTTAGAAGAGCTCAAATCTCTAGGAACCTTTACTATTACTCTTAATGCATTAATAAGGAAATTAACTGCATTTGAGTTAAGTAAATATGATAATAGTATGCCAAAATTTGAAGTTATTTTCAAGTCATCATTAAATCTTACACCATCTAGGAAAGGAAAGGAGATATATAACAGTTCTTCTAATGATTATGAATCTATCTTGTCTGAAGAAAGAGAACAAGAGGAATTGGAAGCTTTACTTACTAAAAGGTTGCCTAGAGGGGAAGGTAAATATAAGGGTAAGTTGCCTTTGAAGTGCTTTACATGCAATAAGATTGGACATATTGCCTCTAGATTCCCTAATAATGATAGGAAGGAGAATCCAAGAAGATTCAAGGATAAGAACAATAAAGTATGCTACCTATCTAAGGAAGGTGTTACCAATGAGGACTCTGGTGGAAGAGATAAAAGAATAAATTGTATTTATTTTAGTAAAGAAAGAACCCTCAAAATAAGGTGAGAAAGATTTAGTTTCTAACATGAATCACAATGGTAACTATATTATTGACAGTGGGTGCACTCACCTTATGACCGATGATAGAAGAAAATTCATCAAGATGAAAGAATATGATGGTGGCTCAATAAAATTTGGGAATGATGCTCCCTGTTTGGTAAAAGGTAAAGGATCTATTGCTTTGAATGATAAAACAAATTGTGATGTTGTTTACTGGGTTAATGGTCTAAAATACAACTTGTTAAGTGTTTCTCAGTTGAATAACAAAGGATATAGATTGGAGTTCAATGGAGGTATATGCAGGATTATTGGGAAATCAAGAGAATTGATTGCTACTAGTGAACAAACTAAAGAAATCTTGTTCCATCAAAATTATACTATTAAGAGTTGTCTGATTGCTAAGGTAGAAGATTGTTGGTTATGGCATAAGAGGTTTTGTCATGTAAATTTTGATACTCGATCAAAGTAAGTAAGATAAAGATAGTGAGAGGTTTTCCCAACCTAGTGAAATTAGACAATGTAATGTGTAAAGAATGTTAGCTTGGGAAGTTAACTAGTTCTAGTTTAATTAGCAAAAAATATTCTTCTAAAAGTATTTTAGATCTGGTTCATACTGATCTATGTGGTCCAATGAGAAATTAGAGTTACTATGGTGATAGATATTTCATGTCTCTTATTGGTGATTATTCTAGAATGATGTGGGCTATATTTTTTAAGGATAAATCTGAAGCTTTTCATATGTTTAAGATCTACAAAACTAGAGTGGAGAAGGAGACTAGTAAGACCCTGAAATGCCTTAGATTTGATAGAGGAGGTGAGTTTACTTCACATGAATTTACTACATATTGTGAAGAATAGGGAATTCAAAGGCATATGTCAGCTCCTATAACACCTCAATAGAATGGCATAGCTAAAAGAAGAAATGGGTCTATCATTAATTGTGCTAGGATATTAATCATTTAGAAGGGTGTTACATATATATTTTGGAGAGAAACGGTGAGCACTTTGGTTTACACATTGAACAGAGTTCAGTTGAAGAAAGGTACAAATAGAACTCCCTATGAGATGTGGCATGGTTGATCACCATGTGCAAGTTATTTCAATGTTTTTGGGAGCATATGCTACATAAAAAGATATGAAAATATAGGTAATTTTGACCCAAGAAGTGATGAGGGATATTCTTAGGAAATTATACAAAGAGAAAAGCCTACAAGTTCTTGAACAAGACAACAAATAAGATAGTGGAAAGTGCTAGTGTAAGAGTAGATGAATATTCTGAGAAAAATATGAATCTAGCAAGAAGGATTCTAAAGAATATCATGGATTTGTACATATACAATCTGTGGAGTAGGACACTACAGTAGAACTGAATGAGAGATAGGTCAATGAACATGAACCAACACAAGAAATTAAAGAAACTCCTAGAACTAAATAGGTATTGCCAAGGTATGTAAACTTGCATCATTCTCCTAATCAAATTATTGCTGACAAAAATGCATGTGTGTTAACAAGAAGGAAGGTGAGAGAAGGTACCTATTTTCTATCTAAATTTGTCGTGTAGGGGCATCCAAGGTTGAGGCAGGGGGCATTCTTTGTCCTCGGTGAAATTGCATGGTTGTTTGTATTTTGGCCGGTGTTACTTGGTTACAGTCTTGACTGACGATCTCGGTCATTGAAGGAAGCTCGGTAGTTGAAGGAATTCGGTAATCTCTGGTGCTCGGTGAAAGTTTTACTTAGTGATGTCTATGGTGCTCGGTGATGCCTGGCATGCTCAGTTATTTCACTGTTACTCAGTAGTCCTGGTTTACCAACTAGAGTTCTATGTGAGTTGTTAGGCCAACTTGGTGCATTTATTGTTGGTAGCTATTGTTATAGGATGACATGTTAGATTTAATTGTTGTAAGGCTATTGTGATGCCGACTTGTATTGCATTTAATATTTGTTGGGGGGAGTTAATGGTTTCATCTAGCTGACTTGTGGCTGATGATTAGCATTTATAAGATGTTTGGTGTAGTTGTTTAGGGGATCAAGAGGAGATCAATAAAAGTTTATGACTTGGAAGACTTAGCAAATCAGATCTGAGGTTCTAAAAGCTGGAGTTGGTGAAGTTATGGAAAAGATCTTGCATGATCTTGCAGATCATATTGTTATCTGATAGTTTGTAGTTGTAGAGCTAGTGGTTGCACACTTGGAGACAATGAGATTGCTTGAAGGCTTGCGAGCTCAAGTTTAGATATGCCTTAGGGTTTCCATTAGTTGCTGATTGTTTTTAAAGATGAACTAGCTGAGATTGTATTGGATCTGTGTGGATCTTGCAAAAAAAATTTTGATTGTAATTGGCCCTAACTCGGAAGGCCTTATAGTCGGGCATGTTAATGGAAATCAGACTTAAACAATTATTAGTTTATTAATTATTTTGTTGTTGAGTTGTTGAGTATTCCACTATGTTGATTGTTGGCTGCAAGGTTTGGACTTTCCTTAACTGGATCCACCATCCTTGACTGCATCAGGTGGTATCAAAGAGAGAGTTGATCTTGTGGAGTGAAGGTTGACCTAGCAAGGTTGATCTTGCGAAGTTGATCTGGTTGGTGAAGAGATCGTATGATCTGGATTGCAGATCTGTGGCATTGAACTTGTGGATCTTGCCCTAGTTGTTTGTTCAAGGTAATAGGTTGAGATCTGACTTGCATACAACTTAGAGATTGTCACAAGATGGTCGGTGTAGGGTTTGTTGCATAGGGATTCTCTTATCTTTAAGGATACCTTCGAGAAGATTGGGCCCTAGAGTAATTTTTGGCCTTTGTGATACTATTGAATCTAGGATTATAGAGAAGGTGAAATTAGATTTCAGATCTGAGATGGAGTTGATGAAGAATGACATGGTCATTGAGATCATGAGAGTTGTTGTTGGTGTACCTCAGAATGTTGGTACTAAAGATGGTTATGAGGAAGCTGTTGAAGACTTTGAACCTATTGGATCTAGTGGTGATGACTGGAGGGATAGATCTAGTTAAGACATAACTGCTCGGTCACCTAGATATGGAGCTTGGTTAAGTAGCAGTTACCGAATGGAAGTTTCTACTTTCTCTGGTACTTTGAAGACCAAGAACTTAATTGATTGGATTGGTGAACTTGAAGATTTATTTGAGCTGGAAAAAATTGAAGATCCTCTTCAGGTGAGATTAGCACAAACAAAGTTAAAAGGACATGCCACTCTTTGGTGGAAAGAACTACAAAGAGATAGAGAAGATGAAGGTGAAATGAAGATCAATCGGTGGAGGTTGATGGTGAAAAAATTGAAAGCTAAGTTCATACCTTCTAACTATGAGCTTGACTTGTTTAAGAAGTTGCAGAATCTGATGCCGAAGGATCTATCTATTGAAGATTATACCAAGGAGTTCTACAACCTTACTATTCAGTCTGGACACCGAGAGCTTGGTAAGGAAAAGGTAACTCGGTATGTGAATGGTTTGAGATTCAATATTTAGGATGAGCTTGGTATGCTGAAGATTGATTATTTTGAAGATGCTTATTAGTATGCTCTGAAGGCAGAAGATAAGTTGAAGAGGAAACAACATAGTAATCCTCGAGGGAAAGAAAATATTGATCACTCGGTGAAGGATAAATTGACTAATGCAGAAGATGAACATAAACCTATGGAACCGAAGAAGAAGACATGTAGAGTTATCTTTAAGGGTACTTGCTATAATTGTGGAGAGGAAGGACACTATTCTTTTGAGTGTACATAGAAGAAGCTTGGTGACTGAAGAATTGTTGTGGTGAATGAGAATGAACTTGAATCTGAGAACTTGCTACTTTGGCGAACATTGCTCGGTACAAAGGAGGAACTTTTTCAAAGGAGTAACTTGTTTAGGACCCGATGCAAGTATGCAAGTAAACTCTACAATTTTATTGTTGATAGTGGTAGTACTGATAACCTTGTTGCTAAGGACATGGTTCATAAACTTGGGTTGAATAGAATGAAGCATCATTATCCCTATAGGATTGGCTAGTTACAAGATGTTCATGCTTTAGAAGTAAGAGAACAATGCTTTATTGATGTTCAGATTGGCCAATATAAGGATCTTGTGTTATGTGACATTGTGAAGATAAATAGTTGTGATATATTGCTTGGTAGACCTTGGAAATATGATTGCAGAGCTATGTATGATTGTCTTATGTGTTTACTATTGAGAAGGATGACAGGAAGCTTTCCTTGATGCCTTTGCTGGATACAACACTCGGTAGGAGAATCCTGAGTATTATTAGCCGAGTTGAGTAGATGGATCTGGAGAAAATGAATGATCAATATGGAGAACAAACCTGTGTGTTGTCAAGGAAAGACTTGAAGAGACAGAGGAAGCTGAAGTGGAAGAGTATGAAAAGTGAGAAGGTGGAGGACTTGTATGTGAAGAACTAGTTCAGGATTTATGTGTTGAATCCTAGAACATGTTCTTCTTACATATGAACATCTTTTGGAACCTGGGGTTTCTGATGCAGGAGCATCCAAGGTTGAGGCAAGGGCATTCTTTGTCCTCGGTGAAACTAGATGGCTGTTTGTATTTTGGCTGGTGTTACTCAGATGCAGCCTTGACTGATGGTCTCGGTCATTGAAGGAAGCTCAGTCACTGAAGGAACTCGGTAATTTCTAGCACTTGGCGAAAGTGTTACTTGGCGATGTCTGTGGTGCTTAGTCGACACCGGTGCTTGGTGATGCCTGGCATGCTCATTGCTCAATTATTTCACTGTTGCTCGGTAGTCTTGGTTTACCGAATGGAGTTCTATGTGAGTTGTTAGGCTGACTTGGTGCATTTATTGTTGGTAGTTGTTGTTACAGGCCGCTATGTTGGATTTAATTATTGTAAGGCTATTGTGATGCTGACTTGTATTGCATTTAATATTTGTTGGGGGGAGTTAATGGTTTCATCCAGCCGACTTGTGGCTGATGATTAGTATTTATAGGATGTTTGGGGTAGTGTTTTAGGGGATCAGGAGGAGATTAGTAGAATTTCATGACTTGGAAGACTTAGTGAATCAGATTTGGGGTTTTGAAAGCTGGAGTTGGTGAAGTTGTGAAAAAGATCTTGTAGATCAGATTGTTATCTAATAGTTTGTAGTTGCAGAGCTAGTGGTTGCACACTTGGAGACAAGGAGATTGCTTGAAGGCTTGCAAGCTCAAGTTTAGATCTACCTTAGGGTTTCCATCAGTTGCTGATTATTTTTAGAGCTGAACTAGCTGAGATTGTATTGGATATGTTGGATCTTGCAGAATTATTTATGATTGTAATTGGCCCTAACCCAAAAGGCCTTACAGTCGGGCATGTTAATGAAAATCAGACTTAAACAATTATTTTGTTGTTGAGTATTCCATTGTGCTAATTGTTGGCTGCAAGGTTTGGACTATCCTTAATTGGATCAACCATACTTGACTGCATCAATTTGAGCCTAAAATAGTGAAAGATGCATTCAAAGATGAAGATTGGGTGAAAGCTATGGAAGAAGAGGTATACATTGAATAACCTAAAGGATTTTCTAATTCAGAAGGTAAGAACATGGTGTGTAAATTATAGAAATCTTTGTGTATGGGTTGAAATAAGGACCTAGGGCATGGTATGAGTGATTGCACTCATATCTGATTTAGATTGGTTTCCTAAGGACAAGTGATAATAGTAATGTGTATTTGAAGATTGAGAAATATGATAGGTTGTTGATCGCATAGATATTTGTAGATGATATCATTTTTGGTGGAAATGAAGAGATGAGCAAATCATTTACAGATTAGATGAGGAAAGAATTTGAGATATCTACGATCGGTGAGATTAAATTCTTCATTGGATTGTAGGTTCAACAGATGAAAGATGGTATCCACATAATCCATTCCAAATATGTAAGGGAAATACTATAGACTTTTGGGTTAGAAGACTCAAAACTAGTTGGTATGCCTACGGTAACCAGTTGCAAACTTTCAAAGGAAGATTATTCTAAAGACGTGGATGAGACACTTTACAGGTCCATGATCAATAAGCTATAGTATGTGGTGCACAACAAACCAAACATAGCACATGCAGTTGGATTAGTGGCCAGATTTTCTTCTAATCCTAAGGAATCTCATTTGGTTGTGGTGAAGAGAATCTTTAGATATCTTAAGGGGACCAAAGACTATGGTCTCTAGTATGAACATAAAGGTGATTTCACTTTAAATGTGTTTACTGATGTTGATTGGGTAGGTAATGTTGATGATCAAAAGAGCACAAGTGGAGGTGCATTCTTTCTCAGAGATAGGATTTTATTTTGGACAAGCAAGAAGCACTACTATATATCTCAATCAGCATTGAAGTTGAGTATGTTGTTATTGCAATCAACTATACACAGGTAGTATGGAAAAAGAAAATTTTGGAAGGAATTCAAGAGAAGATAACTGAACTGATGGTTATCTATTGTGACAATACAAGTGCCATTAACATTTCAAAGAACCTGGTGATGTACTCTAAGACTGCGTATATAACTATCAAATATCATTTTATTAGAGAATGGGTATAGAAAAAGGAAGTGAGATTGAAATATGTGCCAACTAAGGAGTAGGTTGCTTATATTTTCACTAAACCATTGCCTAAGGATAAACTTGAGTATCTGAGAGGTAGGTTGGGGGTCATTCCCCTATCTGATTTGAACTAAAGGAATACATAGTTGCATCAATCCAAGTGTATCCATTGAATATCTTTATGTTTGGATTGATGTTGTGGGGATACTCCTTAGGGGGAGAAGTCTATGTAGTAATGTGTTTTGGTTACTCAAGTATAATAGAGAAAATATCAAGTGTGTTTGGTACCTTTGACATTGTTGTCAAAGGGGAAAAGTGTGTGTATGATATAGAGAGAATTTTTAGAGTTGAAGAAGGGAAGTGTAGATGAGATAAGTTTAGTGAAAGGGGGACTAATTGTAGAATGGGTGAAAGACGGAAGTGGAAACATCTTTTTGTTCCTAGTGTTGTTGATGTTGAGTAGTTTTGTGCATAAAGTATCATGTTGCAGAGAGGAAGAGAGTGTTTCCATCAATGCCAAAGGAGGAGATTGTTGGCATATATGATGCAGTGATAGTAAGTAAGTTTTGGAGATATCATGATGCAAATTTTACTATAGGATGATGAATTATTATGTTGTCATTAATGTCAACTATTGACCTTGTGTTCTTAATTTGTTTCCAAGCATAGTTGTGATTAATGAAGGGTTGCAGTGAATTTCAGTGGTTACTATCTTTATGGGAGAATTATGTGTGTCTCTTACTGTCTAATGCATGACCGCTATTGTTGAAGTAATCTTATGTGAAAGTTGTGATCGGTTGAAGTATAACAATGCAACTGCTAGAATAGTTAATGATAGGTGATAGATGATTTGAATGTATTGTCAAATATTTGTTATGTCTTATGGGGAGGTGACATGATATGATGGTCAATAGTGTTCAAATGCTACAATTGTGAGCACAACTAATTTGAGTGATCGATGTGTAGAATAGGCGATCGATGAGCAGAGATAAAGTTGTTAAAAGGTTAAAGTATTTGTGTTCTAGAGCACAATTGATAAATCTTTGATCGGTGATCAGTGTTGAGGTTGTGGTAGAATTGGTTGAGTTAGTCATGATCTGGTGACATGTCTTCATGATTGGTGATGATTATCTAGTATCACATTGTTTGATGCTAGAACGTAGAGAAGATTCTAGAGGAAACATGTGTTTGGTCAAAAATGTTACTGACCCCTTGACACAAAATTCTATGTAAATAATTATCTTGGTCGACGTGGTCTTGGAAATGTGTTTTGTACATTAAAATTTTTTTGTGCCACTTGGATCTGAGCGAGTTATTTTAAATTTAAATCTATTTCAAATTTAGGGCTTGATTAAGGTGTTGGACTGAAAAGTTCAATATATAATGGATGAAGTTTAAAGTTAAGTGTGTTGATCATGTGTTGGGCTAGTGCGGTTGTAGAGTACAAGTTGTGATCAAGTCAGGGTAGAGTTAAGTGTATTGAGAAGAGATTGTGTGCTTTAGTGGATCTTATCAAGCAGAGGTAGTGCTATTCTACATATCATTCTTTCTATTATTCCCTAACAATTACAGTGTTAAATCCCTTAACTGGGTACATCTTAATAGATATTTGTTGTAAATCCTCTAGCAAGGTGACACTTTGACAAGTGTTCAAAGTCCTCTAACAAGGGTACTCTTAACCGAGTAAATGTCATAATAGGCCTAAGGAAAATCCCTTAACCAAGTAGCACCTAATAGTGTTGTTGTAAACTCCTAACAGGGTTAAGCTCCTCACAGGGTGTACTTCAAAAGAGTACATCATTTAGTGGGTACTAATTCCCACCATGGTTTTCTCCCGATTTGGGTTTCTAATAGATAAATATGTGTGTCAACTTTGTGGATGGATGTGCATGTTTATGATTTTCATGTATTGTAATTAAGGTTAATCTTGTGAATGTTGGTTTAAGTTTAAGAGGTTAAAAAGTTGGATTATTTGGTAGATTATTGAGTCACCCCCTTCTCAGTAATCTGATCTTAGGACTAACACCAAGGTCTTAATCAGATACATGTCATAATCTTACCCATGTCATAAGCCAATACATATTGTAAAAGGTGATGTCATGTCATAATTAACTTGTAACTATTGTACAAGCTGATGTGATTATTGAGTTGTGTAAAGTCTTTTTAAACTTTTGAAAATCCCTTTCCCATGCTTCATACCTTTCTTATTGTCATTTGTTACATTTATTTCACCTCAAACTTTATTGTGACATAATTGCCTTCTTAAACTTCTAAATTTGGTATTTGTGAGGGTTTGTGTGGTGTAAACTAGATGTTGTAGAGGAAAGTTTATGAGCATTGAGAGCTACAATGCAGCAAATTTTAATTCGATTGTAGAAAATTTTCAAAAGGAAAATTGATAGAAAAAAATTGCATACATTTTGTATGGGAGGACAGTCTATTAGGCATGAGCTTGTGGATCACACTGTCTTACTCCAAGACCAGGTATGTCTTATGTTATTTACTAAATATAGATGGATGGACTATTTTCTCAAATTAAATAATTATGACAATGCGATTACCCAAAATTTAAGCACATTTGTCAATGGAGAGGCCAAGGTAAGAATTTTGAGAGTCTTGGCCATGGAGGAGAGAATATAAGAAGTATCTGCTTCACCAACCATTGAAGAATCATACCCATAGGAGCATGATGCAAGAACAACCAAAGCTGAGTTCACACACCCTGGTGATCACCCTCTTCAAATAGATAAATAAGGAATAAGAAGACTATCATTACTCGAGCCTTATGCACATATAGCCACACATATAATAAGGTATTTGACTTATGAAGTGCATTTTTATTATTTGCACTCAATTCATTTCAAGTTGTTAAGTTGTGTCAAGAATCAATGTCTTATGAATGTTCCAAACTTCTTGTTTAATTTTATTTCTATGAATGCTTAAGAGGTTAGGAAGGGAAAACATAATTATATCATGCATCATGGTCTAATTAAAATCCTATTTGAAAGTTCATTAAAAGAAGTTTCACCTATGAGTTGGGAAAATTTTGTTTTAGCTAGAAGTGTACAACTTGTAAATGCAGGGCTTTCGGGTAGGGAAGTTATGGAGAGAGTAGATACTCTTAGGGGTACCATAAAAATAACCCTAGAAGCTTCTTCTTATACATTAATTCATGTATCTAAGCATCCTACTTTTGAACTACCTAGGGCAAAGTCAACCACTAAGGAAACTTATACTACTAGTGTTCCCTCTTCAATGCAAACACCTGTTCAAACTAGAGTTGCTAAAAGAAGAAATAAGGGGAAGGAGAAAGTAAATAAGAGTGTCCAAGAGGCACATGAGGGAAAAAACCATGAGCATGATACCCCCAGCTCTAAGAGGAGAAAAAAATAGAAACCCCTTCTCCTGCAGTAGAGAATTCAAAAAGGAAAACTCAGAAAAAGCTTCAAGCAATCACTACATAAACCCCTATTAGACAAAGTGCTAGGATACATAAGAAAGAAGAAACATAATCTAAGGTACCAGTTGTTCAAATTTTTTAGGAAACCTTAGTGTCCAACCCTAGATCACCCCATGAGGAGATTATTATTGTTAACATTTTAGAAGAAGGAATAATTGTAGAAGAACAAAGGGAAATAATAGAAAAGGAAAAATTAGACTTCTTCCATTCTTCTTCTGAACACAAGCAACATGTATTAATAGAAGAAGATGTTGACAACCCCTTAAGGGATTGCTATGATATAGGGGAGGAGGAACTATTGGTGTAATTAAATATTCCTAATTACATTTTAATTAATCTTACTTAGGATAATGCATTGCATAGTAGTTTGTGATTGAGACACCTAGGAGTTTGCACCTCAATTAAGCACATGGTGTAGGAGAAATTCCACTTTGGTGTGAGATCCACCTTTATTTCTCTTATCACATTATCATCCTAATCCCATTACACATACTTCATTGCATAATAGAGGATGATCCACATTTGGTGGACATGTGATTACACCTAGCATAGGTGATAGCTTATCAGCTCCTTATCATTCTCTCTTGTCGCCTTTCCTATATAAGGAGGCCTATTATGTAATCATGTAAGGTAAATTCATTGGATCAATTCAATATCAATCATTGCATTCATATCATCTCTCTTGTGCTTTTCTTTAACCTCTAGATCCTTGGTTCAATCTTTTCTATTTGCAAATTCTTACAGGCACCATATGAGACATCTCAAGAGGAGATATACAAACACAAGTTAAGTGAGGAAATTTATGTCCTACAATCATATGAACAAACTCAAGTAATAATTCACCCACCTTCAGTTGAAGAAGAAATACAAGGGTTGGAAAACCTAGTTATTGCAGCTAGTAAAAAAATGACCACACCAGAGGAGTCCCAACCTCATCCACTATAACAGATGAGTGTCAAACATCAAAATGCTTAGGTGAGGAATTTAGAAGGAGTCAGTTTCTCAGATATAAGAACTTGGTTCTATGACTATAATCCTACTTATCATTTAACATGCCATGCAGTTTCTTTAGATTTCTTCAAACAAGTGCAATATGAGCAAAGTGAATGAGACTTAGTAAGAGGTAAAATGGTAAAATAAATTGAACAAAAATATAGGATATTGACTACTTAAGGTATAAATTTGAAATGGTAACAGATATGATTCCTTAGTTAATGGAATGTAGACCTCCACCACGGGTTTATGCCCTATGCCTAAAAGAACAACATCTCACATTTAAATTGATGAGGATCCTTAGAGACCTTGATCCTATTACTGACACAAGTAAGGCATTTTATGATCTTTACCAAGCTTCCCCTGCATGGTTGCAAAATTTGCTTTGCGAATTTTACTTACACAATTATGCAGTGCCACTTGATATTGAATAGGACCCATTACTTTTTATGGGAGATATACATCTAAAAGCTCTTATGAGTTGGGCCAAGAATGAGATAAGTTTCGGTGAGCAATTAAAAAATTAAAGAGAAAAATATAGGATTGGCATTATGCCTCTAAGGCCTAAAAGTAGGGATCTTTGTACCCTTTACTTTTACTGGCTCAAAATTGTGTACAGGTTACCAAACGGTGACCATTGGAAAAGGGTTATTTCCCTTAGGAAACAAGTGTACAAGGAGTTTGAAAGTATGCCCTTTTGTGAAGGACAAAGAGAAACAACAACCTTAACTCAGAGGTTGGAAAGGTTACCTATGAGTCTAAAGAAAGAAGAACCCCACAATATGATTAATTTTTTAGATACAATACAAAGATATCCTAGGTATATATAGTTGGGCAGATAAAATTGAATGGAACATTGGTTCCCTTTGACATTTCAACCACCCCTTTTAATGTGGTCATTATACAGTTGCACAGATATATAACTTGATGAGAATACAAAGAATGCAAGATGGGAAAAGATGGAGTGCAACAAGGGATTTTACTGTAATTTTGTAACTAGAGCACTGGATAGATCAACATTGGAGACTTTAGGATCAATGCAAAAATTAGGAACTTTACAATGTTGGAGGACCAACACTAGTATAAGTAGGGGGCAATGATAGAATGATAATTTGTCAATTTTCTTGAAGATATTTGTGTTTTGTCTAGTTTTTTATATAAGATTATTCCTCTGTATAGTACTCAAACTTGTCTTTGTTTATCTTGGTTAGTTTCATTGGGATACAACCAAAAAGACTTAAGTTTCATGGTTGAACTTAATACTTTTATGATACTATGCATTATACTTGTATGGTAATACTATTATATTCCAATGAATATTTAATTATGTGGTAAATGAATATATGCTACATATTGGATATGTATTATTCTTGTTAACATTATGATGAGGATCGGATCATTAAGGAAGAATGGCCAGCATGGCGTCTAAGCAGTTAGCTATGAAGATTCAGTCCTTCAGCTGAAGAAGCGGTCATTAGAGCAGTTCATGGATATGGATGGCGATAGGCAAGGAAAGATAAAGTCAAGAGGGATGTTCTTAATTATGAGAAAATCTAGGATAGTGGATGCTAAATTTGTTCTTCCTGTTGTTGAAAAAAATTCTTGGTTCCTTACTCCTAGGATGCAATAATGTGAATCCACCTATTTATATGGTGTGATTAGCTAGTTAGTTAGATAGTTAGTAGTTAAGTTCTCTTATAAATAAGAAGTTACTCTCTTGCAAAAGCAAGCTAGAAGAGAGTGAGTTTGTAATAACATATTGTATTTTTATCTAAGTTCAATTTTTCATAAATGTAATCAACATTGTTTTTGTTATTTGAATAAAATGATGAAGTTTTGAAGATCAAGAGTTTGTAACTGATCAATCAAGGAGGCCCACTTTGTGAGTATCCCTTAGTTAGTGTTAGTTTACATTCACGTAGAATTTAGTTTTAGTTATGTATTTGGCCTATTCCTATAACCACTGGAAGTCATTTCTTGTGACTATTCATGCAACCAAAGCAGGAAGAGCAGTCCCTTCCTGGTTCAGCCTGAACTTTATCTTGATTAGTTGCATGAATTCAATTTAGTATTTCATTCTACAATAATTATAGTTAAGTTACTTCCAAGCATTTATTTCCTATAGCCATAGAATAGAGTTACTTTCAAGTATTTACTTCCTACATCTTAGAGTTAGCATGGCTCTAGTGGGAACTTAGTGCATAAACTATGCAGACCTATTTCAAGTACATGTCCCTGGGTTGATGATTAAATGAGCCTTCATAATGAGAAAGATAGCTACTTAGATAGGATATCCAATCCATCAGTTGAGTGATGCACCTAGTTATTAATCCCTTTGTGAATATGAGCACATATATTAAATGAAATTGCATACATTTAAAAGTCATCTAATAACACCTTAATTTGCATTCTCATTTCACACACAAGTGCGTCAATTTAACACTCTAAGTGTGTCGATTGCGCACTCTAAGTCTGTTGATTGTACACTTTATGTATGATCCACTACTCTTTCATATGTGTCGATAACACACTACATGTGTGTCATCCTAAACCAACAAGTGTAGCTCGATTAAACATTGAGCCCTAAACTATCATGATTCAAGTGCCATCATTTTAACCCAAAATTTATGGTGATTACACCCTACATTGTGATTTTCTACCTAGATTTTGTGTGACCTAACATAGAACATGGTATGAAAAATGAGGAATATTAAATGCATAAAGTACAAAACTCACTAGAGGCAGGGTGCCAACTAGATGCTAATAGGTCCTAACTCACTCATTGATGTGAACTCCATCCTTGTAAGCTATCATCGCTCTCCAAATGCTAAAAAATTGCTCCTTCCACTACCAATTCTCAAAAAGATCAATGCACACAATGAATTTGAAAATGATCTTCACCTCCCTATTTATACCCCCTACCCCACCTCGATGGACATGCACACTTTGCATTTTTATTGACCACGATGCATTTTACCTTTGCAAGTCCATAAATTTTTCATACAACCTCCATTTTTTGATATGTGAGTTGTGTTGTGTGATCCTAATCACGATATCAATCAAATGAGCCCTCCATTTTATTTTTTCACTCATTTTCTTGAGGTGAAGTTACTGACATTTTTTCACATGGTCATACTGGGGCATTATATTTATCAAATTTTATTTGAAACAATTCCTAAAAAGTATTATATCAAAGATGGGAAAAATGTAGACACTTAAAAATGACCAATTGCTCTAACACGGTGAGTTTACTAACATTCATCTTAAATTGTTAAATAATCATTATTATTTAATCAATTTGTGTCTTTCTACTATATTCTAAGTTCAAAATCATCATTTCTCTTTAATTTCAAAATTAAGTAATTTTAATTAATTACTTTAATTATTAAGCATCCAATCAATATTTCATCAATTATTCATTTATAAAATAATTAAATAATTAATGTCATTTAATTATTCCCTATTTCGTTATATTTAATTAAATAATTAGATTAATTAATTAATGTTTCCTTCTTATTATTGCATTTATGTAATAATTAAAATGATTCCCCACTCATGATTAAATAAATTATATTTATTTAATTAAACTAACTATTCATTTAAAAATAAATAAATAAGTAATTATTTATTTATATCTCTCAACGTGTGCAAATAAATGAATTATTTCATTTATTTAATTATATTTATTCCTCCAAAGTTGACTAATACTAACCTTCGCTTCACTAATCAATCATGATTCCTAACTATTTAATCAACTTCCAAACTCCATAATTCTCTCTCCTGGCTAATCTATCTACTCAATCTTTTATTCCACCTCATTAGTTAAGTCTTCAATCAAATCAGTCAACTCTTTAATCTATTTTGTTGATAGATCAATCAATCTTGTTAAACAAAGCAATCAATTGAGTTGAACTCTCACTCACTCTCAGTTCAACTCTTCAATCGTAACCAATCAAATCATGAATCAGGGAATCCTGATTGAAACCTCTAAAAATCTATATAATGAGAGTCTTTTCTCATATTTTGTTAACCACAAACTATATTATTCTTAGAATTATTTGATGGCACACCCTGAGCTCAATTATGACATCCCAACATTGCGTATAGAAGGAGAATAATGACAATGAACTTTTTGGTTTGCATATTCATGTGGTTTTGAGTTAATTTCATTGCGATTGAATGATTATGCATGTTATTTATTTGCTTCATCTTTCTATATTGGGATAGTAACTTCTATTAACGATCTTCTTGTGGTTAAGATCTTATTGTTATTGCAGGTTTACAATTATTAGACTACCCCAAACATGCTTCTTATTTTTTCTAAACAATTTTTGAACAATCCCTTTTTCTTACAAATTTAAGATGGAATCCCCAATACTCGGTGCATATCCTACAAACTATACCTTTTTACAACACAAACCCTCGTAATTTGTAAATGAACTTATGTTTGTTTTAGACTCATAGTGAAAGACAAAGTGTTATGCGAATGGTTATTCATTCTTTTAAGTCATACACAACTCAACTAATATCTTTACACATGCGATTTAATTCGATTTTATAATTAACATCATAACTCATTAGTTAGGAGTGTACAAGATATAAACTCAAATAATAGGCATGTTTCAATATGATGACACACAAGTTTACAATTTATAACTTGCTTACTCACATAAATGAAAGAAAGGTACTTTTGCACAATTGAAATGACCCAACACACATGACACCCCACTGACTTAAATATTCACTTGTCCCCAAATGATGGAAAAAGATTGAAAATACTAGATAGTAGATAATACATATAATAATCATAATTTTATGTAATGATACTAATCAATAATAATGAAATGATATTAAAAGATATGACAAGGGTAATGTACCTTACTTGTATATGCATAGTGCTAGTTGTGCTTCATCAGAAATGATGACATTAAGATATATGGATGTGATTGAAATGATAGGTGTCAACTCAATTTGAAGCAATATAAGAATTTTGAAAAATGGTTCAAAATGTTTGGCTACATGCGATGATGCTACATATTGAAAGGTGTGGTACATAGTCCTAGAATCAGGTCAATAAGGAATAGGTCCAAAACTGCATTTTTGTGTGTCCATGTAGCATTATTAAAAACATGAAATGCAACACTAACAAATTGTGGATGGTGATGGTGTTGTAATTGCAAGTGACTGATGGAGGTTATTCAAAGATCTACAAGTTGTGTGGGTGAAATAAATGGTTCATCCATAATAGGGGGTGGAGATGATGGGTCATCAGAAATGGATGGAAGGGAAGTGGATGGATGGAAAAGAATGAATGATGGTTTAGAATGAGATTATGATGGAAGGGAAGGAGATGGCTAGGTAGTGTTGTTAATAATAGGTTGTGATGTGGATGGTTCTGGAATTGATGGTGAAACTTTTGCTTGAAACTACTAAGAAACTCTACTTATTATGTGGCTTATTATATAACTTAAGTCAATGACCACTTATCAGTAGATAAAATTGAACCAAATCTATTCTAGTAATCTTAATTTCTCCATTGTAATATAGTTTATGAATTTGATATTGCCCAAGCCATCTAGTTTGCAATTTTCCTATATGTTCTTAGTACCTAGAATCATAAAGAAGAGCCAAGTCATTCTCATGTAACTCCTTTGAGTTCATATTGTGGATGATGTGAACCTAAAATTTCGGTAGCATGCTAAGACATTCAAACATTATTCCTAATCTAGCATACAAGACACAGTAAAACTATTCATGAACACCACCTCAGATTGAGCCAAAACAGGAGCACCTGAGTCCTATTTGATTTTCTCATTTGAGAGGGATGTGGATGTACTCTCCAAGAATAATTATGGTATCCCCAATGCATAGACAAGGTGATCAAGACCATATACAAGCCATGGAGACCCCAAAAGTGGCACAAAACCTAGTATAAGGAACTAGTTTTGCCCCTAGGGTTCCAAAGGATGCAATGGATGAGATGCAAGATTCATTTTACTTTTAAAATGGATGTGTTATGAATTGAAGATGATTGGAAATTCTCAAAAGAAACTAGATTAATCCATGTAAGCTATTCTATGATGAGTTATAAAATTGAAAACATGAAAGAAAGCTAACAATCCTAACATATGCTATGAAATTCTAGATATAATTAAATATGATAACAATGCTTGGAAATGAAATAGTGATTGATTAATTTTCTCATGGAAGGAGGGATACTTATAGATTTTGAGGAAGGTATTGGGTTAGGAAGGATGGTTGCGGTTTAGGACCAAGGGTTAGGGTTTGGGATCAAAGAGATAAGGATGGATATTCATGGGTTGAGAGACCAAGGTTGCTCACACGTGTGAGAAACACTTGGAAAATGTGAAGGGAACAAGAGTGGAAGAAATGGGATGGGCTTCCATTAAGAGGGTTGTAAGAGCCATTAAGGAGGGCGTAAGGGGTCATTAATGAGAATGTATGACTCATTAATGATAGTGTTGACTTTGGGTCAAAGGGAGATGGTTAGGCTAAGAGGGTTAGGAATCACCCCTTAAGCGGGGTTAGAGAGTGATAAGGGACGAGAGGATAGGTTTAGGGGATTCTAGAAGATATCTAGGATTTGGGGATTTTAAATAAATAATTTATTTATTTAAAGAGGGTTTGGGTTGAGACAATTTATTAAATAATTTTAATAAATTAGGAGAGATAAATATTTAAATTTGATTTAAATATTTTTGGGAGTGATTATTTAATTAAATGAATCTAATTAAAAGGGGAGGGGATAATAGAAATAATAATTAAATAAATAAATAATTATGACGTTATCAGGTCTTTTATTAATTAAAAATAAATTTAATTAATAAGTTGGATTTTTAGGTGTCTACATTTTGCCCCTCTTTGATGCAGCACCGCGAGTGGCATTGTGTCAAAGACAAGAAAATAAGATGCCCTAGGCAAGATTAGATGGTAAGGGGTTGTGCCCCCTTGATAAAATAATGCAAAGATGAAACTTTGGGGAATTTCCTTGAAAAGGGCACAAGCGGGAAGGGAAGGGGAGGAAGAAGAGGGGAAAGGGGATAAAATAGAAGTCCAACCATGAGAAAAGATGCATGAATGCAGGATGCAAGATGAACCTATATGCAACGAATGAGACTTGGGATTTCATTGTGTTAATGTGGAGAGTGACTGATCAGAATAATATCCTAGAAACCTAAGGATTGGACATCCTTTAACAGTGATTCATTGCTACAAATCATCATGTTTTTGCTTGGAATATTATGCTAGACTTCATTTAATTGTATGAATTCGAGAGCATGAACTTGAGATGATGGCTGCAAAGTTTATGCTTTAGTTCTTCTTAATAGTCATCACTACTAAAGTAAAAGCTATTGCTACAAGAAGTTTATACTAGAAACTGAAACTACTGATTATCCTCATCTTGCAGGAAACAAACTTAACAGTAAATAGATAATGCTTGAAAAGTAAACCTATGCTGCAGGCAATAGTCAATGGTTCTGCTACCAGTGGCTGCAGGAACAACAGTTCTTAACAACTTGAAGAAACTGAACTGAATCCTACGAAAACATGAACAGGAAATTCATCTCCCCTGTGGGCCCCCATGGAAGTGTGAATGAATTATAACTCAGAGATTGAAACAAAGAACTGTCATATATTCATTCAATGAAACATAAGTACAATAGATTATCAAAGTATCTTTTACTCTATCGCTGGTTACAATATGAAATTCTCAAAATGACTAACTTGGAATCAACACTTCCAACTTATTTAAAAGTAACTAGGAAAACAAAACTCCTATAAACTAGATCCTTCATTATAGATCATAGCAACTTTAGTTATATGAATGACAACACCATTCACGCAAGAAGATAAGCCACTTTTAATGTTGCAAGAATATAGGAACGGTGGCAACTAGATTAACTTGGACCGAATCAACAACTGCAAAGTGATGGAAGGAGTGGAGCTATGATTGATCATCTGAAATAGTTATCTACCTTGAAAGACCCACTCATCCTTGAGTACACGCTCCTTGCTGACTTAGTCTTCCTGCAAAAGGTTAACATAATAGAATCCAAGACACAAATCCAAGGCAGAGATTATAATAAGTTTCCCTATTTTAACATGGCCTTGTCATATAGCTACAGGAGATCTACCCATTAAAGCTAGAGAAGAAAGATAACAGATTTTACCATGACATTCATTAATATATATATATATATATCCATTCTTGTCCTTAAGTTTCATAAGTGTTAAATATACATATAACTAAAACTTAGAAACATAAAAGACTATGTAATGTTCATGAAAACCATAAGATATTCAAGTTTGTTCCTAGAAAATCATAAACAAAACACTCCATAATATTGTCTCATCATTCCCCCCAGCTTAACTATTTGCTGATCCTCCAGCAAATAAATTCTTTAACCTGGTTGTCAACCTGTAGTCAACAACTGTTCTCTGACCAGTACCACCCTCTGCACAGCTCCAGTAGAATCCCTTTGTTTCCCTGTGCTTCTTCCATCTGTCCTTTTCCCTCTGCATATCAAAACTGTCCAAATTTTCTGAATTTGCAAGCAAAGGAGATAGTAGCAATGGAGGCTAAAAAGTTAACGGGATCCAAAAACTCTCTCTTTCCCTTCCCAATGCAATGTACCAAGGGGCGCATTGTGTTGCCATAGAAAAATTGAGAGGTGAATGTGGTTCTTTATTTCTCATCTCTCTTGATAGACTGTTCCAGTGCCATTGAATGGCATTTCTGGCCTCAGGCAGATCGGAATCCATCATCTACTCATATGCATGGAATTCTTCCTTCCTCATTGGGTAAATAATCTTACTACCTGAGTCAGAAGGAGCTATACTTAACCAATTATAGTAGTAAGCCTTAGGATCTTTAGCTTCAGGCCTTAGAAATAGGGGAGTATCTGATTCCAAATCCTTATACACCCTAGCTCGAGTGTCCCAATTTATTTCATTTTGTACCCAGGACATGAGGGCTTTGAGTTGAATATCCCCAACATAAAGCAAGGGATTCCAAACTCGGTCATTAGGGACTACTAGGTTATGGAGATAAAGTTCACATAATAGATTTTGAATGGCTACAGGAGAGTTATGGAATGCTTGATAAAACTGGGTAGGCTCTTGTAATGAGGAAGACCTGTCCTACATAATACAGGTCATTTGATAGTTTAATAGTTGTTCCTTTAGAAACAAAGCATAAACAGGTGATGGAGATCTACAACCCATCAGGTCAGGAATTAAAGATGTAATTTTGTCAAGTTTCTCACTCAATTGTTCTATCTTTTCCTCCTGAACAAGTGTTTCCTGATAATGAAAGTCCACTACCCTATTTAATTCTTTATGTTGTTGTTTCCACTACTCTCTCTCAGAATTTAATTGCTTAGACAATTAGAGGATAACATACAACAAAGAATTTGAACTAGATTGACCTGTTACTGTACTAGGGCTAGAATTGTTTGCTGCTGTAGGAACAAATGACTTACCATTATTAATATTCATCCTCTTCAATGTATCTGTCTATATGATCATAGCCCTCTCAGTGTTAGAACATTGTTGAGCCACTGAAGCTAATGTATCTAATCCTTCATTTAAAATTTTCTCCACAACCTTATTGACTAGGTCTATGTCAATATATGGATTTTCTTCATAAGGATCCCTTTCTACTACAAGAGACTTTGTTGTAGGGGAGAACACTGTTTCATCTACTTCCCTGATGTAACTATTAGAATCATCTTCTTGAAATTTCCCAGAAGCTAGTCTTCTCCTTTGAAACTCATAATCCTGCTCTTCCGAATTGGAATCATCTCCAATGATGACAACTTTTGCATTAGCTGGCTCATCAAGAAACTGTTCTATTTTATTATCAGGACATTCCTCAAATGTATCTTCCTCCATAATTTCAGTCCATTTTCCTTCCTATTGAGAAGCCTCAAGCTGTAATTCAGCTTCTTACTGAATATTTTCATCCCCTTCTTCCTTGTGCCTAGAATCTTGTGTCACATTTGGCTCATTAACTGGAATCTCCTTAGTTGTTTTCGACCTCTTCCTAGCACTTCTCCTTAATGGAGTTTCCTCCTTCTTTTCTGGAGCTTTTCTTTTTCTAGTTGTGCCTGTGGCTGCAGCAGATGCCTTAGCCCGCCGTCTAGTACTAGGGTTAATTTTCTTTTTCCCTTCCATTGGGGAAACCTTTTCCACTGCAGGAGTAACCTCAACCTTTTCTGTAGGAGTCTCTAATTCATCTTTATGAGTTGTTCTTGAAGTAGAAGAATTAGTGGAACTAGGGGAATTAGGGGTCCTAACCCTAGATTTCTTCTTGGAAGAAGAACATTGTCCTATTTCAATAAAAAATTTCTGAACCCCCTTAGCAGTTTTAACCCTTTGTCCAACTCTACGCCTAATTGATTCAGGGGTAGGTTCCTTAAACCCGTGTAGCAGAAATTCCTCCTAGGAAATATCTGACTATTCTCTTAAGGGTTTTTCCACTACCATCTTGATTAGACAGTGGTGAGAGACATAATTTTTCTTACCCTCTTAGACTAGAACAACTTGTTTTGACAGAATTCCAAACATAAAACTAGGGACATTGATAGGTCGGTTATCATGCCTCAAGCAACTTAAGAATTTAAAGTGTACAACATGCTGAAATGAATGTCTCCCTTCATAGGTGAAATACCTAATGATATAAACCACACATTGTTTAAACGGCTCAGGGAGAGATAACCGAAATGTACCTTATTTTTTATTTACTTCAAGCGGCAGGTTTGTATGAAGAGTGAATTGAGCTCTGGAAGTAGTTGGGTCAAAGTTCTCTACAAATTCCTCACCCTCAAGCGGTAATCCCATGACCTCTGCTAAAACTGACTGCAAAAATGGCACCTTCAACCCTTTAACTATAGCCACTCCTTCTTTCAAGGAGCTAAGAAACTGAAGTGCAACCTCATTATCCCAGCTGGTCAATTTTTGGACATAATCCATCCAACCCCTTGCTTAGAAATACGTCCTACAAGTTTGATCTTCAAGCAAAACACATGCATAGTAGGCTCTCTTTTGATGAGGTCACCACCCATTGTCTTGTTTGCAAGACACCCAGACAGAGTTGCAGGAAATAAAACAAACAACCAGAATTTCAACCAAGAAAGCTTGAAAAGGCAGATTGCAAGATGATTCAAATTTAGAAATTTCTAGCAAAGCAACTCAAGAAATGAGCTTATGAGTAATATAAATGCAAAGTATCATGTTATCTTTTCATAATTACTCATTAGTACACTCCGCAGAACTCGTACTCAAAATAACTTGCCACCTTAGTTTTTTTATACGTGCGAAAGATAACATGTAGCTCAATGATTTTCAAAAATGTCTAATCATGGCAGAAAATACAAGTACGAAAGGAGAAAAGAATAAATATAAAGATTGCATGAACATAATGACAAAAAAAACTAATAAACTTCCCCCCCCAGCTTAAGATTTGGCAAGTGGGCCCTCACTTGCATAATGACAAGGCATACGCTAAAATAAAATGGAAAACAAATTAAAGTGGCATACCTTGACTTGTGTGTTAACTTGAAGTACTAGTGAGGTGGCAGTTGTTAAGTATCCAAGAATGAAAGAAAAGATGAGGTGGATGGGTGGTAGACTTAGAAATGAAGCGAAAATTTATTATGGAGACGGGACTTTCTTGAAGAAAGTGTTTATTATGAATGTGAAAAGACTGTTTTAGAATGAGGAAGGTAAATGAGCATAAAGCTCATTACAAGTGGCTACAGGAAGGGTTTCACCAACGACAAAAGAGAATTGCTACAAGAACTCATCCTTGCTCTAGGGTTTGCGATACAACTTCAATCTGTGACCATTAACTAGCAATTTGAAACGCACCGGATCAACTATGGAGAGCTGAACTGCACCATTTGGAAAGACTACAATTATCTCATATGGGCCAAGCCATCTAGTTTGGAATTTCCCTGGATTATGCTGGTACCAAGAGTCATAGAGGAGTGCCCAGTCGCCAATTGAGAACATTTTATCCTTGACAAACTTGTCATGCCATTGCTTGCATTGATTTTGGATCAATTCTGTGTTATGCAGGGCAGATTTTCTCCACTCATCAAGACCATTCAAACTCAGGATCCTGTCTTGCTATGTGGTAGTGAGATCCATCCCAAGATTAAGAGCTATCCTAGGTGTCTTATGCTCAAATTTAATAGGCATAACTACCGAGCGACCATAGACAAGCTCAAATGGTGTGAAACCGGTGGTAGACTTCCATGTAGTTCGGTATGCCCAAAGTTCTTCAGGAAGTTGGAGAGCCCAATCTTTCTTATGAATGGCAACTATTTTAGTGAGAATAGCTTCCAACTCCCGATTGGTAACTTCCACCTACCCATTAGCTTGGGGGTGATAGGGTGAAGATTTACCATGTCTGATGTTATATTCCTCCATCAGAGCAGCAATCAAATTAGAAGTAAACTGAGGACCTTGATCAGATTGAATCTCCCTTGGTACTCCAAATCTAGTGAAGATGAATTCATAAAGGAACTTGGAAACATTATTATCCCTAGGGTGCTTCATAGGCTTAGCCTTAGCCCATTTGGTAACATAGTCAGTGCAAACAAGGATATAAGATTTACCTTGCGAAGAGGGCTCAATAGGACCAACAAAGTCAATCCCCCATTTGTTAAAGGGTGCAACAACTACCTATGGCTGTAGGGGCATTTCATTAGTCTTTGTAGGGTGACCCATGCATTGGCATTTGTCACACTTTTTGGTGTACTAAGTAGCATCCTTGTGGAGACTAGGCCAATAATAACCTATAGTCAAAATCTTCAGTGCTGTTCTTTTGGCAGCAAAATGTCCACCACAAGGTTCATCATGACATGCCTTAAGGATATCATAGGTTTCATCCTCTCAAATGCATCTTCTAGTGACTTGGTCAGGACCAGTATAAAACATGAATCCAGAAATCCAGGAATAATTAAATCTCTTTTCAGTTAACAACCTTCTTTCTTTAGCAGATAAATGAGCTAGTGTCTTACTAGTTGTGAGATAATTGGCAATATCGGCATACCAAGGATTGTGTGTAGTCAACAAGAAAAGATGTTCATTAGGAAAACTATCATCAATGGCTGTAGGATCCTCAGGGACATGCAGCCTAGAAAGAAAATCAACAACCACATTGGTTTTACTAGGTTTATCAATGATGGTAATGTCAAACTCTTGCATAAGCAGCAACCAACGAGCCAATCTACCAAAGATTGCAGGCTTGTTCATGAGATATTTAATAACAAAGTGGTCAGTATGCACATAGATCTCATATCCAGTAATGTAGTGTTTGAATTTATTCAGGGCATAAATGACTGCAAGAAGTTCTTTTTCAGTAACAGTATAGTTAAACTCAGTGCCTTGTAGATTCTTACTGATAAAGTAAATTGCATGTTCAATAGAGTCTACCTTCTGGCCAAGCATAGCTCCAATAGCATAGTCTGAGGCATCAGTATGGATGTGAAAGGGTAAGCCCTAATTGGGTCCTCGTAACACTGGCACGGTAGTGAGAACTTCTTTAAGCTACAAGAAAGACTTTGTACACTCAGAATCCCAAGAAAATTCAACATCCTTCTTAAGTAAGTTATACAGTGGTGCTACAAGCTGACTGAAATCTTTTATAAACCTTCTATAATACCTGACATGACCAAGAAAACTGCACACATCTTTTTGTTTTTTTTGAATAGGTAATGTGCTAATTACTTCAATCTTGGCAGGGTCCACTTGAATACCTTTTGAAGAAATGAAATGTCCTAAGACAACCCCCTCTTCCATCATCATGAAGCACTTTTCACTATTGAGAGAAAGGTTATAATCATGACATCTCTAGAGAAATTTTTTTAAATTTGCGATGGCCTCATCAAAAGTATGCCCATATGTGGTAAAGTCATCCATGTAAATCTCCATGCAATCAGCAGAGATATCTAAGAATATACTGATTACAACTCGCTGGAAGGTAGCAGGGGCATTACACAACCCAAAAGGCAACACAAAATAGGAAAATGTACCCCATGGGCAGGTGAATGTTGTCTTCTCTTGATCCTCAGGGCAATTTGTATCTGATTATAACCACTAAATCCATCCAGAAAAGAGAAGTATGTCTTCCCAGCCAAGTTATCAAGGACTTGGTCTATGAATGGCAATGGAAAGCAGTCTTTCTTAGTGGCTATGTTAAGCTCTCTATAATCAACACAAAATCTCAATTTTCCTCCTTTTTTAGGCACTATAACAAGAGGGGAGACCCACTGACTATCAGAAATGGGATAAATAAATCCAGCATTTAGTAACTTCTCTAACTCATTCTTTACTATATCCCTTAGAACTAGGTTTACCCTTCATTGAGGTTGTCGAACAGGTCTGAAATCAGGGCTGATATAAATTTTGTGTGTAGAGCTTAGGGTATAAACCTTTCATGTTAGTATAATCCCAAGCAAAGGCTGATTGATGTTCTTTTAGAAGCTGCAGGACATCTGTCTGCTGAGAGAGAGTTAAGGCACTGTTTACATTTAACTCCCGCCCTGAGCTAACCTCTAGCTTAGTGACCTTTTCTACCATGGATAGTTGAGCAATTGGGAAAGACTCCATTTCATGAGGCAGTAATGTATGAAGAAATTTTGAAGTTTCTGAATACTGCAGGGCATCAATATGTGGTAACAAGGTGTCAAGGACATAGTCTTCCTGGGAACACGCTCGGGGTTGCACCCCATACTCATTCAAAATGATGGAGGAAATTATTTCATCATCCTCCCGAGAGGCTACAAAAGGTTCCCTAGATATCATCATTAACTGATGAATGGAATTAACCTCAGGTTCAGTATCATCCAAATCTGGCCAGATGATCTGGTCATCTTGTAACAGAGGCTGAGCTGGGGAATATAGAGTCAGATTTTTGGTGTTGACTCCATTGGATATAGTCATTTTCCCTGACCGATAAGCTATATAGGCATCTGCAGTAGCTAACCAAGGCTGGCCTAAAATTATTAGATATCCTCCCATGTTAGCCTTTGGAGAAAGGACAACAAAGTCAACCGGATATTCCCAAGAATTCAAGGTGACTATTACATCCTCTACCATCCCATCAGGTGTAATGGTGGAACTATCAACAAGCTAAAGGATGGTTGTTGTTTCCCTAAGACTGATGATATGTAACTGAGACATTAATTCCTTGGTCATGACATTTATGGATGCACCTAAGTCAACTAGAGCATTTTGGACTTGCATCCCTTGAATAGTGACTGTAACCACAGAGCTACCAGGATCAGAATACTTGGGAACTATTAATTTTTCCAACATTAGATCAGACAACTGGCCTAGGACATGGATGGTTTTAGGATCCTTTTTCTTCCTCCCAGGCTGCTTGATTCAAGCTTCCTTGATGACTTTAGTATAGGCAGGCACTTCCTTTATGGCATCTAACAGGGGAATTTTTACTGTCATTTACTTTAGTTGGGCAAGTAAATCCAACACTGCTTGATTCTCCACTAGCTTCACTTTTTCGTCCAACCTATGAGGAAACGGGGGTGCCTGTGCTGCGGGAGCATCAAGAACAGAAGGTTGAACTGATACTTCAGTTGGGTCTGCCGAGGCATCCTCAACTTCGGTAATAATAGGTTGTTGAGGAGGAGGAAGAGTTGTGCCTGATCTTAAATGAATGTTATTCAAGGAAATTGCATAGCTATGCTGTTGTGTTGTTGGTTTAGCATTGTTGGGATTTGGAGTAGGCTAAGCAGGCAATTGAGTCTATTTTGGGGAGGTAGTATTGGCTACAGGAGGGGGCATCAAAGCTAATTGTTAAGGTGGTGGTATCAAAGCTGGTTGATTGGATTGGTTCATCCAATTGTGTGGTTGTTGCCACCCTTGCTGGGGCTACTGCCAAGATTGCTGAGGTTGTGACCAACTTTGTTGAGACTGTTACCATCTTGGCTGATGCTGCTACCAACCTTGCTGAGGTTGTTGCCAACCTTGTTGAGGCTGCTGCCAACTATTATACCCACTAAGTCCACCATGTTGTTGATTTTTCCATGCATTAGTATTATTAAAATTTTGAAGAGGATCTTGGGGAATACCTGGTCTTTGAGCCCATGGCCTTCGTTGGGCAACGTAGAGCACCTCTCCATTCTCATCTATGGCTTTGAACTTAGTAGGCATTGGTTGGGACTCCAAGCTTGCAACAAACTTACACCGATAATTCTTTTTTTTTTCTTGACAATGTGGACAGTACTCTGCTAGCATTGCATCAGCTTCATCCTTCTTTCTCCTTGCTTACATTGTGTCCAATTGAGTGGCGACATCATTAATGATGTCCTGCTTGAAATCTAATAAAAGATTGGATAACTCCATTTTGGACACCCTTGCACCATTAGACTTGTGAGGCAAGGCTCTCAAGCCTCTACCTTTCTTGACAATGGCTCTTGAATAGTTCAGACATATGTTTTTTATGTCATCCCATGATTTCTAAGTAATGTCTCCCCCTGCCATAAGGTCAAGGGCTTCTATACTCCCATCATCCACACCCCTCAAAAACAAATGCTTTTGAGACTCTTCATTCAATGCATGTTGTGTGTTTCACTGTAGGCTGAACATAAACCTAGAGACATAGTCTTCCAAGGTTTCATCTTCTTTCTATGACATTTTAAATATGTCATCTCCTTTTAAGTCTCCTCCTCAGCAATAATCTTTATACTTCTCAAGAAACATGGTGCACATTGCATTCCAATATGCTACAGCATCAGCACCCAAACTCATAAACCACCATAGAGTAGCCTCCTTTAAGGTGGAAGGAAATAATTTGAGCTTATGGTCGTCAATGGTGTAATCATAGCTTCTGCAGAGGACATCAAATTCAAAGAAGAATGTTTTCAGATCCTCTGTGATGAGTCCATAGAATTTAGGAAGTGCAGCTGCAGGAATGTTCTTTAGATTCTAGTTACCTTGCTGAGTAGGAATAGGAAAAGGGAAGGTAGGATGAGCCATTGCGTTATCTAAATATTCAAGGTAAGAAAAGAGGGCATTTAAATGGTAAGACTCCTCAGATGATGGCGGTGAAGGCAAGTGATCAAAAACATCAGCAAACACATTCTCAAATGGTTCTTCTTGCTGTGGGATTTCTAATTGGGTTTCCTCAAATGTTAGGTTGAAGACCTCAAATGGTTCTTCCTGATTAAGGTTAGGTAGGAATTTCCCAAGATGGTCTCTACGCCTATGCATGCAAAATTATGTAGAATGAAAACTAACTTAATGACTTTTAGGTTGAACTAAATTGACACCATCCTCGACAACGATGCCAAAAATGATTGGTCAGAATAATATCCTAGAAACCTAAGGATTGGACATCCTTTAATAGTGATTCATTGCTACAAATCATCATGTTTTTGCTTGGAACATTATGCTAGACTTCATTTAATTGTATCAATCCAGGAGTGTGAACTTGAGATGATGGCTGCAAAGTTTATGCTTTAGTTCTTCTCAATAGTCATCACTACTAAAGTAAAAGCTATTGCTATAGGAAGTTTATACTAGAAACTGAAACTACTGATTATCCTCATCTTGCAGGAAAAAAACTTAACAGTAAATAGATAATGCTTGAGAAGTAAACCTATGTTGTAGGCAATAGTCAATGGTTCTGCTACCAGTGGCTGTGGGAACAACAGTACTTAACAACTTGAAGAAACTGAACTGAATCCTACGAAAACACGAACAGGAAATTCATCTCCTGTGTGGGCCCCCATGGAAGTATGAATGAATTATAACTCAGAGATTGAAACAAAGAACTATCATATATTCATTCAATGAAACATAAGTACAATAGATTATCAAAGTATCTTTTACTTTATCGCTGGTTACAATATGAAATTCTCAAAATGACTAACTAACTTGGAATCAACACTTCCAACTTATTTAAAAGTAACTAGGAAAACAAAACTCCTATAAACTAGATCCTTCATTATAGATCATAACAACTTCAATTATATGAATGACAACACCATTCACGCAAGAAGATAAGCCACTTTTAATGCTGCAAGAATATAGGAATGGTGGCAACTAGATTAACTTGGACTGAATCAGCAACCACAAACTGATGGAAGGAGTGGAGCTATGATTGATCATCTAAAAT